>CM040242.1:172660623-173123418 GCA_022545495.1 Chrysanthemum lavandulifolium | reverse complement strand
CAATATTGATATTACCCGTATTTTCAATATTTGATTCAAAAGTTTCGTTGGTTGTACTTTGTCATGCATCCGCTGCACATCAAAGATCATCATATAGCTTTAATACCTCGTAGATGAGTTTGTCCTTTGATGGGCCACTTGTGGTGAAGAAGTGACCTTGGGAGACACCATGGGAGAGATGCTAGCCATAAATATTGTGTGTGCGAGGTCCATCATCCACATCGTAGTCGTAAGCATCGCAGCCACCGACTTGAAAGGCATTTTGATGATTGCGACCTATCTCCGAATGGGCCGCTCATCTACATCTGCATCATAGGTCTTGGCATTGCCTTCAAGAAGAAACAGTAGCCTCTTCATTCAAAGTAGCACCATTGTCCCGAGCTTGAGCCAAGAACATCTTATCTCAAGTATTCGCATTTTGTGGACGCTTGAGATGTGCGCCCTTGCAAAGTGTCCTCACCACCATGCTTAAAGCATTTGATTGGCTTAGCTTGACCTTGGTTACCATTTCTTCCTCGATTCCGTTTCCAACATAACCTCTCCCACCCACCTCTCCCGATCATACTGCCTTTTCCGAATCGTTGCACCACGATCCTTCCATCTTTAACAAGGGCTTGATTATGGGTTAGATGCGCTCAGAGGTTGTTGTTGGTTTGTGGGAGAGAGTTCATGTTTTGACTAATGAGTAGAGCTAGTTGATTAACGATGTTATCCACGCTGCATCAAAGACGCCTTGTTTGAACCGAGGATCGTGGATGAGTTTGTGATTACCATTACCCAAGGGAATGACTTGTGATGCTTTGGTTGTGATTCCAATGTTCGAGTAGAAAGTCGTTGAGTCATTAGACTAACTTGTCTCACCCTCGGTTGGTTTTGAACCGATTGAGAATCAACTTTTCAAACATGGCATGTCTCTCATTCTCAAGGAGGAAGGCATAGAGTTGCTCATAGTTTGTATGCTTCAACTTTAGTGAGTTTCACTGATGTGACAAACTTGTGCCATTCGGGATTCATGTTGTTCACAAACTTTGAGTTCAACTCAATGTTAGGCATAGTCATCTTGATGTTCCTCATGTCATTCACTAACTTATGAAATCTCACATAGTACTCATAGACACTCTCATCCGGTTTCATCTTGAAGTGCTCAAATTCATCATAGAGTTGGGATTCCCCGCCTTCCATAGTTAATTCAACCCGAGAGAAGCATCTTAACGTTATCCCAAACAGCCTTTGCATCGCAGTTATGATTGATCACCAGATGTCTTTAGGGAGACCTTGAAGAACAATGTTCAAGCCCGATATCTCGTGATCGAATCTCTTTTCTCCTCATTATCAAGCTATTGTACATCTTAGGTCCGCCCATTCCGTAGATGTGAGTACCATCTTCATTAGTATCAAGTATGTCTCTAGTCGCTTCAACTCGATATGGTCCTTCATCAATGGATTTGAGAATGTTTACACCATTTTCCTTTCCAAGACAATACAATCGATTCGCTGAGCCCAAGAATCGTAGTCGCCTGGCTGCATCAGTGGACGAGTATCTCGAGCCACCGCTTGAACATCCTCGCAACAAAGGGAGATGATGTGGGAACAATGGGAATGTTGGTAGACATGTTACCAGATTATACGGGATTTTATAACTCTATGATTAAACCGGAAATAGATTCTTTCACGGATTTTACTAAATCAAGAGAAAACCGTAAACAATCACCAAGTTGCTAGATGATAAAGTGCTAACTCGCTACCAAATAATGCACTAAGTCGCTAGAAATTAGTGCACTAAGTCGCTAACCCTTAACTCGCTACACGCCTAAGTCGCTAGAGTCCCAAGTCGCCAATGAAATGCAAGTCGCTAAGTAGTAACTCACATGACTAAGTCGCCAGCCGAATTTAGCAAGAATTGCTACACAAGTCGCTAGATATGCAAGTCGCTAAAGAGCAACTCGCATGCACTAATTCGCTACCACAGTCGCTAACCGTAGTGGAGATTCCACTACTTGTACTTTAACTCGCTAGCACTAACTCGCTAGCTTTTATAATCGTAAGTCGCTACGAAACAATGAAGTAAGTCGCTACCAAGAAAACAAGTCCGAGAGCTAATTCGCTAGCTTGAAAACCAAATAACCTTCACTTTTCAATCCAAAACAACCCAACCAAGATGATTCAAGCTACCAAATGAAAACCTAAACACTTTTGATGATTCTAAACATAAAAGTACCAACAAAATTCAAACTTAAACACAAGAAATCAACCAAATGATGCAAAACCACTAAACTTTTTCAAACTCAAAACCACCTAAAACCCACTATAAATCCAAAGATGTGCAAGATATGATCTAACCATGGCTCTTGATACCAATTGTAAGATATAACTTTTCACATACACATCAAACCATAACACAAGGTGGCGAATAAGGTGAAATTCTAGAGAGAAAGTTAGAGGTTTTAGGAACTTAGTGAGAGAAAGTGAAAGATATTATTATGAGCTCCAACTCTACCTTGGAAGGTAGAGAGTATTTATAGTCTTACATAATTCGCCACACTGGCCGTGGATCGTGCATACAATGGGTAAAGACCCGTCCAGCCCTCCACGGTGTTACTTAACTAAAATACTACTTAACTTAAAAGAACTACGACTACGAGCTTTCTAACGATTACATATACTTGAGGTGACCGACTCTTTAATACCGGGAATTTCTAATTCCTAACAAAGAATTATTGAAGAATGCTAATGGTGTCAAGACGAAGGAATTAGTGAAGGGTGCCAAGCGTTGTGTCAAAGGCATTAGTGAAGGATTGATGAGTGTCTAAATACTCATCATTTTGTAATCGCTTAGAATGCCAAAACATCCTAAAACACTCGAAATGCATCAAATGATAAAATATCACAAACAAGTGTTTTATATGTTTTAAATGCAAAATACCAAAACTGTGAAAACGTATCAAGTTTGCATAATTGGCGCTTTAGTCCCCAAGTTTCAAAATTTGTCAAAACTAGTCCCTAGTAATTCAAAAAACTTGTAAAAAGTCATTTAAGGTCCATAAGATTCAAAAGTTGTCAAAACAAATCCTTTAAAGTTCAAAAATCACAAAATGACAACTTTAGTCCCTAAACTTTACAAAAATGTCAAAAATAGTCCCTTGGTGTTCAAAAATAGAAATTATTCAAACAACACCCTTGTACTATTCATAAATGACAAGAATGGTCATTATGGTAAACTTTTGGAAAATTACAAGTTTGGTCCCTAGAGTTACAAAATTGGCAATTTTAGTCCTTGGACTTGTAAAAAAATGGAACTTTACGCAAATTTTGTCCTTGTACTATCCAATAATTGCAGTGTTTGGTCCTTGTGTTAACCTTGGAAATGTTACGTGTTTAGTCCTTTAAGATTGACCAAATTACAAAATTTGTCCTTGTTATTAACATAACCAAACGGACTCTTTGTTACTACAAGTCCAAAACAAAATAAACAATCCAATACAAGCCCAATACCAAGTCCAAATTAAGAGCCCAAGTGTTTAAAAATCATGAAAACCGCAAGACACTGTATGCCTCCTTCACCACACCTGTAAACCAAAACAAGCCATGGTTTCTCCCATCCCACCTTTCCACCTTGCCATCTAAAACACTCATCACACCCTTTCCACCTCACACAACAGCCTACCAACTAATAAATGCTTCCCCACCATTGAGTTTTACTGTTACACACTTAAAACCTCTGTTTTTGCTTTCCAAATCACTATAGCCCATACCTACTTCCCAAATTGTCCCCTTATACCTCCACAACATACCAAAATTCCTTAATTACAAGAGACCGCTCAATCCACTTTATGAATTTTGGCGCAAAAGTGATTTTGAAGGTCAGATCATTTTGATCGCATCAATGGCTAGGATTGTAAGTGGGATATGCTCAGAATTAAGTGGAAAGACAAAAAAGTCTATAAAGAAGAAAGGGCATGCAAAAGAAAAAAAGTATCTAGTGTAATTTTATTTTTGTTCATGTCGTTTTAATATTTTAAATTTTTCAGTGAATGTTTAAGCTTTGAAAGATCTTGTAATCTTATTTTAGTGTAATAAAAACATATTTTCAGTTTCAATTTTAGTATTTGTGCAAGAATTCAGTTTTTTGCAATTTCAAATTAAAAAATCTCAAATTTAGCTTATGTTATTTGTAGTTGTTATATTGGACTCAGTAGTTCATATAAGCTCTTAGAAAGCTTGTATAAGCTATTAGAAACCTTTAAATCAGATATAGTACCAAAAACTCAAAAATCACCAAAAATACTAGAAAATAGTTAAAAATTCAAAAATCATTGAAAATGAAGATCAAGACAAAAGCATGGTAAGATATGGATTGCTTGTGGGTATAGAGCTTTGTGGAAAGCTATAGGAAGTGGATTGATCCTCAGTTCTCTGTTTATGCTTGAATTCCACATTGTAAGCTATTTCTTTGAAATTTGTATTTCTTAGTAAAAGTGTTTAAGTATTGTTAATTTTAGCTTTAATCTGTCTAAGTATGGTTAATATCAGTTATTTAATAGGTCATTTGCTTTAAAAATTTGTTTTAATACTAAACTCTTTAAAACAGCTTCTATAAAGGGGTGTTTGGTTTTGCTTGTTAAACTGTGTTTAAGGTTGTTACTACCCTAGTTCTTGTTTGATACATGTTACCTTAGTTCTATATAGCTCAGTTAGACCATAAAATTTAGTCCTTGTTTAATACAAAGTCAAAATTAGTTTCAATTTCACCATAATAGTTAACTGTTGGAATTTTGAATTACAAAAATCATCACAGAGTTAGATAACTTGATACTTTAGCTTAAAATCATCTTAATATAGCTTAATATAACTTATTTAGTCCATAGCATTGATCACAAGTTCATAAAAGTCAAAGTTCCAGTGTATTAGAAAAGTCAAAATTTTCCCCTGTGCACAGAATTGGTAGTCTATTCCATAAGCTCTCATAGAGCTTATTAGTTGGCCTTAGCTTGTGAGTTTTAGCTTTTTAAGTAGATCACCTAGCCATCTAAGAGTTCCAGCTTTCATTTTTCAATTTATAGCTTATTAGATAAGCCTGCTCATTGCTTTTATTTTTGTCCATTTTTACTTAGAACATCAATAACTCAGTGTTTGTAGAGTTTTTCAAAAGCTTCTCAAAAGCTCATTAGTATAAGCCAATCCTTGTAAAATAGCTTTTTAGAGAGCTCAATTGGTCTACTTGTTGGTCCAAGTTTTTATTTTCATTCCCTAGCTTATTACAGTGCTTAATAATTAGCTTAAAGTACCTAGTAAACCACAGTGAACTGTGTAACAGTTCTAATTAAGTGCTTATTTTGAATTGTTCAGTGCTTATTTCCTAGTAATTGTGCTTATTCAGAGTTCATATTAGCTTATTTTCAGTTACTTAGCTTATTTCAGTTTATTTCTAGCTTATTCACTAGCTTATTAATTAATTTAGCTTAAGACTTGTGTTTATTCCAATAAAAAGCTTCTCGTTGAAAATCATTGCTTATTTCAATTGCTTATTGGTTGTTTTATAAAAAGTTGTAGTTATTAAAAGTACTTATTCTCTTGTGTTTAATAGTTTGCAAAAGAAAATCTAAAAAAAAAATGTCTTGCAAAAAGGGGGTAGGCAGGCTCGAACCTGAGACCTCCCCCTTAGGAGCGTGTTAGAAGGGTACCTGGATACCAATTGCCCTTGGGACTTGTCTCGTTCATATTTTGCACAATCAAACATATAACCACCTTTTGTCTCTTTAGCTTATACGATCAATTTAGCTTATTTCTAGCTTATTCGAACTAGCTTTTTCCACTTTTGTATTTTTCTTAAAATTGTATTAGTATTAAGTATTTTATAAAAAAGTTTCAGATTTTTCTCAATAGTTTTAGTATTTCTAAACATTTAATTAGTGTAAAATCTTATTTAATTCTTAATAAAAAATATAAAAGTCAAAAAAATATAAATCTTTTTAAAAATTTTCTTTTGTCATATATTAAGTAAAAAATTGTTTTCACATTCGTGAGGCCTTTATTTCACAAATTTTACGCTTTTTGCTCACAGACTGCATAATTTTGCAAATAACGCTCGGTTTCATTTTAACTCACGCTTTTAGGTAATTTTAGTATACGTTTCAATTAAAATAGTTTAATTAAGTTATTTTGTCTTATAAAATCTAGAAAACATCATTGTAAAAATAGTGATAGCGTTTATTTAATATATTTTAACTTTTTAATTTCTTTTAATTTGCATTTAAGTCACTGTAATTTGTAGATCTTTTCTTTAGGTAATTATCCATCAAAATCATTACTGATCACTATCCTTAGTGATCATTCTATCATCTGATCAAGTGTTTATACACCAATTCATCCTCCGTGCGACTTAACGACCCAGGAATCCACTATATTCCTCTGATCTTAAATTGCATTAGTGTTTGAGCTGTTTTAAGTTTGTTACGGTTGACCATTCACAAGTGGTTAGCTTGTGTAATTAAACTTGATGGTTTTGCACCAATCAAGGATGCCGAAGAATCAAATCAAGTTACATTTGGAAAGAATGCCTAGGTCGTATAATCGATGAGGTGCATCATTATACATATAAGTATTTGTTTATTTAAAAGGATGGTGATATCCTTGATAGTGTTGTAACAAGGAGTAGATCTCCTTGAGATTAGGTGTTGTGTTGTGAAGGGTAGTAGTTCCTCCATAGTAATGGAACTAGGTGCTTAGCCTAGTACCTAATAAAGGGTAGGCGACGTTGTGATAGGATTAGTTCTCCTTGGTGTGAAAGAACTCGGTGGTTAGCCTAGCAATCGAATAAAGGGTAGGCGACGTTGTGTTAGGTGTGGTTCGCCTTGGTGTGAAGGAACTCGGTATTTAGCTTTGTACCGAAAAAGGTTAAGCGGCGCTGTGAAGGCTTCTCCGCCATAAGGAGATTGGTGTAGTGCTTACGAACTCTCGATTAGGTGACTCGGGGTGGAGTAGGCAAGGAAGGTGTCCTTGTAGCGAACCACTATAAATACTTGTGTCGTGGTGATGTTCTTCTTACTTTATTATTCATTACACGCTTATATATCTATCTATCAACGTCCAACATAAACAACCAAATAGATTGACATAAGTCGATCTAAATATTTAAAAGGAAGTTTTAAATTGGTAAAACTATTCAACCCCCTTCTAGTTTTCCACAAAATAGTTAGGGACAAACGCATACCCTACGACTTTAGACACACAACGCGATTAAGAATAAGGACGTGACAATTCAACCATCAATATGAGATACTTAAGGAGTAATAAAACCTAAGTAAACACATCTTTAATCCATCATACGAGCACACAATAATTAGACATAGACTACATACACCTTAGATTAGATAATTAGACAAGTAGAGTAATCGGTAGAAATACCAACCCCAAATCCAAACCCCGAGATTCGTACCTTTCCTTTTCTTAAAAATATAAAAAGATAAAAATAATCTTCCTCAACCCCAACCTTAGCGTAGTAACTTCTCACTAGCATTCCCATTCCCCAGAGAACGATATCAATACCCGTGGCTTAACCTAATACTACACTACAACGATTAGGTTCATCGCCTAGGGTGTTATAAAACTTGCTCAAGAAAAGGAAGTTCCTTTGACCCCGACGACGCGTGTAGCATTATCAAGTTTTTGGCGCCACGGGAATAGAATTGCTAGTTAGTAGTCCACCTCGTTTAGGTCTCTTTGCTTGATTCCTATCAAGTAAAATTTTTCTCAATTTTAGCTTCCTCATAGTCTATCCCCTTCTTCGTGACCTTTGTTCAGAACCCCATCACTCTTCATCATGGAAGGTGATAACCAACCACCATTCATCAACCTACCACCAAATGACCCGCCAAGAGCCCGTACTCTTGGTGAATACTGAGACCAAGCCACCTAGGCGATAGGAACACCATTGAGCTTCCCGATCAAGCCCAAACTATGGCCCCGTGATCCGACACCATCCGGTTGGTGCAAAGCGGATGTGCATTCCATGGACTTCGTTCAAGATCCTAATCAACATCTTAAGGATTTCTTAAAATTGTCGATTCCATCGACCTTGATGCTACTACTCGGGAGACCACGTGTCTGCGTCTCTTCCAATTCTATCTACGGGAGCAAGCTAGTAATTGGCTTGAGCGACTTCCCGCCGGCTCCATCTCAAATTGGGATGATCTCACCTCTCGCTTCCTTGCTCAATTTTTCCCACCGGGGAGAACCACTAAGCTTAGGAATGACATTTTGATGTTCCAACAACGTCAAGGTGAATCTCTCTACGAAGCATGGACTCGATTCAAGGACTTACTTTATAAAGTCCCTCATCACGGCATTGATCTTTGGATCCAAGTCCAACTTTTCTATGATCATGTCAACTTCCCCACCAAGCGATCCATTGACCAAGCGGCCGGTGGAAAACTTAGTGATCTCACCGCGGAAGAATCATGGGGTATAATAAAGGACCTTGCTCTCTATGACAACGAAAGTTGGAATGACCCCCGTGAGTTGCCCAAAACCGTTAAGGCAATCTCCTTGCCTCCCATTGACTCACAACCTTCCGATCGTAGGATGCTCGAACTTGAAGATCAAGTTAAATTCCTAATGAGTTCCTACGAAAATCCTAAGTCTTCACGCCATGTGAACAAAGTTTCTTCCTCGTGTGAGCCGTGTAGTGATCCTCATAACACGCGCACTTGCACCCGATTCCCCGAACATGCTTCCATTGACTACGCATCCTCGCGTATTAATGGAACGGGAGGAAGATTCCCTACAAAACCCGAACCTAGGAATTTCAATGATACCCGAGAAGCATGGAAGAGCAAGCCCGACTTCTATTGGGGACAAACCAAAGAATTCACTTCCAATGATTTCTCATGGCCCCCATCTCATGCCCCTAACCAACAAAACATTGAGGGGATGTTGCAACACCTAGTCGCATCCCAAGAAGCTCAAATAGCTAAGCTCTCTGACCGTTTTAACCAACAACAAGCCGAGATAGATAGGAAGATAGATAACCTCTTGAAAGCCATGACCAATAGTGATAGGAAGGTTAATGTTATCTCAACTCCCGAGCCTTCCGGTGTAGAGATTAAGGACCCAAGTAAGTTAGCTAAACACGTCCAATTCGTCAATACCATCACCTTAGTGAAACCTAATAGAACAAATGACGAAGAGGACCATATACTTGGGGATAATGAAATAACCGAGGAAGTAGATGAAGTAGACAATGACTATTTTAATAAATTTCCTATGGAAGAAGAGCTATCTCGCCACCCTCACTTAGTGCGTGACCTCCGTCACAAGTATGTTAGGAAAAGCCCTAGAATCAAGTTTGGGAACCCTTGGAATCTTAACATACCATGTTGCATAGGACACCTTTTCTTGGCAAAGGCCTACATTGATCGCAAGTCCCCAATCAACTTAATGACTAGCACCTACTACAATTGGGTAATGAAGAAGCCTATCCCAAATAGGCAAGACCCCGATAATCCTAGTGTTAGTTGCAATTTTCTTGGTAGAGTTAAAGGATTGCCCGTTTATGTAGGTAGTTCCACGTTTCCTACGGATTTCATAATAGTGGATGATATTAGTACGGCCATAGATCCTAGCTTGTCCCATGTTATTCTAGGGAAACCTTTCATAGAAAGCACCGGGATGACCTATGATCCCTCGTTAGGAATAGTACAATTCAAGGATGAGACCGATGACATAGCTTACCAAATGCCGTTCAAGATTGAGAAGTTTTCATCACTCTCTAATGATGAAAAGGAACTTAAACTATCGGTCTATTATAAGAATGAGGAGGATAAAGAGAAAGGAGTAGATTATGTTATGGCCAAGATTTTTGGTTTCTATAAGGATTGCTTGAACTTAAGACCGGAATATAGAAATGAGTGGGGAGAGGACGAACTCTTAGAAAGGTGTATCATAGGGCACTTCTACAACATGGAACCAACCATTAGAGACCGTCATGAGGAAGAAGGTGACGGTAATGAAGTCACGTAGGAGCACGACTACGAGTCTAGCTACAAGACTCATAAATAAAGAAAAGCGCTTCGTGGGAGGCAACCCATGCTTAATTGTTTGCTTGTTTGTGTCATATATCTTTTGCTGATTGTCTAGTCTCATGTTTAAATTTGTAAAAATGCTTTATTTTGTTTTTAACCTCGTCTTAATTGCATATAAAGGTATTTTACATAAAGGATAAGTGTAGGGAGGATTACACACGTTTTTAAAAGAAACGTAAACATGAGAATTTCAATTAATTAAAAGATATATATGTGTGTTTGTTCGAGTCAAATGCTTGTATCGAGTCATAATGGATGTTTTGCAGAAATTTTTCCAGATTCTAAAGATGTAAATTTTCCAATATTTTTCCGAAAATCGCACCGCTTTTTGTCGATAACTGACGGCCAGATCGCAACTGACAGGTCGGGAAGGAGTAAAACAACAGATTACTTTTTTCTCGCTTTCGAGCTACTTATAAATTTTTGGAATTTTCGTGTCTTAATTTTCCGTAAATTCGTAAACATCCATTCCACAAGCATTATATCCTAGTTTAATAAAGTCTTATATATATTATTACCACGATTTTACGCGGGTTTCATTTGTTTTCTTCAAGTGTGGAGGTTTAATTTATTAAGAAGAAGATACATAATATTGGAAGGAGCTTTTCACGCATACATTCTTCTTGGAAAGGATTTAACCACCACTTTACACGGATCCTACCGAGCTAATCGTGGGAGTATTAGTTTCTTCGCTTTTAATTACCTTCTATTATCATAACTTTGATATTTTCGGGAACATTGGGGACAATGTTCGGTTTAAGTGTAGGGAGGAAAATAAAACGGAACTTTGAAACTATGCTTATCCTTGATTATTTGCTTTGTCCAATTGTATTTGTGTAATAAACCATGAGAAAATGTCGGTTAGGGTAATTTTGGCACCAAATTTAAAATTTTTATGACATATAGGAGTGGGCCATTAGTCTTAACAAAAGCGCCTCACGGATAGGAAGTTATATGACTACCACAAAACCCTTTACCACTTAAATTCCACCCAAATGTGAGGATCGCCTTTAGATTAGTAGGAATTAAAGCGCTCATCTTTAATGCTTAGTGTGTGAACCGGTAGTATATTAGATTCTAGAACTTGTTTTGTGATGCATCCCGAGATCGCTAGTAAGACTACACTTGTGTAGTTAAGAATAACTAAATGATAAGAGGCATTAGGATAACCCTTGTTTGATACCCGTAATATAATTACTTCTTCCACATCGGTTGAGTAATTATACCACACCTTTGCGTTGTACTCATCTTTTGTACACGATACCCCTAGTTAACCCCTCAGAGCCTATCCTTTTCGCGGTTCTCGTGATGTTTCGGTTTTCCGGAATATCAATGAAGAGCATTGTTTACACCCCACCCCCAAATGTACACCCAAATCGCCTTAGCCTACCTTGTATGCACTCACTTTTAGTGCATTATTGTTATCACCCTAAACCCTTAGTTCAATTATATAGTTGCTTGCATAAGTTGCTAAGTCGAGTCATATCCTTTGTACACAATTTTGGGACAATTGGGACTCATGGGAAAAGTTAAAGTTTATGAAATGACAGGAAGGGAACGTGATAAGGTTTTAAAATGTACATTTTTGAGGGGTCGTTTAAGCCCTTATTTGATCACTTTTGTATCCGTTATTACTTAATATCGCTCCTTTTCACTTTTTAGGTCTCTTGAAGGCAAATTCTGGAATGACACTTATTTGGACTAAAAGGCACGGATATACTGAAGAAAATGGCCAAAGACAAGAATCGAGACACTCAAGTCAAAAATACAAGGGGGACGGCGTCATCGCTTAATCGCGACGCTGTCGGAGAACTTTTGTAACGACACAAGAGCTAAATTGCTTATTTTCAAGTGACGGTGTCGCTTTAAAAGAGTAGGCCGTCGCAACTCGACGGCCTAGATTTGATCCGCAGGCGCCGAGATCGAAGGGACGGCTTCACAAGCACAAGGTGACGCCGTCGCAAGACTAACGTGGCCAAGACAAAACCCTAATGATTTACTGACGGCATCACAAATCATAAGGTGACGCCGTCGCGATTGTAATCTTATATATAGAATCCGAATTTTTCAGCTTTTAGTGTGTAGTCTTTTGGAGTAAAACCTAAACCGAACCAAGGTCAGTCTTGTACAAGATTTTAGGTTCCAAACCCCATCTTACATCAAGATAAGTGTTTTACTTCATTAATTCAATTATGTCTTCAATTATTTGTGTGTATGCTTGCATGTTCTCCATGTCCGGCTAATTTACTTGTGTGTTTGCTTAGGGAATATGAAACTTAATTATTAAATATTGATTGGTTGTCTCTTATCTTAATTTTTAATGATCTAGTAATGCGATAGGTCATTCGTTGTGTAATTAATGCTTGATTAATCTTTGTGAACCTTAGACTATAACACTTAGAGCAGTTGTAGGCTAAACCATCCAAAGAGTGCCTTAGAGTTAGAGTTCATAATTCCTATAGGTTTTTGTAGACGAGACCCTTTGGTAAGTTCAAAGAGTAAGGGACAAATGCATACCCTACGACTTTAGACACACAACACGATTAAGAATAAGGACGTGACAATTCAACCATCAATAGGAGATAATTAAGGAGTAATAAAACCTAAGTAAACACATCTTTAAACCATCATACGAGCACACAATAATTAGACATAGACTACATACACCTTAGATTAGATAATTAGATAAGTAGAGTAATCGGTAGAAATACCAACCCCCAAATCCAAACCCCGAGATTCGTACCTTTCCTTTCCTTAAAAATATAAAAGATAAAAAATAATCTCCTCAACCCCAACCTTAGCGTAGTAACTTCTCACTAGCATTCCTATTCCCCTAAAGAATGATATCAATACCCGTGGCTTACCCTAATACTACACTACAACGATTAGGTTCATCGCCTAGGGTGTTATAAAACTTGCTCAAGAAAAGGAAGTTCCTTTGACCCCGAACAACACGTGTAGCGTTATCAAGTTTTAGGCGCCACGGGAATAGAATAGCTAGTTAGTAGTCCACCTCGCTTAGGTTTCTTTGCTTGATTCCTATCAAGTAAATTTTTCTCATTTTAGCTTTCTAGTAGTCTATCCCCCTTCTTCGTGACCTTTGTTCGTAACACCATCACTTTTCATCATGGAAGGTGATAACCATCCACCATTCATCAACCCACTACCAAATGACCCGCCAAGAGCCCGTACTCTTGGTGAATACTCGAGACCAAGCCACCTAGGCTATAGGAACACCATTGAGCTTCCCGACCAAGCCCAAACTACGGCCTGCGATCCGACACCATCCGGTTGGTGCAAAACAATGTACATTCCATGGACTTCATTCAAGATCCAAATCAACATCTAAGGGATTTCTTAAAATTGTCGATTCCATCGACCTTGATGCTACTACCGGGAGACCACACGTCTGCCTCTTCCAATTCTCTCTACGGGACCAAGCTAGTAATTGGCTTGAGCGACTTCCCACGGCTCCATCTCAAGTTGGGATGATCTCACCTCTCGCTTCCTTGCTCAATTTTTCCCACCGGGAGAACCACTAAGCTTAGGAATGACATCTTGATTTTCTAACAACATCAAGGTGAATCTCTCTACGAAGCATGGACTCGATCCAAGGACTTACTTCATAAAGTCCCTCATCACGGCATTGATCTTTGGCTCCAAGTCCAAATCTTTTATGATCATGTCAACTTCTCCATCAAGTGATCCATTGACCAAGCGGCCTATGGAAAGCTTAGTGATCTCACCGCGGAAAAATCATAGGGTATAATAGAGGACCTTGTTCTCTATGACAACGAAAGTTGGAATAACCCCCGTGAGTTGCCCAAAACCGTTAAGGCAATCTCCTTGCCTCCCATTGACTCACAATCTTCCGATCGTAGGATGATCGAGCTTGAAGATCAAGTTAAATTCCTAATAAGTTCCTACGAAAATCTTAAGTCTTCAGGCCATGTGAACAAAGTTTCTTCCTCATGTGAGCCGTGTAGTGATCCTCATAACACGCGCACTTGCACCCGATCCCCCGAACATGCATCCGTTGACTACGCATCATCGCGTATTAATGGAACTGGAGGAAGATTCCCTACAATACCCGGACCTAGGAATTTCAATGAAACCCGAGAAGCATGAAAGGGCAAGCCCGACTTCTATTGGGGACAAACCAAAGAATTCACCTCCAATGATTTCTCATGGCCCCCATCTCACGGTCCTAACCAACAAAACATTGAAGGGTTGTTGCAAAACCTAGTCACATCCCAAGAAGCCCAAATAGCTAAGCTCTCGGACCGCTTTAACCAACAACAAGCCAAAATGGATAGGAAGATAGATAACCTTTTGAAAGCCATGAACAATAGTGATAGGAAGGTTAATGCTATCTCAACTCCCGAGCCTTCCGGTGTAGAGATTAAGGACCCAAGTAAGTTAGCTAAGCACGTTCAATTCGTCAATACCATCGCCATAGTGAAACCTAATAGAACAAATGACGAAGCGAACCATGAGATGATACTTGAGGTTAAGGAAACACCGACGAATGAAAAAACCGAGGAATCGAATGAAGTAGATAACGACTATTTCAATAAGTTTCCTACGGAAGAAGAACTATCTCGCCACCCTCACTTAGTGCGTGACCTCCGTCACAAGTATGTTAGGAAAAGCCCTAGAATCAAGTTTGGGAACCCTTGGAATCTTAACATACCATGTTGCATAGGACACCTTTTCTTGGCAAAGGCCTACATTGATCGCAAGTCCCCAATCAACTTAATGACTAGCACCTACTACAATTGGGTAATGAAAAAGCCTATCCCAACTAGGCAAGACCCCGATAATCCGTGTGTTAGTTGCAATTTTCTTGGTAGAGTTAAAGGATTGCCCGTTTATGTAGGTAGTTCCACGTTTCCTACGGATTTCATAATAGTGGATGATATTAGTACGGCCATAGATTCTAGCTTGTCCCATGTTATTCTAGGGAAACCTTTCATAGAAAGCACCGGATGACCTATGATCCTCGTTAGAATAGTGCGATTCAAGGATGAGGCCGATGACATAGCTTACCAAATGCCGTTCAAGATTGAGAAGTTTTCATCACTCTAATGATGAAAAGGAACTTAAACTATCGGTCTATTATAGGAATGAGGAGGATAAAGAAAGGAGTAGATTATGTTATGGCCAAGATTTTTGGTTTCTATAAGGATTGCTTGAACTTAAGACCGAATATAGAAATGAGTGGGAGAGGACGAACTCTTAGAAAGGTGTATCATAGGGCACTTCTACAACATGGAACCAACCATTAGAGACCGTCATGAGGAAGAAGGTGACGGTAATGAAGTCACGTAGAGCACGACTACGAGTCTAGCTACAAGACTCATAAATAAAGAAAAGCGCTTCGTGGGAGGCAACCCATGCTTAATTGTTTGCTTGTTTGTGTCATATATCTTTTCTTTGATTGTCTAGTCTCATGTTTAAATTTGTAAAAATGCTTTATTTTGTTTTTAACCTCGTCTTAATTGCATATAAAGGTATTTTACATAAAGGATAAGTGTAGGGAGGATTACACACGCTTTTAAAAGAAACGTAAACATGAGAATTTCAATTAATTAAAAGATATATGTGTGTTTGTTCGAGTCAAATGCTTGTATCGAGTCATAATGGATGTTTTGCGTAAATTTTCCGATTCTAAAGATGTAAATTTTCCGAATTTTTCCGTAAAATCGCAGACCGCTTTTTGTCAGATAACTGACGGCGTCAGATCGCAACTGACGGCGTCGGGAAGGAGTAAAACAACAGATTACTTTTTCTCGTTTTCGAGCTACTTATAAATTTTTGGAATTTTCCGTGTCTTAATTTTCCGAAATTTCAAAAACATCCATTCCACAAGCATTATATCCTAGTTTAATAGTAGTCTTATATATATCATTACCATCGATTTTACGCCAAGGTTTCATTTGTTTTCTTCAAGTGTGGAGGTTTAATTTATTAAGAAGAAGATACATAAGATTGGAAGGAGCTTTTCACGCATACATTATTCTTGGAAAGGATTTAACCACCACTTTACACGGATCCTACCGAGCAAATCGGGGGAGTATTAGTTTCTTTCGCTTTTAATTACCTTCTATTATCATAACTTTGATACTTTCGGGGAACATTGGGGACAATGTTCGGTTTAAGTGTAGGGAGGAAAATAAACGGAACTTTGAAACTATGCTTATCCTTGATTATTTGCTTTGTCCAATTGTATTTGTGTAATAAACCATGAGAAAATGTCGGTTAGGGTAATTTTGGCACCAAATTTAAAATTTTTTATGACATATAGGAGTGGGCCATTAGTCTTAACAAAAGCGTCTCACGGATAGGAAGTTATATGACTACCACAAAAACCCTTTACCACTTAAATTCCACCCAAAATGTGAGGATCGCCCTTAGATTAGTAGGAATTAAAGCGTTCATCTTTAATGCTTAGTGTGTGAACCGGTAGTATATTAGATTCTAGAACTTGATTTGTGATGCATCCCGAGATCGCTAGTAAGACTACACTTGTGTAGTTAAGAATAACTAAATGATAAGAGGCATTAGGATAACCCTTGTTTGATACCCGTAATATAATTACTTCTTCCACACGGTTGAGTAATTCTCCCACACCTTATGCGTTGTACTCATCTTTAGTACACGATACCCCTAGTTAACCCTCGAGCCTATCCTTTTCGCGGTTCTCGTGATGTTTCGGTTTTCGAATATCAATGAAGAGCATTGTTTACACCCCACCCCAAATGTACACCCAAATCGCCTTAGCCTACCTTGTATGCACTCACTTTTAGTGCATTATTGTTATCACCCTAAACCCTTAGTTCAATTATCTAGTTGCTTGCATAAGTTGCTAAGTCGAGTCATATCCTTTGTACACAATTTTGGGACAATTGGGACTCATGGGAAAAGTTAAAGTTTATGAAATGACAGAAGGAACGTGATAAGGTTTTAAAATGTACATTTTGAGGGTCGTTTAAGCCCTTATTTGATCACTTTTGTATCCGTTATTACTTAATATCGCTCCTTTTCACTTTTTAGGTCTCTTGAAGGCAAATTGTCGGAATGACACTTATTTGGACTAAAAGGCGGATATACTGAAGAAAATGGCCAAAGACAAGAATCGAGACACTCAAGCTTTGAAATACAAGGGGACGGCGTCATCGCTTAACCTATGACGCCGTCGGAGAACTTTTGTGACGACACACAGAGCCAAATTGCTTATTTTCAAGTGACGGTGTCAGCTTTAAAAGAGTAGGCCGTCGCAACTCGGGACGGCCTAGATTTGATCCAGGGCGCCGAGATCAAGGGACGGCTTCACAAGCACAAGGTGACGCCGCAAGACTAACGTGGCCAAGACAAAACCCTAATGACGGCGACCACGGCATCACAAATCATAAGGTGACGCCATCGCGATTGTAATCTTATATATAATCCGAATTTTTCGGTTTAGTGTGTAGTCTTTTGGAGTAAAAACCTAAACCGAACCAAGGCTGTCTTGTACAAGATTTTAGGGTTCCAAACCCTATCTTACATCAAGATAAGTGTTTTACTTCATTAATTCAATTATGTCTTCAATTATTTGTGTGTATGCTTGCATGTTCTCCATGTCCGCTAATTTACTTGTGTGTTTGCTTAGGAATATGAAACTTAATTATTAAATATTGATTGGTTGTCTCTTATCTTAATTTTTAATGATCTAGTAATGAGATAGGTCATTCGTTGTGTAATTAATGCTTGATTAATCTTTGTGAACCTTAGACTATAACACTTAGAGCAGTTGTAGGCTAAACCATCCAAAGAGTGCCTTAGAGTTAGAGTTCATAATTCCTAGAGGTTTTTGTAGACGAGACCCTTTGGTAAGTTCAAAGAGTAAGGGACAAATGCATACCCTACGACTTTAGACACACAACGCGATTAAGAATAAGGACGTGACAATTCAACCATCAATAGGAGATAATTAAGGAGTAATAAAACCTAAGTAAACACATCTTTAAACCATCATACGAGCACACAATAATTAGACATAGACTACATACACCTTAGATTAGATAATTAGATAAGTAGAGTAATCGGTAGAAATACCAACCCCAAATCCAAACCCCGAGATTCAGACCTTTCCTTTCCTTAAAAATATAAAAGATAAAAATAATCTCCTCAACCCCAACCTTAGCATAGTAACTTCTCACTAGCATTCCTATTCCCCAGAGAACGATATCAATACCCGTGGCTTACCCTAATACTACACTACAACGATTAGGTTCAACGCCTAGGTGTTATAAAACTTGCTCAAGAAAAGGAAGTTCCTTTGACCCCGAACAACGCGTGTAGCATTATCAAGTTTTGGCGCGCGCGGGGAATAGAATAGCTAGTTAGTAGTCCACCTCGTTTAGGTTTCTTTGCTTGATTCCTATCAAGTAAATTTTTCTCATTTTTAGCTTTCTAGTAGTCTATCCCCCTTCTTCGTGACCTTTGTTCGTAACACCATCACTTTTCATCATGGAAGGTGATAACCACCCACCATTCATCAACCCACCACCAAATGACCCGCCAAGAGCCCGTACTCTTGGTGAATACTCGAGACCAAGCCACCTAGGCTATAGGAACACCATTGAGCTTCCGACCAAGCCCAAACTACGGCCTGCGATCCGACACCATCCGGTTGGTGCAAAACAGATGTACATTCCATGGACTTCATTCAAGATCCAAATCGACATCTAAGGGATTTCTTAAAATTGTCGATTCCATCGACCTTGATGCTACTACTCGGGAGACCACGCGTCTGCGCCTCTTCCAATTCTCTCTACGGACCAAGCTAGTAATTGGCTTGAGCGACTTCCCGGGCTCCATCTCAAGTTGGGATGATCTCACCTCTCGCTTCCTTGCTCAATTTTTCCCACGGGAGAACCACTAAGCTTAGGAATGACATCTTGATGTTCCAACAACGTCAAGGTGAATCTCTCTGAAGCATGGACTCGATTCAAGGACTTACTTCATAAAGTCCTCATCACGGCATTGATCTTTGGCTCCAAGTCCAAATCTTTTATGATCATGTCAACTTCCCCATCAAGTGATTCATTGACCAAGCGGCCGGTGGAAAGCTTAGTGATCTCACCGCGGAAGAATCATAGGGTATAATAGAGGACCTTGTTCTCTATGACAACGAAAGTTGGAATGACCCCCGTGAGTTGCCCAAAACCGTTAAGGCAATCTCCTTGCCTCCCATTGACTCACAATCTTCCGATCGTAGGATGATCGAACTTGAAGATCAAGTTAAATTCCTAATGAGTTCCTACAAAAATCCTAAGTCTTCAAGCCATGTGAACAAAGTTTCTTCCTCATGTGAGCCATGTAGTGATCCTCATAACACGCGCACTTGCACCCGATCCCCGAACATGCTTCCGTTGACTACGCATTCTTGCAGAATGGAACAGGAGGAAGATTCCTACAATACCGGACCTAGGAATTTCAATGAAACCCGAGAAGCATGAAAGGGCAAGCCCGACTTCTATTGGGGACAAACCAAAGAATTCACCTCCAATGATTTCTCATGGCCCCCATCTCACGGTCCTAACCAACAAAACATTGAAGGGATGTTGCAAAACCTAGTCTCATCCCAAGAAGCCAAAATAGCTAAGCTCTCGGACCGCTTTAACCAACAACAAGCCGAAATGGATAGGAAGATAGATAACCTTTTGAAAGCCATGAACAATAGTGATAGGAAGGTTAATGCTATCTCAACTCCCGAGCCTTCCGGTGTAGAGATTAAGGACCCAAGTAAGTTAGCTAAGCACGTTCAATTCGTCAATACCATCGCCTTAGTGAAACCTAATAGAACAAATGACGAAGCGAACCATGAGATGATACTTGAGGTTAAGGAAACACCGACGAATGAAAAAACCGAGGAATCGAATGAAGTAGATAATGACTATTTCAATAAGTTTCCTACGGAAGAAGAACTATCTCGCCACCCTCACTTAGTGCGTGACCTCCGTCACATGTATGTTAGGAAAAGCCCTAGAATCAAGTTTAGGAACCCTTGGAATCTTAACATACCATGTTGCATAGGACACCTTTTCGTGGCAAAGGCCTACATTGATCACAAGTCCCCAATCAATATAATGACTAGCACCTACTACAATTGGGTAGTGAAGAAGCCTATTCCAACTAGGAAAGACCCCGATAATCCTAATGCTAGTTGCAATTTTCTTGGTAGAATTAAGGGATTGCCCGTTTATGTAGGTAGTTTCATGTTCCCTACGGACTTCATAATTGTGGATGATATTAGCACAGCCATAGATCCTAGCTTGTCCCACGTTATTCTAGGAAAACCTTTCATAGAAAAGACCGGGATGACTTATGATCCTTCATTAGGAATAGTGCGATTCAAGGATGAGACCGACGACATAGCTTACCAAATGCCGTTTAAGATTGAGAAGTTTTCATCACTCTCTAATGATGAAAAGGAACTTAAACTGTCGGTCTATTATAGGAATGAGGAGGATAGAAAGAAAGGAGTGGATTATGTTATGGCCAAGATTTTCGATTTCAGTAAGGATTGTTTGAACTTAGGACCGAAATATAGAAATGAGTGGGGAGAAGGCGAACTCTTAGAAAGGTGTATCATATGGCACTTCTACAACATGGAACCAACCACTAGAGACCGTCATGAGGAAGGAGATGGCGGTAATGAAGTTACGTAAGGGCACGACTACGAGTCTAGCTACAAGACTCATAAATAAAGAAAAGCGCTTCGTGGGAGGCAACCCATGCTTAATTGTTTGCTTGTTAGTGTCATATATCTTTTAGTGATTGCTTATTCTCATGTTTAAATTTGTAAAAATGCTTTATTTTGTTTTTAACCTCGTCTTAATCGCATATAAAGGTATTTTACATAAAGGATAAGTGTAAGGAGGATTACACACGTTTTCAAAAGAAACGTAAACATGAGAATTAATTAAAAGATATATATGTGTGTTTGTTCGAGTCAAATGCTTGTATCGAGTCATAATGGATGTTTTACGAAATTTTTCCAGATTCTAAAGATGTAAATTTTCCGAATTTTATCCAAAATCGCACCGCTTTTGTCGTCGATAACATGACGGTCAGATCGCAACTGACGAAGGCCGTGAAGGAGTAAAACAACAGATTACTTTTTCTCGTTTTCGAGCTACTTATAAATTTTGGAATTTTCCGGTCTTAATTTTCCGTAAATTTCATCAACATCCATTTCACAAGCATTATATCCTAGTTTAGTCGAGTCTTATATATATTATTACCGCGATTTTCCGAGAAGGTTTCGTTTGTTTTCTTCAAGTGTGCGTGTTTAATTTATTAAGAAGAAGTTACATAAGATTGGAAGGAGCTTTTCACGCATACATTCTTCTTGGAAAGAATTTAACCACTACTTCACACACTCGATCCTACCGAGCTAATCGGGAGTATTAGTTTCTTCGCTTTTCATTACCTTCTTTTATCATAACTTTGATACTTCGGGAACATTGGGGACAATGTTCGGTTTAAGTGTAGGAGGGAAATAAAGCGGAACTTCGAAACTATGCTTATCCTTGACTATTTGCTTTGTCCAATTGCATTTGTGTAATAAACCATTAGAAAATGTCGGTTAGGGTAATTTTGGCACCAAATTTAAAAATTTTCATGACATATAGGAGTGGGCCATAAGTCTTAACAAAAGCGTCTCACGGATAGGAAGTTACATGATTACCACAAAAACCCTTTACCACCTAAATTCCACCCAAAATGTGAGGATCGCCCTTAGATTAGTAGGAATTAAAGCATTCATCTTTAATGCTTAGAGTGTGAACCGGTAGTATATTAGATTCTATAACTTGTTTTGTGATGCATGCCGAGATCGCTAGTAAGACTACACTTGTGTAGTTAGAAATAACTAAATGATAAGAGGCATTAGGATAACTCTTGTTTGATACCCGTAATATAGTTACTTCTTCCACATCGGTTGAGTAATTCCCCACACCCTTTGCGTTGTACTCATTTTTAGTACACGATACCCCTAGTTAACCCCTCGAGCCTATCCTTTTCGCGGTTCTCGTGATGTTTCGGTTTTCCGAATATCAATGAAGAGCATTGTTTACACCCCACCCCAAATGTACACCCAAATCGCCTTAGCCTACCCCATGTATGCACTCACTTTTAGTGCATTATTGTTATCATCCTAAAAACCCTTAGTTCAATTATCTAGTTGCTTGCATGAGTTGCTAAGTCGAGTCATATCCTTTGTACACGCTTTGGGACGATTGGGACTCACGGAAAAGTTAAAGTTTATGAAATGACGGGAAGGGAACGTTAAATTCAAATTCCCTTTATTTGCGTAATAATGTACTTCAAGTGTTTTGATCTTTTAAATTGGGTCAAATTAGTGTTAGAGTAATAAAACTCAAGTGTAGGGATGTGCCTATAAATCCCTATCATTTTGATGTTACCGTAGATGATGGTAGAGTAAAAGTGTATAAAAAATAAAAATAAAAAAAAAAAAAAAAAAAAAAAAAAAAAAATAGAGTGTTCAAAAAAAAAAAAAAAAAAAAAAAAAGGGCTACCATCCTACATCTATCCTTTAAATTTTTGTTTGTTTATATCAGTTATCTAGAGTTTAGAGTGTCGAGTCTTGGCTTAGCAACGCCATTCTTCATATGCTTGTAACATAGAGATTTTTGACTTGCCACCACTAAATAGCCTATCCCACCAAACCCTTTGTTTCCCTACCGTAAGCCTAACGTTACAACCCTTTAAAGACCTCTATGATAGTCTTTCCTAGGTGCTTACGCCAAAGCGATGGAGGTTTGATCTATTCTCAAGCCTATGGTAATCTATGTACTAGGACCGGTTAATGAGTGTTTATCTTCCATTTCCAACTTGTTATATTTCATATACACCCGAGAGATGAGAGTATCCAAACACCCCATGTGAGGTGCTAGTATGTAATTTCCGTGCTTTTTATGACTTTTGCGGGGCTTATATGTGTTGTGGACTGTTTTAAATCAATGCTACATGACCCCTAACTTATAAATTAATTGGCTAAAAGCACACTTGCTTGAGGACAAGCAAATACCAAGTGTAGGGATATTTGATAAGGTTTTAAAATGTACCTTTTCGAGGGGTCGTTTAAGCCCTTATTTGATCACTTTTGTATCCATTATTACTTAATATCGTTCCTTTTCACTTTTTAGGTCTCTTGAAGGAAAATTGCTGGAATGGCACTTATTTGGACGAAAAGGCACGGATATACGAAGAAAACGGCTAAAGACAAGAATCGAGACACTCAAGCCTTTGAAATACAAGGGACGGCGTCCATCGCTAAAGCCGCGACGCCGTCGGTGAACTTCGTGATGACACAAGAGCCAAATTGCTTATTTTCAAGTGACGGTGTCGGGGCTTTAAAAGAGTAGGCCGTCGCAACTCGCACGGCCTAGATTTGATCCGACGGCGGCCGAGAGATCAAGGGACGGCGTCACAAGCACAAGGTGATGCCGTCGCAAGACTAACGTGGCCAAGACGAAACCCTAATGACGGCGACCGGCGACGTCACAAATCATAAGGTGATGCCGTCGCGATTGTAATCTTATACATAGAATCAATTTTCGGTTTAGTGTGTAGTCTTTGGAGTAAAACCTAAACCGAACCAAGGCTATCTTGTACAATATTTTAGGGTTCCAAACCCTATCTTACATCAAGATAAGTTTTTACTTCATTAATTCAATTATGTCTTCAATTATTTGTGTGTATGCTTGCATGTTCTCCATGTCCGGCTAATTTACTTGTGTGTTTGCTTAGGGAATATGAAACTTAATTATTGAATATTGATTGGTTGTCTCTTATCTTAATTGTTAATGATCTAGTAATGCGATAGGTCATTCGCTGTGTAATTAATGCTTGATTAATCTTTGTGAACCTTAGACTATAACACTTAGAGTAGTTGTAGGCTAAACCATCCAAATAGTGCCTTAGAGTTAGAGTTTATAATTCCTAGAGGTTCTTGTAGACGAGACCCTTTGGTAAGTTCAAATAGTTAGGGACAAATGCATACCCTACGACTTTAGACACACAACGCGATTAAGAATAAGGACGTGACAATTCAACCATCAATAGGAGATAATTAAGGAGTAATAAAACCTAAGTAAACACATCTTTAAACCATCATACGAGCACACAATAATTAGACATAGACTACATACACCTTAGATTAGATAATTAGATAAGTAGAGTAATCGGTGAAATACCAACCCCAAATCCAAACCCCGAGATTCTTACCTTTCCTTTCCTTAAAAATATAAAAAGATAAAAATAATCTCCTCAACCCCAACCTTAGCGTAGTAACTTCTCACTAGCATTCCTATTCCCTGAGAACGATATCAATACCCGTGGCTTACCCTAATACTACACTACAACGATTAGGTTCACTTTGCCTAGGGTGGTATAAAACTTGCTCGAAGAAAAGGAAGTTCCTTTGACCCCGAACGACGCGTGTAGCGTTATCAGAATGTTAAATTCAAATTCCTTTTATTTGCATAATAATGTACTCCAAGTGTTTTGATCTTTTCAATTCGGGTCAAATTAGTGTTAGAGTAATAAAAACTCAAGTGTAGGGATGTGCCTATAAATCCCTATCATTTTGATGCTACCGTAGAGAATGGTAGAGTAAAAGTGTATGAAAAAATCGAAAAAAATAGAAAAGAGAAAAAAATAGAGTGTTGAAAAAAAAAAAAAAAAAAAAAAAAAAAAAAACGCTACCATCCTACATCTATCATTTAAATTTATGTTTGTGTGTTTCAGTTATCTAGAGTTTAGAGTGTCGAGTCTTGGCTTAGCAACGCCATTCTTCGTATGCTTGTAACATAAAGATTTTTGACTTGCCACCACTAAATAGCCTATCCCACCAAACCCTTTGTTTCTCTACCGTAAGCCTAACATTACAACCCTTTAAAAGACCTCTTTGATAGTCTTTCCTAGGTGCTTACGCCAAAGCGATGGAGGTTTGATCTATTCTCAAGCCTATGGTAATCTATGTACTAGGACCGGTTAATGAGTGTTTATCTTCCATTTCCAACTTGTTATATTTCATATACACCTGAGAGATGTGAGTACCCAAACACCCCATGTGAGGTGCTAGTAAATAATTCCGTGCTTGTTATGACTTTCTTGGGCTTATATGTGTTGTGGATTGTTTTAAACCAATGCTTCATGACCCTAACTCATAAATTAATTGGCTAAAAGCACATTTGCTTGAGGACAAGCAAATACCAAGTGTAGGGATATTTGATAAGGTTTTAAAATGTACCTTTTGAGGGTCGTTTAAGCCCTTATTTGATCACTTTTGTATCGCTTATTACTTAATATCGTTCCTTTTCACTTTTTAGGTCTCTTGAAGGCAAATTGCTAGAATGACACTTATTTGGACGAAAAGGCGGATATCTGAAGAAAATGGCCAAAGTCAAGAATCGAGACACTCAAGTCTTTGAAATACAAGGGACGGCGTCAAGTGTTATTTGTGATGCCGTCGCATCACTTTTGTGACTACCAAGAGCCAAATTGCTTATTTACAAGTCGCTTTAAGAGTAGGTCGTCGCAACTCGACGGCCTAGATTTGATCCAGACGGCGCCGAGACCAAGGGACGGCGTCACAAGCATAAGGTGATGCTGTCGCCAAGACTAACGTGGCCAAGACGAAACCCTAATGACGGCGACCGGCGTCACAATTCATAAAGTGACGCCGTCGATTGTAATCTTATATATATAGAATCCGAATTTTATAGTTTTCGTGTGTAGTCTTTTGGAGTAAAACCTAAACCAACCAAGGCTGTCTTGTGCAAGATTTTAGGGTTCCAAACCCTATCTTACATCAAGATAAGTGTTTTACTTCATTAATTCAATTATGTCTTCAATTACTTGTGTGTATGCTTGCATGTTCTCCATGTCCGCTAATTTACTTGTGTGTTTGCTTAGGAATATGAAACTTAACTATTGAATATTGATTGGTTGTCTCTTATCTTAATTGTTAATGATCTAGTAATGCGACAGGTCATTCGTTGTGTAGTTAATGCTTGATTAATCTTTGTGAACCTTAGACTATAACACCTAGAGTAGTTGTAGGCTAAACCATCCAAAGAGTACCTTAGAGTTGGAGTTTATAATTCCTAGAGATTTTGTAGACGAGACCCTTTGGTAGTTTCAAAGAGTTAGGGACAAACGCATACCCTACGACTTTAGACACACAACGCGATTAAGAATAAGGACGTGACAATTCAACCATCAATAGGAGATAATTAAGGAGTAATAAAACCTAAGTAAACACATCTTTAAACCATCATACGTGCACAATAATTAGACATAGACTACATACACCTTAGATTAGATAATTAGACAAGTAGAGTAATCGGTAGAAATACCAACCCCCAAATCCAAACCCCGAGATTCGTACCTTTCCTTTTCTTAAAAATATAAAAAAGATAAAATATAATTTTCCTCAACCCCAACCTTAGCGTAGTAACTTCTCACTAGCATTCCTATTCCCCTAGAGAACGATATCAATACCCGTGGCTTACCCTAATACTACACTACAATGATTAGGTTCACTGCCTAGGGTGTTATAAAACTTGCTCGAAGAAAAGGAAGTTCCTTTGACCCCGAATGACGCGTGTAGCGTTATCAACCGTCGATCTCCTCTTTTCCTGTCCGAATAGCTCTGAATTAGAGGTGACCGATCTGAATTCTGAATGGCTGAGTATGACCTCCGATATGTTTCTCCTCGAGGAAGCTCTGTGGTGTTGTAAGCCTATTCGGAACGCACGAAGGCATCTACTCTTATCATCATTTCGGTCACAGTTTTTGGGATAATCGCTTCGCTAGCTCCGGGAATTTACTTCCGTTTATGAAGGAGGATATTTGCATGACCTTCTACAATCCCGGATGTAGCTAGCTTCATCCGTCCATCTTCCCTTGAACTCGTAATGTTTCGCTTGCTTTACGACAATCTTGGTTATTTCCATCGGATCGATGAGTGTCTAAATACTAATCATTTTGTACAAAATAAATCGCAAAATCATCGAAAACACTCGAAACACATCAAATGATAAAATATCACAAATCGTTGTTTTATGTGTTTTAAATGCAAAATATCAAAATCGATGAAAACATATCAAATTTGCATAATTGGCGCTTTAGTCCCCAGTTTCAAAATTGTCAAAATAGTCCACGAGTCAAAATTTCAAAGAAAAATCATCAAAGGTCCTTTTAAAATCATAACTTGTCAAATTTAGTCCTTTGGTGAAAAATCTAAAAGTTTTGAGAAAATTACAGTTTAGTCCCTGAAAATCCAAAAATGTTCAAAATTAATCCTTGGAATTTCACAATTGGCAATAATGGCCCTTGGAATATTGGAGGTTGGCAAAAACAACCCTTTGACTACTTTTCATAAATTACAGAATTGGTCCTTAGGTTTTATGAAATTGCAAAAGAGGTCCTTGTGTTATTAACTTCACAAACCAAACCGGACCCTAGTATTTAAACCAAGCCCAAAACCAACACCCTTGGCCCAATACCTTTACCCGGTTTAAACCCGAAACCAACCCACCCTATTATTAATAAGCCAGTCAAATGATTTTGACTCACCCTTTCCCTCTCCTTCACGGGTTCACCATAGCCATCATCACCAATCCTGCAAACTCATCTGCTCACACTCAACCATCATCACCCCTATTCCCCCCCTCCAAACACAAGAAGCCAAGGCTCATTTAATGCCTCTAAACCTAACACTCAATCTCACAAACGGTTAAAACCAGTTTTTGGCGCCAAAAACCTTTAAATGGCTAGGATCACTTTCACACATCCAAGGGTGGAGATTGTTGCTGGGAACTATTCATAGAGGTGAGAGAAGGAGATTTGAGCTTATAAAGACCAAGAGGAAGCATCAAGGAAGACTCGCTTTTAATTTTTTACCATAGATGTCGTTTTATCTTAACTTATCTTAAACTAGTTTTCATTTGTACTTGCAAGCTTATTTGTATTCAACAAAGATATTTAAGTGTTTTACAACTTATTTCAAGTACCCATTTTAGTTAATGTTCAATATTCACTCTTTATGTCCACTGTTGAGATTTGTGTTTTCAAACTCATTTGCTTAAGCTTTTAACAGCTTAGTTTCAACATCAAACAATCTTATATAAGCTCAAAATAGCTTTTTGTAAGCTTGGAATCAAGTTTCAAACATTTTTGATATTGGTCAACAAAAAGTCAAAATGGATCAAAAATGATGAACTTTGACTTAGATGAACTTTGATTCCATTTTTATCACTGAGATTGATGTTATATGTTGTAATAAACTTGTTGCAAGCAATATTTAGGATTTCTAAACACAAAACAAGCAGTTGCAAATCTAAAAATCCAACAGTAAGCAGTTAAGAGTGATTTAAGTACAATTTTGACATAGGTGGTTTTGCAGACCAAAACTAAGACTCAACTGAGCTCAAAAATGCTTAACCAATATGAACCAACCTTAAGAAACAACTGACTAAGCCTAAATGACAGTTAAATCAGTTGAGCCAAACACCCTTTAAGTACACTGATTAACAAGTTAAAACTAATGTGACACTGAACAAGCATGAACCAAAGATCAAACTAACTTAATACAACTTAATTACTACTGTTTGAACAGGTTTTGACAGATTTAAGCTACAAAAACTGAGTATGCTAAGAAACTTGTAAACCACTTACAAAGTTGCCTAGCCACAATGGCTTGCTAGTGATCAAACCAGGACTACAGTAACCACTATCCTACATAGATCAACCCATAGCTTCCACATCAACCCATTTCCATGTCTAAACCAACCCAAATCCATGCTGCATCACTTTTGATCCATTTTGACTTTTTGTTGACCAATATCAAAAATGTTTGAAACTTGATTCCAAGCTTACAAAAAGCTATTTTGAGCTTATATAAGCTTGTTTGATGTTGAAACTAAGCTGTTAAAAGCTTAAGCAAATGAGTTTGAAAACACAAATCTCAACAGTGGACATAAAGAGTGAATATTGAACATTAACTAAAATGGGTACTTGAAATAAGTTGTAAAACACTTAAATATCTTTGTTGAATACAAATAAGCTTGCAAGTACAAATGAAAACTAGTTTAAGATAAGTTAAGATAAAAACGACATCTATGGTAAAAAAATTAAAAACTGAGTCTTCCTTGATGCTTCCTCTTGGTCTTTATAAGCTCAAATCTCCTTCTCTCACCTCTATGAATAGTTCCCAGCAACAATCTCCACCCTTGGATGTGTGAAAGTGATCCTAGCCATTTAAAGGTTTTTGGCGCCAAAACCGGTTTTAACCGTTGAGATTGAGTGTTAGGTTTAGAGGCATTAAATGAGCCTTGGCTTCTGTGTTTGGAGGGGGAATAGGGTGATGATGGTTGAGTGTGAGCAGATGAGTTTGCGGATTGGTGATGATGGCTATGGTGAACCCGTGAAGGAGAGGAAAGGGTGAGTCAAACTCATTTGACCGGCTTATTAATAATAGTGGGTTGGTTTCGGTTTAAACCGGGTAAAGGTATTGGGCCAAGGGTGTTGGTTTTGGGCTTGGTTTAAATACTAGGGTCCGGCTTGGTTTGTGAAGTTAATAACACAAGGACCTCTTTTGCAATTTCATAAAACCTAAGGACCAATTCTGTAATTTATGAAAAGTAGTCAAAGGGTTGTTTTTGCCAACCTCCAATATTCCAAGGGCCATAATTGCCAATTGTGAAATTCCAAGGATTAATTTTGAACATTTTTGGATTTTCAGGGACTAAACTGTAATTTTCTCAAAACTTTTAGATTTTTCACCAAAGGACTAAATTTGACAAGTTATGATTTTAAAAGGACCTTTGATGATTTTTCTTTGAAATTTTGACTCGTGGACTATTTTGACAATTTTTGAAACTGGGGACCTAAACGCCAATTATGCAAATTTGATATGTTTTTCATCCGATTTTGATATTTTGCATTTAAAACACATAAAACACGATTTGTGATATTTTATCATTTTGATGTGTTTCGAGTGTTTTCGATGATTTTGCAGTTTATTTTGTACAAAATGATGAGTATTTAGACACTCATCAATCCCCACATCGAGATATTGCTAGTCCCTAGAAATGATTTGAGAAAACATAATGGATTTTAATTTCTTTACCAAAAGCCATTACTTCGAGTAGCCAAATGTTTTAGTTCAAGTAAGAACCATGGTACACCGATAACCATGTGATTTTGAGCAAACCACCGCCTTTCAACGGATTTGATTTGTCTTTACCGTGCCGTACCCTTACGGACTAGCCAACTCTTAGATAAATTATCAATATTATCTTTGGTGAGTCGATTACCAATTATGGTTTTTCCATCGCCTTTACCACAAGCCATAACCTTGCGGGCTAGCCAACTCTTCACTTTTAAGGATATGGTGAAATGAATACCATATAATTTTGGGCAAATTGCAAGCCATATAAACGGATTTGAGAAATCTTTACCAAGAGCCTTTTGCTCTGGATTAGCTAATCCTTTAGTCTTACGATATGGCGGATCGATAACTAAATGAGTAAGTGTAAAACACTTACTCCAAAAAAATTTTGGCCAAAAACGGGGAATTGATATAATTATATGATAAAATTCGTGAGAATTCCCCACACTTAGAAATGAATATTGCCCTCAATATTCAAAGTACTGCATGATTATGCCGAAACAAAGAACGTAAAAGGGAAATACTACGCCATTTATTTAGAAAGATTTTTTTTTTTTTTTTTTTTTACAAAACATGTGGGCAACCCCCCACACTAGGGTGGTAGAAAGAGGTAAGAAGACGAAATATGGGTGAGAACCCATATGGCATGCTCTTGTTTTTGATTTCCGAGTCGCTAGCTTGACTCGACCCGAATTCATTTGTTCATGGGGAAAGTAACGTGAAAACCAATCTCGATCGGACTTTCGCTCACAATGTTAATGAACATATGAACATCGAAAGTTCCACATCGATGAGATATAACCGCGGTATTGTTAATAGTAGAAACTATAAGGGATGATACTGGGTCAAAGATGGTGTCCTCATTCCCGAAAGAGAAAGGGAAAGAGCAACCACACCATCTCGTGAAGAATGGAATAAAGACGTACATGAGAATGCAAGTCCATTCCTCGTGAGAGAGAAGCAAATCACCGCTTTGACATCTTTAAGCTTAAACTTGAAGCTTAGATGGTGATTGTCAAGAAGATGTCCGGAGGTAGGGTGGGAAATGGTTCTTCAATCAACGGACTTTCCGAAAAAGGATGTCTCCTCCGGATCAAGGTAAGTGTTATCAATTCCCGTTGGAATTGACTCATCACTAAGAAATGCATCGACTTCATTCCAAAAGTTGTCATCTTCCTCATCGAGAGTGAGAGAAGGGATGGAAGAGTCGGGAATAGGACTAGAAGATGATGGATCATTTTGAGCGATTCATCAATGGGAAGAATGTCTCCCATTGGATCACAAACATCATCATCCAACTCGGATGAAACGAAGAGAGTTTGGTTTCATCCACGAGTTAACAAACTCGATGCGACAAACCGATTCCGGAGGTGGGACAAGTGGTGTGCTCTTAGAGCTAGCGCTTCCACCACTTCCGATGAAGTCTCCGATTCTAGATCATCGTCATCATCAAGAACACTCTTGACTTCCACGTGCATGACTTTCAAACCATTTGTTTGAACCAGGGTAATTTTCAAAGCTTTGAGCTCAAGACGTTTTGGTGAACACTCTTAACCACGAAATTTGAGAGTGTTGCATTGATTCTTCGATTTTTGATCAATTGTGGCAACACTGCTTTGTCTGAGGTTTAGAGTTCGGTTGATATTCAATGCGAGCTCTTCGTTGTCAACCCGTATGGTCAACTCTTCAAAAAAACACATCGATCGAGCACCCACTCGCTCTTAAGAAAGCTCTCCTTAAGATGAGGGAACTCTAGGATCCGCATCAAGTCTACTACAACAAAGTCGGCATGAAAGTGAAATTTTCCCACTTTCATCACGACATCCTCGGCTATCCCAGTGGACGAGTTACGATGCGGTCCGCTAGCTCGAGTGTCATACGAGTGGATGAAAGTTCGTGAAGAGACGCTTTCTTCCATACCGAGAGTGGCATGAGGTTAATGCTAGCGCCAAGATCGCCAAGGCGAGCATTGAAACATCCCCAAGAAATCACACGGATTAAGAACTCGCCAGGTCTTCAAGCTTTTCGAAGCTTATTAAGAATGGCGTGAGCATTGCTCATTTAGAGGGTTTTCGCCATCTCGATAGCTTATCTTTGTTGGTGAGTAAGCCTTTAAGCGTGGATGCAAATTTAGGCATTAGAACGAGAGCATCAACGAAGCTTATATCAAAGTGAAGCTCATTGAAGATTTGGAAAATTTTCCATTTGCTCTTTGTTTTGTCTTTGAGCTTCTCATCATTCATTCTTGATGGGTAAGGAAGTGACTAGACTTTTGAGCCGGGATGGAAGTGATTTCGGCTCAAGATTTTCTTCGAACTCGGGTTCCGGACTTGAAGCTTGACTACCGAAGGTGGGACGTGTCTTGGTACCGTGGGCTTGAATAATGCACCTTGTCCGTTGTCTCTTTGGTAACTTGACTAAATGCCACGGGAGGAGGGGCATAGGAGTCGAGGTCCATTGTGCGTCTTACCACTACGAGTGGTGACGGCTTTCAACTCGGCATTGGGATTAGGAATAGTATTGCTCAGGAGTCCTCCGTAAGATGATGAAGCTTTGTTCATATTCATGTTCATGAAACCGCTCATCATATTCTTTAACTCATTTGTCTGCCGAGACATTGTGGTATCAATTTCCTTTTAAGCTCAACTCTCATGTTATTGATCCGAGTTTGCATTGAACGCATGTTTGACTCGGTCATTTTCATGAAGTCATTTGGCATGGGAGCTTGAGGAGGTGGTTGATAACTTTGATGATTAGGAGCTTGATAAGGTTGGTTGAAATTGTTCCGGTTTGATTGAAATTTTGAGAGTTATTGAAATTTTGTCCTTGATTCGAACAAAGCGATTTTGATTGCCATGGTTTTGATTGCCATGGTTTTGCACTGGAGGAAAACCGGTGGTGTCATACCGCTAGGTGCAGTAGTGAGGATCACTTGTGGTCGGTATTGATTGTGGTTTACAAGCTACGGGAGCTTGGTAAAGGAAGCATCGGTTGCTTGACAATCATAATACGCGTGTGGACCACTACAAGTTTCACACACCTTGTTTATGGCTTTGATTGGTTCCGCTATGAATTTCGCTTTTGATTTCCTTTACCTCTTTTATCATACAATGGATGATGTCCGTTAGAGCGACTAACTGAGCGGCTAACTCGGAAGAGTTACGGATGAAGAAGCAGTGTTCAAACATTTACTTTGTTGCGAGAAATAGGAACTTTGATTTTTGCTCGCAAATCTCAATCACATCTTTAGGTCTACGATTCAAGATATTGCTACTGCTGCTGCATTCAAGGAATCTTGATCATTACCGTTCAACCCATTGTAAAATATATTGACTTGTTGAAGCTCGTGAATTCATGATGGGGCATTTCTGAGGAGATCTTTGAATCTCTCCCATGCCTCTCCAAAATTTTCATCGAAATTTTGACGAAATCCGTAAATTTCATTTTAAGATTAGTCGTCTTTGATGGAGGAAAGAAATAATTCACAAACTTTTGAACAAGATCCTCCCAAGTTTCGATAGATCGAGGGGTTCTTTTTCCACCAAATCTGGGCTGTCCCTCAAGAGAGAATGGAAAAGCATCAACTTGATGACTTTTGTGGAACATCCTTGAAATTGATAGTTGAAGTCAACTTGTTAAACCAACGGATGTGTGCATACGGGTCTTCTCGATCGACCGCGGAATTGATTTGTAGACACAAGTTGGATCAAATGTGTCTTCAATTCAAGTGATCGAAATTGATAACGGGTAAAACGATGGCATCTCCATAACCCTCGGTGGGTGCTTGGAGCATTTCCGCCATAACGTTCGTCGCCATGTTGTTGTTTGAAATAGTACGAATCTCGGGTTCGACTATTTGGGCGACACGCTCACGAGAACGTCTTCTTGGAATTTACGCTAGATCACGTAAAGGACTCAATGATCTAGAAGAACGAGTGCGCATGCACTAGAGATAACTCTAAGGAATCTAAGAGTTAAGAAGAGAAATGGAATTATGAAAATCTTTCGATGAGAATGAGAATTATGAAGACGTTTTATAAAAATGGGGTGAGGAGAATCTTTATGGGTTTTACGGTTCAAACGTCGATATCACAACAAAATCAATTAACACAAAATCGAGGCAAAACAACGATGAACTTAACCAATAATCCAAGATGAATGGCTTCTTTGAAAAAGGTACACCAATCACAAGGACACAAAGGCAAGTTTTAAATCTTTAGTTCGGGAACTTATTATGGTCGCACCCCAGCTTAGGTAGTGCACTACCTTGGTTTATGTGGTAATCTTTTAAGTTGTTATTATTAAAGAAAACGACGAATCTTTTTGTATTTTTATTATTTGATACATATATAGAAACAAAAGAAAAATATTTTTGTATTTTATACGTTTTTGGTTGTTTTTGGGTTTTTGGATTTTTTAGAAGAAAATATGGATATATATATATATATACAGAGATGGATGATATAAACAAAGAGTGAGGATTCAAACAACTAATCTGCTACACGGAAGATAGATCAGCACAGCTCCCCGGCAGCGGCGCCAAAAATTTGATGGTATTCAGCTCACCATATCCTTAAAAGTGAAGAGTTGGCTAGCCCGCAAGGTTATGGCTTGTGGTAAAGGCAGTGGAAAAACCATAATTGGTAATCGACTCACCAAAGATAATATTGATAATTTATCTAAGAGTGGCTAGTCCGTAAGGGTACGGCTTCGTAAAGACAAATCAAATCCGTTGAAAGTCGGTGGTTTGCTCAAAATCACATGGTTATCGGTGTACCATGGTTCTTACTTGAACTAAAACATTTGGCTACTCCGAAGTAATGGCTTTTGGTAAAGAGATTAAAATCCATTATGTTTTCTCAAATCATTGCTAGGGACTAGCAATATCTCAGTGTGGGGGATTGATGAGTGTCTAAATACTCATCAGGATCCTTCAAACATTTTCTTCGAAGAGAAAATCTTGAGAGGAACTGTTCTCGAAGCGCTTCCCAGCTGTCTATGTTGTCGTTGGGTAAGTGGTTAAACAAACCCCTCGCTGATCCATCCAAGTTCTGTTGGAACATCCAACACCATACTGGCATTTGCCACCCTCCGTGGTTGGCCGGCCCTGAGAATCTAGTAATGTGATCGTCCGGGTCTGTGGAACCGTCGTAGAGTTTGATGTTTTTAGGCAACTCGTGTTTCGGGCGTGCGAATTCTATGATTCTTTTGGTGAACGGGAATCTGGGGGCATCTTTATAAGATTTTTGCAAATCTTCCTCTTTGACTCCTTTACCCTTTCGCCCATTTTTTTTCTTTTTCAACCTCCTTTTGTGGTTCTTTGTTTTCGTCTCCAAAGTCGATCCGTATTGGTTTCAGGGGATTGGTGCCTTTGGTGTTATGTTCTCTTATCAGGGCTTTTAGTGAGGTTATGTGGCTTAATATCTGCTCTTCGAGGTTGGGTGGGTTATTGTTTCCTTCGGCATTGTCGGATGCAGTTTCAGTGGAGGGACTCACCATTTTCTAGTCTAAGTAGATTGAATAGCGGGTCCCATGGATGGAGTCAATTTGTTGAGGTAAAAATGTGTCTTCACCCGAACAAGCTAAGATCCTTCGATGACTCTTCGGCTGTCCCTTCGAATTTGCGAACACAAACAACACGCGTTAGCCTCGCCTAGGGTTTTAGCCCTAGACCAAGCTCCGATGTGAGAATGAGAATATGATATGCAGAGTTATTGTGTGTAAAAGTAGGGTTAGAAAGAGTTGACCTAAATGCAGTAACTTCATCTCTTTATATAGGTGAGAAGTCTTGTCTTTACCTGGGGGTCACATGTGGTGAAAGTGGCCCTTTCGGGCGGGACTTTGACTTGCTATGTTTAGGCTCTGTCTGAATCAGGTCAGTAGTTTTGATCAAGATTCCTTTCCTTTTTATACATGTTGACGCCATGTGACCGTTGCGCCAAAGCGCTTGTGGCCAACCCTTCGGTATGGAGTGCGTCACCTCAGCTTGGAGTCTGCTTTTATAATTGGTCCAGTTGATTTGTTGTAAACCGTCCGGATGGTTTTGGTCCCTTCGGCTGGATGCTTGGTACATACGCCAACACTTGTCATGTTGTAACTTAAGGTGAATGTCACTTAATGTGAATGTCATTTTGTCAAAGATAGGACGAGTTTATTTTGTGGCGTGATTTGTTTTGCCGAATTTTATTAAATTTTACAAGCTAAATTTTGTTTTGTTTAATCCTATAATATAAACATAAACATATATGGCTAACAAGTTTGTATTTATTTTTTATTTACTGAAATTTGATAATAAAAAAATTCATATAGAAGCATGATTTTGTGTTTATAATTTGCTAAAACCCTCTTTGTTATCTGGTTAAATTAGAGAGGCATTTTCTATAACTTTGAAAATACAAAAACAATCCTTAAATAAAAATTTGACGTGCAATTATCTTCTATGCAAAGACATGGGCGAAGATAGGGAGGGGTCTCGGGGGTCATGTGTCCCCTTAGCAATTTTTTTTAATGTAAATGTATACTACATATAATAGAAAACGGTCAAAGGTGAAAAGTTGAAAACTTGAATTGTTGAAATTGGTCAAATGAGAGAGAAATAGATAGGGTAATTAATACTATTATTAAAATACCTCATTAATTAAAAGAACAATAATGTATTCACATTGTACAATTAATTAGAGTAAAAGCACATATACAAATTAAAAACAATAAATTAAAACATTTTTACTAAAAAGTACACTAAAATTTTCATAACGTACTATTTAAAGAATCTATAACATAATCCAAATATATAATAATTAAACACACTAATTAATGATATTTTTAAAACACCCCAAAATAAAAAGTACATGGTATTATACACATTATATAAATTAATAAAACACACAAAACTTCATACAAGCTAACAAGTTGATGTTACATATAGTTTTGAAAATCGGACCAGACCGGACCAACGTGTTCAACCAGGAACCGGTGTCGCCATCGGTTCGGCTAACCAGTTAAGGCCATCCGAAAACGAACAAGAGATGACCCGTTGAAACTGATACAAACTGGTGAATCAGGTCTCATCGAGTTCTATTTCTGCGGTTAATCGTCAAAGGGTACCCGCCGTCAAACCTGCTATATACTATATATAAAGGAAAAAGCAAAATGTAAAAAGTGAAAAGTTGAAACTAAAAGTGGAAATGTTGAAGACATATATTTCAAAAAAACTATTAATACACATCGAAACCGGGTTGACGGGGACGCTAAACCCGTGGGTTGACCCAATTTAATTTGACTTGTTTTCGACCCAACCCGTCGGGTTGACTCGGTTTAAATTGACTTATTTTTTGACCGGAGCGGTTCAACCGATTGAACCACCGGGTCGAACCATGTTTCAAATTTGACAAAATTATATGAGAAATGATGAAGTAGTTGTGGAACCGTGACAAATTTGAAAAAATGATAGACCAAGTAATTGTATTTTTTGTTGTTTATTTTGCTTTGGCATATCGTTGTCGTTTGTATAATGTTATTTTAAAATTGTAGGTCTTGCACCACTTAAGGGACTAGCGATATATGAATCTTCTTTTGAAAGTTAATATATATTGTATAGCCCTTTTTTCAGTATATCAATAATGTTATGTAAGTTTATTGTTATCTTTAGCGATAATTATTTATACCCCAAACAAATAGTTTTGAACAATGTTTAAATATCAATGCAAATTGATAGTACAAGATAATCTTATTATGGTGATATTAAATTTGTAAGGTTACAAGTTTAAAAGTCACACACCAAATAATAAACGCGGCACATGTAAAAAAAATAGTTATCACTGCCTAAATTCTTGACAAAACAAGAAAAGACGGTCATGAACGTTAAATTATACTCTAAACTACGATATAATATTGCTAACTATATAATATCGTTGCTTTTATAATCTTGAATCCATTATTACTAAAATCTTAATAACTTAAAAGTTAAAACAATCTTATTACAAATATACTCCCACACTTATATCGACTTCACATAATTTTTTGAAAATCGTATAATTTTGTTTGCTATGCAACCACAAGATCGTAATTATAGTTATTCAAAATGATTCTCTAACGCTACAAATACAATTTGTTGAAAGAAACTTATGGGTCGTCGGAATTTTACAAAAAACTAGACACCGTTGCCGCTAGGCGCGGGTACTCGTCTAGTTTTCTAAAATATTTGTATTTTTTTTTTTGTAATTTACCCCATTTAATAACTATTTTGTAAACGTGGCTTTTAAAAATTATCAAAAAAAAAATTATACCCATTAAACTAGGGGTGTTCATCGGTTCGGTTATCGGGTTATTCGGTTTATTTGGTTCGGTTAGTTCGGTTAATTTTTCTTTCTGGGTATAACCGAAAACCGAACCGAACCGAAATTAAATTTGATTCAACCGAACCGAAAACAGAACCGACTAACCGAAAACCGAACCCCTATAACCGAAAACCGAACCGAATAACACGAATTACATAATTTTAATTATTTTTTATTTAATTATATGTATTTTTAGCACAAAATATTTTTTTCAAGCTTAAATCATGTTATATTTATACTAAAAAGAGTTTTAGTGATTTTTTCCATATATATACATAGAAAAATATATATTTTATATGAATTCGGTTTTGGTTTTCATTCTTAAAACCATATCCAACCCGATAACCAAATATTTAGTTCGGTTCGGTTCGGTTTTGACCAATTCGGTTTGATCACAAATTCAGTTCAGTTATTTTCCGTTTGGTTCGGTTTCGATTTTCAGTTACTGTGGATATTACTCAATCCGTGAACACCCCTACATTAAACAAAAGTTTTGGCTCTGCAAAGACCACGCATGTGCTTTCAAAGTTTCAAAGCTTTATCAAGTCTCATGGAGACGATACTTGAAAACCAAAATTCTCAACAAAGACCGTGTATATATATATATACTTTAAAAGTTATAAGAATTAAATTGCAATCTGGCTAAACAATAGGAGCTGTTTTTGCAATTTATATATCTAGTTGTGTTGTCTACTGTAGCAAACAAGCAGGCCCAACACTTGACCTGACCTAAATTCACTTCACAAGTCCTCAGCAGCCTTATAAATTACAAACACAATCACAACCTTAACCAACAAACTCCATCCGATACAACCTTGTATGGTTTGCTTCAACTCGAATTATAAATTCCCGAATATACTTTCTGAAACTAGTTTTTAACATCTTAACATAGATATGCTATTATCTTAAGTCCTGTCAGTTTAAATGTTTGTGTTTATAAGATAATGGGCATGAATGTGAAAAAAGGGGAGAGTGTTGTTTCAATGGCTCTGAAATACTTACAGGTTTTCTGTAGGGTGCTCTTTCATTCATTTGCCCTTAACATCAATTTTTATGGTATCATAGTACGGGTTTTGTGTGTTTTTGTATCTGGATCTTGTTCAAAGCCGAAACTGTTTGGTTCTGGTTTTTATTAGATATCTGATACAAATTCTTATTCACATCCCCGCCTCCAAACGCCATTACATTTTTCATATTTCCTAAATTTGTATCTATGTTTTTTTGTATACCTTTACAATTGGCGCACTTTGATTTTTGATTCGCACACTCCAATGTACAATCTTCAAAAGTTGTATGTGATAAATATATAATTGTTTAAAGCACAGTTTGGAGTGTGCAAATAAAAATTAAGAGTGTGCAAATCATTAGCCTTTACAATTGTTTGCTTGAATAAAATGTCTAGTACTCTCCCCTTCGTATGCATGAAAGAGGGTTTAGAGGTGTGGCATGTTTAGTGTTAAGCTGGCGAGATAGAAAATGTTTAACCATTCAAATTTTCTCTCCTCAGTCTAGCACGAACAGCGTTACACGTCTTCTGAGTTTTCAAACACCCTGTAACTATAATCTCTTACATTAAATTGTTTCATAGAGTTGCACTAAGATGCCGCGATGTTAATTGATACAAAAACATTACCCAACTGAAGTTTAGAAACATTGAGCTTCATTAAAAGTAAATCTTCAAGATTTGCGCAAACACATGTCCAAAATATGAAGAGTGAAGTTTCTACCGTAGCAAGCTGACTACTTTTAACACACGATACAGTTATATCGAACTATCGAAACCAAATTTCACCGAAAAGACCTTGAGGTTTAGGATAGCACAAGTTTTAGTTAAATCACCTGAAACCTTGGTAAAATAAAATGGTACGACTACATAAATTAAACATATAATAAGGGAGTTGAATCCAATCGGTGAGTGCTGATGCACCCACAAAATGATGTGGGTAGACAGACATAAAATGGTATGACTACAGAAATTAAACATATAATAAGGGAGTTGAATCCAATTGGTGAGTGCTGATGCACCTGCAAAATGATGTGGGTAGACGACGAGGACAAACTGTTGTAGATGAATAGTGATGAGTTTCAATATCCAGGATAGACAATTTTGATTGAATGAAGAATACATCGACAAAAATAACCCTACCGCAAACCATAACAAAGGTTGGCACCAAATTGCTCAACTCGTGTCATAATATAATAGAGGCGGATGGTGCATTATGCTCTATAAAAGAAGTCCAAACTGATTATTTGCGAAAAAATAGATTATCAACCATTGCTCCAGTATTATTTCATATGTATAATGGGGATTTAGGACAGAAAGTAACATAAAAATGGGCAAAAACAAGTCATTCATGCATCACCACCAAACATTAAAGACGTATACAAACTCATCATTTGAGCTTCTGGCTTCTTAAAAAAAGCTAGCTATCAAATTGCAGATATATTAGTACATGTGTCCCTAAGTCATGCTGGAAGCTAGATTTTGGATTCATATCCTTATTAGCCACTTCCATCAAGATGTCCACCAGAGGCAAGGTGAGCCTGGTATTGCTGCAAAAGTAAACAAAAACATCAATGCAAATCAACTGCTAGTACAGAGTCATAAACATTATAGTACACCTGTTTGAAAGAAATCAAACAAGAGATTATCCTCCAGCATTTGGTTGCTTGATCTTAAGATTGGTGAAATGGCTTTCTATGAATTTGTTACTTCGGGAAGTAGATATTTTATTACCATAATAACAAACAGCATAAGGATTGAGACACAAGAACAACACGAACACTATTTACATACTCGACCCAACTAAATACCTGAAAATGCCTATCTGAACCACATAAGAGTTGGCCACCAATTTGGCCAAACTGAGAAAATGTAGTAACAGAAAGTCATTTTGAGGAATCCAACATCAAGCAAAACACCATCAGGGCCTGGAACCTGAGCAGAAGCATGATCAGGCCTAAACAACAGCCCTTCATCTTATGCATCGAACAGGAGTACCGGACGATTACAAGTTTCTATGAATTAATTCTTGAATATGGAACCTGATATGAAACTAGGACTTTTTTGCATCCAATCGTGTAAAAAAATATTGCTTGTGCCGTGCAATGTAACAAGAGAGCATAAGAACTAATGTTAACATAAAATCATTTGTTTAGTCTGTTGGGTTGCTAGCCCCTTCCTGTGGCTTCAGGAATCAGGATATCTATTTATCGTTTAAAATACATGATTCTAATGCATAGCAGTATATCGCACAAGGCATATTTTTTATAATTCTTTTTTGTATTCCTGAATCCTGATCATAAGGAAGGGGAGTTTGAGTTAACAAACACAGGCAACAACCATTTTTACATTGTAAACCGATCACTTCCTCTATGAGATGTCTACTCTCTTAAGGTCTGTTGTTAATACATGCAAGACTAGGCTGCCACTACAACTAAGGCTTTCCCCATTGAGGATTAAGGATTTACCGTATACAAGACAAAGAGAGAGATCAGTTTCTACCTACTGTCCATAACCCTATATAACAAGACAACTAAACAATAAAACGTTATTCAACTCATCAAGCAGAGCAGAAAATGGTAAGTGAGGAATCCAAGTAACTTACAGCATGATATGCGTATGGTGATTTCCCTTGACGCTCAAAATGCTTAGACATTATAGCCCATTCAATTGGACCCCATTCTTCCAATTCAAAGCAATTCCCGAGTGCAGATTTATACAACTAAAACAAAAACCAAAAGCTCATCACTTCCTCAGAACTCCAATAAACAAACAACCAACTTTTTTTAGTATAACATTACACAACTCACCTTAGTAGTATCAGTCAATAATTCACTCCCTGCAGGATACGATGCATAAAACTGATCACCTCTCGAGAATCCAGCTCTTGTCCTGCAACAATTAGATAAAGATGGAAACCTTAAAACCAAAACTTTTCATACATCATTATATCATCGGCTTTTAACACGAGAAAAGAATCAGGGTGCTTGTTTTAACTTATTTGATATCTTATGAACTTAGTATAAAAGCCAATAAGCTCGTTTTACTAAACATAAACTTATAGCCTATTAAGGTGAAAAGCTTATAAGCCATTAAAATGAGCTTATCGACTATCAAACTGTCAATAAGCTCATAAGCCCATCGGATGAAGATAAAACATACACCACCACGAAAGTTAAAAGCTCTCATCTTGATCCGTATTAAACGATATATCCAAAATATATTAATCTAAAACAAACTCAGTGATGCATATGCAGTCATCAAGAACACTATACGTGCGTATTGGAGTTATACGAGTAGCTAACAAGCGCGGAGAACGAAAAGAATATAGTCTTCCCACAAATCTTGAAACTTCTGAATCTTTAAAATCTCGTTCCACCCATCATACAATCTGCTCATCTTTCACAGCTAGTCATATAAAATCACAATACGCTGTAAATTCACATAAATTCCAGTTAGGCATTTCATCAAACACGTAGTATGCACAACTAAAAACAGCACTTCTGACAACATCTCCATATAAATCTTACTAATTCATATCAAACCAATAACCATACAATTATAAACAACTAATTTACAAAAAATTGTGATGTTTAAGGGTTTATATTTAAGCTAATATAAAAATGAATCATATGGAATTCAATATAAAAAATGATATAGAGATATAGGATTTACTTCTGTGAAGGTGTGTGTATTGTTTTCCGGTGGTGATCCTCGGAAATTAAAGTTCCTGTGACGTTGTGGTTTCCCGGTGAGGTTATTGATATGGTAAAAATGGTGTGATGTGTTTTGTTGAATTTGCAAAATGCGCATAAAAGGTTTGGTTATTTTGTTTTGTGGTCTGATGTAAGTGATCTCAAAATGTGTTAGGAAAGTTTTACAAAAAATATAAAAAGAAGAAAAAAGCGTGGACGGCGAGATTCGAGCACTGCATGCGAAAGCCGCATGATTTCTAGTCATGCCCGATAACCACTCCGCACGTCCACTTTTGTTTACTTGATTCACATTTAGTCTCATTCATAGCAATATCATTTTTCTGTTCTTTAATCGCGCTTTACTTTATAGCATTGATAATGGTGATTGGTGAATATGTGCTTATAATGTTTTTAGTTCTTTTGGCATGTTACTAACAATTTGGACAAATTAGAGAACAAGGTGCACTTGATGTTATAGGCGGCTTATCTACACATTAATTCGACTTTTATCTTATAATATTTTATAAGATAAAACTTACAAAACGCCATCTCTAATAGCATTTTATAACACCACAAAAAAAAGAAAAAAAAAAAAAAAAAAAAAAAAAAAAAATGCGTCATTCCCTATAACACAAAATGACTGCAAGAGGTGCACTTTCCCTATAAGTTTTTATTTTGGAGTCTAGTAATATGTACAATTATAAATCAATAACTTTTTTTTCATGCTACCTTTTACTAGAGTGTGACTGCTTTTTTATATCAGTCTTTGAGTTTCAGTAGCAAACTGAACATTCATGCACTAATGCGAAACCAATAAATTTCAAAGGAATAAACCATTTTGAGAAAATCCAGGATACGAATAATGATAGAAGACCGATTTGAGATGGTCAATCTCCCAAGAAGTAGATTAAAGAGACGGAATGGATAAGGCCCTTAGAGCGGGCAAGACTCCAAGATAATAGAGAGGAAACTAGACTTTAATATTCTTTTCATTCATTCATATCTTAACTCGGTTATCGATTACATATAAATAGACAAAACATAACGCCATATCCTAATAGCTACTAGTACCCACTAATACTATGAAAATGGAAATGTGAATGTAAAGAGAACGTGCATGCATGGCTTGGCTAAAATAAAGGAACACACTATACTACTAAATAAAGCGCAATGTTGACCCATTCTTTATAGACTTGGTTTAGACTCGTATCAATACTCCGAATCCTTAAAACGAGCCTTGTCCTCAAGGCTCGTCTTTTGGTACCGTGTCACGTAGCTTCCAAGGTGGTTTCGATTCGGTTTGGAGAAAAACAAACTTTCTTTGGATGGCATTGGTGAGGGGGATGAAACGACTTCATGTGAAAGAAGATGGTGAACATGTCCTCGAGGAAACAAAGACACGTTATCACAAGTGAACTTTTCGGTGGCGAAAGTAGGTAATTCATTTTGTTCTCAGTTAGTTTTGCAAGACCAAAAGCTGGAAGGTTGATCTTAGCGTGGTGGATTTGGAGGCTGGTGGTTCGTGGTGGTGGCAAAGGAGGTAAATTTTCGGTGTTATTTAGTTCTGTTTCTGGCATGCGAGTAACGAGAGATGATAGTTGTTCGTTTTCGGTGGGAAGTTGTTGCGAGGTGGTGTCGATGTTAGTGAAGTTTGTGGCATGAGATGTTGTAGTGGTGTTTTGGAAAGTGAGCTCTTGTGAGATGGTTTGAGTCGGGCGGACGGACGAGCAAAAGGCGTGAACCATCGTAGCTAGTTGATCCACTAGGTCAGCCAACTTTTGTAAGACATCTCGTGAGTTATGTGTTGGAGGCAGCGAGTAAGTCGATGAAAGCACCATTGATAGAAGACCGATTTGAGATGGTCAATCTCCCAATAAGTAGATTAAAGAGACGGAATGGATAAGGCCCTTAGAGCGAGCAAGACTCCAAGATAATAGAGGAAACTAGACTTTAATATTCTTTTCATTCATTCATATCTTAACTCGGTTATCGATTACATATAAATAGACAAAACATAAGCTCGCTTAGGAATGGATAAGGCCCTAGAGGGCAAGACTCCAAGATAATAGAGAAAACTAGACTTTAATATTCTTTTCATTCATATCTTAACTCGGTTCTCGGATTACATATATATAGCCAAAAACATAACTGCCATATCCTAATAACTACTAGTACCAACTAATACTATGAAAAGGGAAATGTGAATGTAAAAGAGAACGTGCATGGCTTGGCTAAAATAAAGGAACACACTATACTACTAAATAAACTACAATGTTGACCCATTCTTTATAGACTTGGTTTAGACTCATATCAATACTCCGTCCTTAAAAGCGAGCCTTGTCCTCAAGGCCCATCTTTTGTACCGTGTCACGTGGCTTCCAAGGTGGTTTCGATTCGGTTTGGAGAAAACAAACTTTGGCGAGATGGCATTGGTGAGGGGGATGAAACGACTTCATGTGACAGAAGATGGTGAACATGTCCTCGAGGAAACAAAGACACGTTATCACAAGTGAACTTTTCGGTGGCGAAAGCAGGTAATTCATTTTGTTCTCAATTAGTTTCGCAAGACCAAAAGTTGGAAGGTTGATCTTAGCGTGGTGGATTTGGAGGCTGGTGGTTCGTGGTGGTGGCAAAGGAGGTAAATGTTTGGTGTTATTTAGTTCTGTTTCTGGCATGCGAGTAACGAGAGATGATAGTTGTTCGTTTTCGGTGGGAAGTTGTTGCGAGGTGGTGTCGATGTTAGTGAAGTTTGTGGCATGAGATGTTGTAGTGGTGTTTTGGAAAGTGAGCTCTTGTGAGATGGTTTCGAGTCGGGCAGCGGACGAGCAAAAGGCGTGAACCACCGTAGCTAGTTGATCCACTAGATCAGCCAACTTTTCTAAGATATCTCGTGAGTAACGTGTTGGAGGCACCGAGTAAGTCGATGAAAGCACCATTGATAGAAGACCGATTTGAGATGGTCAATCTCCCAAGAAGAAGATTAAAGAGACGGAATGGATAAGGCCCTTAGAGCGGGCAAGACTCCAAGATAATAGAGAGGAAACTAGACTTTAATATTCTTTTCATTCATTCATATCTTAACTCGGTTATCAGATTACATATAAATAGACAAAAACATAACTGCCATATCCTAATAGCTACTAGTACCCACTAATACTATGAAAATGGAAATTTGAATGTAAAAGAGAACGTGCATGCATGGCTTTGCTAAAATAAAGGAACACACTATACTACTAAATAAACTGCAATGTTGACCCATTCTTTATAGACTTGGTTTAGACTCGTATCAAATAACCTCGTTGGATGCTATTTTTGTCTTTGTCGTGTTTATAGTTTTGTAAACTGAAAGACATATAGGTGTGATTTGGTCTTATGTTCTCTTTGCCCAGCAAAGTTTATTGTAATGTTTGACACGTACCAAAATTAGCCTTGTTCGAACAAAAATATGATTACAATCATTTAAGATAATGCTTCAAAAAGGTCAACTAAAAGATACCTAAAATCGCCTCAAGCTACTTGAGTATTAAACTACCGAGATTCATAAAGCTCATTATTCTTATCAACGAAGGGGAAGCGTTCGCCGCGTTGCGGCGGGGGTGTTTGCATATCTTTGGAAAATTGTAACAGTGAATATAAACAGTGTTTGTCTTATGAAAGTACTTACATTATGGGTGCCACTGTTTATACAAAATGGTATGTTCTAACTTGACGACGGGAACATACTAACCTCTGACCTTACACATGGATGCTAGAGTTATTTTACATCTTCGATGAGTTGGGTAAAGCAATCTAAGTCTTTATAGTTCTTTGCAATAGCAGTGTTTCAAAGGCGTCGATAATGGTATTTTGTACCTGCAAACAACACTTTGCAGACGGTTGTTGAAACTGCTTCAGTTTTCGGCTTCTTCTTCTCTGCAGATTCCTCGGTATTAGGGGGAGGAGTTATGGTTACGATCGCTGTAACAAATCATAATTTCAGGTCATTAACAAACTTTGAAAATTTTACTATTCATCTCGGGAATTTACTATTCATCGGTTACTATTCATTATTTTACTATTCATCGTTTTTGAAGTCGATTTGATATTCTGAGAACGTATTTCAAAATTTTACTATTCACAAAACACTATTCATTCCCGGAGAAAATCACTATTCATGCTTTACTATTCATCATTTATCATAAACTAGGTTTACGAGTATCAAATTCGCGTAACCGTAAGGGTTTAGCTGCGAATTCATGAGCAATCAATGGACATTTCGGATAGACTATATTTAGTCTACATATCATTAGTAACATCATCATCATATTAGTTCATGCATGGTTTTGCATTTTACATTAAACGATAATTTCCTATTAAATAACGCTATCAGCGTAATCATTTATTTTGAACATTTGATCCGACACTTCCAAAAATTATCGGATATATTTTTATACTCATTTTAAGATTATAAAAATTATAATATTAGTTTACCCGGTGTTTTAAATTTATTTTGTATATAAATTGTTATATTTATATAATTACGACGGTTTTCGTAACTACTACTCGATAATTATTATTTCACTAAATATTTGTAAGAAATGTATTTTTATAATTTTTATGACATCAATATATTTTATCTTGATCCGTTAAAATTTATTTCTAGCTAACGCTACCCTAAATACTTAATTATATACACAAGTTACCAACTATACCTACATAATTATACTTTTGCTTAATTAAAATATATTACCCTTTTCATTTTTTTCTTCTTGTCGACAAAGAGGCATGACTCAACACAAATCTTGGACAAAAATCTTCTACACTAGCTTATTCACTAGACCTATACTTGATTATTTTAATTATATACTAAATATATACACATACATAACATATATCTTAGGTGAAAAAAAAAATATCCTCTCCTCATTTTCATCCCATAACCGGCCATAGAGAAGGTCAAGAAGAAATCCAAGAATTTTGCAAGATCAAGCTATAATATTAACTTTAGTATACTCTTGTCAGGCAGACCGAGAGGAGAGAGAGAGGAAATAACAAAGAATCATTCGGCGCTATCAAGGTTTTGAAATAAAAACCTAGGGTAATTAGGAAAAACCCTTGTTCTTTAAACCTCATCACTTCACTAGTAAGCATTTCATGATCATTTTTATTCTTCCATATTCATACTTTGGTCATTTGTTTCATGCTTGAGAAAAACATGCAAGTTATATGATTATTTATACCACTTTATTTGTTTTTAAGTACTTATAATGAATATATATCATCCTATAATTATCACTTGAAACATATCATTTTTGATGATGTCTAGGAACCCATGACACCTTAAGAAGGTGTATGGTAGGTTTAGAATAGCTTTGGCGTTGATTTGAAGTGGTTAGAATAAGTTTTACACCAAAAAAATCACTTTCGACAACAATATATAAGGGTCTGATCATTTTTGCTAATTCTAGAAATTTTGACAGTTTACAAAATATTTTAGGCTATATATTCAGAAAATATACTTTAAAACGAAAACGTGGTCGCTTGAACGGGTTAAACGGAGTTATAACGAAGAAGTTATGCTATTTTCAAGTTTAATGACGAAAACTATTTTTCGGAAAATTCAAATGTTGTCCAGATTTTTACGGGTCAAAAATGAGTCTCAAGCTTTATCTAAATGAGTCGATTTATCAAAAATATATTAGTATATGTTAATACGAAACCGTGGATATAAAGAACGTAGAAAACAAGCTTATAATGACCAAGATATACACGTTTGAAACCCGACGAAACTCTATTTATTTTGACAGCTTCTAATAACAAAATAAACCTAAGTCTAAAACAGTTTTTGTAATACGTCATGTTGAGAGCCATTTTCTCATTGATCGAGACCCGTATGGTCAAAAGTTAAATGATCGACTTCTAGACATTGTTGCAAGGTTTTCAAAAGCGCCGAGTTTCATCACTAACCCTTAACGTACAATATTTCACGACTAGTTTTACGAGGCCATTTTGGGCATATTTTCAAAGTATGAAAAGTGTCATTTTACGACGAAAACATTATATTTACCAATAAAACACCAAACGAGGATCGTGGAATACCGTTTCAACATATTTACATGAAAAGTATTTATTAACTTAACGAGACGTCAAAAATGTATTTTTTCGACGATAAACATTATTTTCAAAAATTCACAAGTGGTATAGATATCATACGAATTGCATGCATAACATTTCATCATAACTTATTATAGATCATATCATTCATAATAGGTCGCGGTTAGAGATTTGCGCTACATTTCAGTGTACTCACTTTTGCCATCGCATCATTGTCCAAGTGAGTTTTCATAGCCCCGTTTTACAAGTTTATACATTATTTCAAACCTACGGGGGAGAATACATTGCACATCATTTTTATTACGAGCCCAAGTATATTGAAATTCATTACATTGCTTAAGTTACCTCATTGCCAATTGAATGTCCCTATTTCATAATCATAAACCGTTAATTCCGGAAGAAGCCAGGGTGAGTGGATAGATCTATTGAGGGTGACTCCTCCATCCGGGTTGGCGGTCCCAACTGGTCAAACGGATGCATTTCATTTGTTATCATTATTGAGTTGTTTGGCAAACACTTTGTTGGGGCGAACATCATGAACAGTCTAGCTTCGGTGTCATGTACTTATAGCAATTGTAACATTTTTATGTGACATTTTTGTCATACATGGCCAATACTTGTGTAGTCGTATAAAACATTTTGTCATAAACATATGATTTCTCACCAACATTATTGTTGACCGTTTTAGCAATGTATTTTCAGGTATCTAAGGCATATACATCATGGCATGCATAAGGAATTATCATAGAGTCGCGGTGACGACGCGTCTCACATGGATTTTATGCAATTTAAAACATCGTTTGGATTGTATCAAACTGATTTCCGCACATGATGATTTTCATTTGGGACCTATACTTTGTAAACTCTGATTATTTTACTAAATCAAATGATGTATTTTCCAAACGACACTTTAGGTCGCTCAATATAATCGTGATTGTGATGCTATGACGGTCAACCCCGTGAATTCCATTCTGCGCAAAGCAGGTAATTTGGGGTGTGACAGATTAGCATCGAGCTTGATTATAGAGAACTAGGTTGCATCATTGACCCTAGACTATAACTACATCATCATAGCATCTCATCATTTCATCATAAGTGCATATTCACTTTACATGCGGTTTATACGTACATTTTTCGAGTTATTTACTTTCATTTCAAATCGATTGTCACATGGATGCCTTTAAATATCCATCCCATTATCCTTTCTTCATACTCCAACGTGGAGAATGCCTTGTCATTCCCTATCACAATTTTAATATCAGTTGACTCATCACCGATAACGTCGAATGCTGAGATAAAACCTTTAAGTAGGGCAAAGTCACTCTCACTCCTTTGTTCTCCACCAACATGTCGAGTTACACGTTATTCACACATTAAGTCACTAAACCATCATATATTTGGAGCACTTACGACATCTCATAACCCATCTTCTAGGAATCCGTCATTCATTTTTGAAAAATAACCTCAAATTTATTATCTCATATCACATCTCTTTAGAGCGCTTATAAACATAGGACTTTGCTACGTCTCACCTTTCCTCTTATTTTGAAGAGTTATGGCGCCGAAGAAAGCTCCGCCACTATGACACAAGCTGCTATGCAAAAGTATCTGAGGATAGTATAGCCGAGGCAATAAGGAATGAAAGAGCAACGATGGCGGCCGCCGAAGTCAGCCTCTGCCGATGCCGCTAGACTTGCTACTGCTGCTTAGTGCGACTCTTCTTGAGGCCGAAGACTTGCAACCGCCGCCGAGGCTGCGGCAAGCTAATCCAAGCCGCCAGACTTCTTCTGCTGCAGGGAATGCGAGGAGGTGCAGGATTCGGAGTTATTCATACAAGGATTTTAAAAGTGGTGATCCCACAAAGTTCAAAGGCACGGAAGGAGCCACTGCTATGGTTCGATGGTTTGAGAAAATAGAGTCTGTGTTCCTCTTATGCAATTGCCCAAATGATTGCAAGGTTAAGTTCGCTACAAGTACACTTTTAGATGGGGCAATGTCGTGGTGGAACTCGTATGCACAGCCCATGGGTATGGAAAATGCTTACAAGCTCACATGGGAGCAATTCAAAGGGTTGTTGACAAAGAATTATTGTCCGCGTACTGAGGTGAAGAAGTTGGAAACGGAATTTTATAAGCTAGTGACTGTTGGGTACGACATCGAGACCTACATTCAAAGGTTTCAAGAATTGGTTGCTTTATGTCCATCTATGGTTTCGGACAACGAGAAACTACTAGAAGCTTTCATTGGAGGACTTCCCCAGATTATTCAAGGTGATGTGATTTCATTTGATCCGCAAACGATTGAAGAATCTATTTGAGTATCGATAAGGTTTTAAAGGTACCATTTTGAGGGTCGTTTAAGTCCTTATTTGATCACTTTTGTATCCGTTATTGCTTAATATCGTTCCTTTTCACTTTTAGGTCTCGTGAAGGCAAAATGCTAGAATGGCACTTATTTGGACGAGAAGGCGCGAATATATGAAGAAAATGGCCAAAGTCGAAATCGAGACACTCACGATTCTTTGAAAGTAGAAGGCGGCAGCGTCAGGGAGCTATTTGCGGACCGTCGGAGAATTGTGGTCGGGTCGAACTCAAAACTCGTGTTTTCAAGAGCGGCGTCTAGTGTGAAAGAGTAGGCCGTCGCTACTCGAACGGCCTAGATGCGATCCGACGGCGTCGAAGTCGAAGAGGCGGCGTCGCGGACATAGGTGGCCGTCGCAAGGTTAACGTGGCGAGCGAAACCACAATGGCGGCGACACGGCGGCGTCACTAAACATAAGGTGGCGCCGTCGCAATTGTAATCTTATATATAGAATCCGAATTTTTCAGGTCTTTATGTGGAGAGTCTTTGGGTAAAACCTAAAACCGAACCTAAGGTGTCTTGTACAGATTTTAGGGTTTTAACCTATCTTACACCAAGATAAGTCTTTGCTTCATTAATTCAATTATGTCTTTGATTATTTGTGTGTATGCTTGCATGTTCTCCATGTCCATAATTTATTTGTGTGTTTGCTTAGGAAGTATGAAACTTAATTATTAAATATTGATTGGTTGTTTCTTATCTTAGTTGATTAATGATCTAGTAATGCGATAGGTCATTCGTTGTGTACTTAATGCTTGATTCATCTTTGTGAACCTTAGAGTATGATTACGAGTGATTGTAGGCTAAAACATCCAAAGAGTGCCTTAGGTAGGAGTCTATAATCTCTAAGTGGATTTGTAGACAAGACCCTTTGGTAAGTTCAAAGAGTTGGGAGAAACGCATACCCTACAACTTTAGAAACACAACGCAACTAGGAATAAGGCGTGACACTCAACCATCAATAGGAGATAATTAAGGAGTAATACAAACTAAGTAAACACATCTTTAAACTATCATACGAGCACACATTAATTAGACATAGACTCCCACAACCTTAGTTTAGATAATTAGATAATAGTAGAGTAATCGGTGAAATACCAACCCTCCAAATCCAATACCCGAGATTAGTACCTTTCCATTTTCATAAAATATAAAAGATAAAAAATAATCTTCCTCAACCTTAACCTTAGCATAGTAACTCCTACTAGCATTCCTATTCCCTAGAGAATGATATCAATACCCGTGGCTTACCCTAATTACTACACTACAACGATTAGGTTCATCGCCTAGGGTGTTATAAAACTTGCTCGAAAAGGAAGTTTCTTGACCCGAACGACGCGTGTGGCGTTATCAAGTTTTAGGCGCCACGCCGGGAATAGAATAGCTAGTTAGTAGTCCACCTCGTTTAGGTTTCTTTGCTTGATTCCTATCAAGTAAACTTTTTCTCATTTTAGATTTCTCTTAGTCTATCCCCTTCTTCGTGACCTTTGTTAGTAATTCCATCACTTTTCATCATGGAAGGTGATAACCCACTACCATTCATCAACCCACCACCAAATGACCCGCTAAGAGCCCGTACTCTTGGTGAGTACTCGAGACCAAGCCACCTAGGCTATAGGAACACCATTGAGCTTCCCGACCAAGCCCAAACTACGGCCTGCGATCCGACACCATCCGGTTGGTGCAAAGCGGATGTGCATTCCATGGACTTCGTTCAAGATCCAAATCGACATCTGAGGATTTCCTCAAAATTGTCGATTCCATCGATCTTGATGCTACTACTCGGGAGACCACACGCTGCGTCTCTTCCAATTCTCTACGGGACCAAGCTAGTAATTGGCTTGAGCGACTTCCGCGGGCTCCATCTCAAGTTGGGATGATCTTACTTCGCTTCCTTGCTCAATTTTTCCCACGGGAGAACCACTAAGCTTAGGAATGACATCTTGATGTTCCAACAACGTCAAGGTGAATCTCTCTGAAGCATGGACCCGATTCAAGGACTTACTTCATAAAGTCCCTCATCACGGCATTGATCTTTGGCTCCAAGTCCAAATCTTTTATGATCATGTCAACTTTCCCACTAAGCGATCCATTGACCAAGCGGCGGTGGAAAACTTAGTGATCTCACCGCAAGAATCATGGGAAATAATAGAGGACCTTGCCCTCTATGACTACGAAAGTTAGGATGACCCCGTGAGTACGCCCAAACCGTCAAGGCAATCTCCTTGCCTCCTCCCGACCGTGGGATGATCGAACTTGAAGATCAAGTTAAATTCCTCATGAGTTCCTACAAAATCCTAAGTCCTCACGACAAGTGAATCAAATCACTCTACCTTGTGAGTTATGCGGTGGTCCCCATGACACTCATGATCGCTCAAGGCTCTCCGAACAAGCTTTGCGGACTACGCCTCCATACGTGCACGACGGAGGCGGGAGAAGTGGTACACTTTCAAACCCGAACAAAACAACTTAGGAAACTCATACAACCCCTCATGGAAAATCACCCTAATCTTAAGTGGAACCAAAACTCAAGCACACCCCAAAGTTCATCTAGTTCGCCTAATAGATTCAATTCTTCTAATACGGGAACCCCACTAATCTTGAAGCAATTGCATCTAGATTTTGTCATCCCAAGAAACTCGATTGAATAAGCTTGAAGCCGATTTTAAGCAAAGGCAGGCGAGATGACAACCAAGCTTGATGCCCTCTTAAAAGCCTTCAATGAGCGGGAAGTGGAGCACTCCCAGTGATACCATTAAGAACCAAAGTGAATTCGATTGCATCGACTTCATGTTCTAATTCACCATGGGAGAGTGCACATCCATGCCCTCTCACCCAGCGGTTCATTCGGTAAATGCTATCAAAAGGGTTCCAAGTCATCCAAAAATACCAAAGCCGGCACCTTTGGTAAAGCCTACTCTTGAGAAACCCGTCAACCAAGAATCCAAACCTAGTTTAGAGGAGGAGTACAAGGAACTCCATCAAGAAAAACCGATTCTTGAAGTCTTAGCTCATGCACCTTATTATAATGCTTTAAAAGAAAATATGAGTTAGAACTTAGGCTTGGGAAACATGGGTCCGCCTTTGTGCGAAACAACTTACCTAAGAAATTAGATGATCCCGGGCTATTCACTCTTCCGTGTAGACTTGGAACTTCCAAGCCACTCGATGCTTTAGCCGATTTAGGATCATGCATCAATCTCATTCCGTTGTCCCTTCATAGAAGCCTCAACCTAGGAAAAATTGAACCAACGGAAACTATCTTAGGATTAGCAGACGGTAGTATAGCACGTCCGGTTGGAATAATAAAGGACATGGTAGTACATGTAGGAGAGTTGACTCTTTTGGCCGACTTTCATGTACTCGACATGAATAAGGACCCGACATGCCCATTACTAGTTGGAAGAGGATTTTTAGCTACCGCTAGTGCCATCATCAATTGTAAAATGTCCAAAATAGTGGTAGGAGAGGGGAGTGCTAGATCCGTTTACGATGTTAAAAAACATACATACTATAAGGATGAGGAAATCCCACATGAGATAGGGTTGGATAGAGAGCCTTCTCGATATGGACCTTGGATTGAGAAGAACATCATAGGCCCCCAAAGACCTTTTTACCTAGATAAGGCCTTTACTAGTGCAACAACTTTCCAAGAACAAGAATTGGCTAGGGATATAGAAGTGAACCCGTTCGAGGACGCCTTGGTATTTAGGAAGATGACCGAGTTCCTAGGAAGCTTGCCCGTTAACCTAGTCATGAATAAGTGGATAGTTGAGAAATCCGAACACATGTGGAATTGGAATAGACCGCCTAGTGATGGAAATGGAAGGTGGTACATTAGGATACAAATCTATGATCCCGATGGTGAGATGTTTGAAAAGGCTTATTTAACCGAGCGTACTACTAGGAACTTGAATGATAAGTTTGATCCTTACGACATTGTTGAGGATAGACTTACGTATATTGAGTGCGTAGAACACGACTATGAGTCTAGCTACAAGACTCGTAAATAAAGAAAAGCGCTTAGTGGGAGGCAACCCATGCTTAATTGCTTGCTTGTTAGTGTCATATATCTTTTATTAATTGTTTATCCTCATGTTTAAATTTGTAAAATGCTTTATTTTGTTTTTAACTCGTCTTAATTACATATAAAGGTATTTTACATAAGGGATAAGTGTAGGGAGGATTACACACGTTTTCAAAAGAAACGTAAACATGAGAATAACAATTAATTAAAAGATATATATGTTTGTTTGTTTGAGTCAAATGCTTGTATCGAGTCATAATGAATGTTTCTGAAATTTTTTCGAGGATTCTAAAGACATAAATTTTCCGAAATTTTTCCGTAAAATCGCAGACCCGGTTTTGTCGGGATAACTTGTGGCGTCGAGATTGCAACTGACGGCGTCGGGAAGGAGTAAAACATCGAATACTTTTCTCGTTTCGAGCTACTTATAAATTTTGGAATTCTCCAGTCTTAATTTTCTTTGAAATTCAGTAAACACCCATTCCACAAGCATTATATCCTAGTTTAAATCGAGTCTTATATATATTATTACCGCCGATTTTACGAAGGTTTCGTTTGTTTTCTTCAAGTGTGCGAGGTTTAATTTGTCAAGAAGAAGTTACAAAAGATTGGAAGGAGCTTTTCACGCAATAATTCTTCTTGAAAAATTTTAACCACCACTTTACACGGATCTACCGAGCTAATCGGGGAGTATTAGTTTCTTTCGTTTTAATTACCTTCTTTTATCATAACTTTGATACTTTCGGGAACATTGGGGACAATGTTCGGTTTAAGTGTAGGGAGGAAAATAAAGCGGAACTTTGAAACTATGCTTATCCTTGATTATTTGCTTTGTCAATTGTGATTGTGTAATAAACCATGAGAAAATGTTGGTTAGGGTAATTTTGGCACCAAATTTAAAATTTTTCATGACATATAGGAGTGGGCCATTAGTCTTAACAAAAGCGTCTCATGGATAGGAAGTTGCATGACTAGCACAAAAACCCTTACCACCCAAATTCCACCCAAAATGTGAGGATCGCCCTTAGATTAGTAGGAATTAAAGCATTCATCTTTAATGCTTAGAGTGTGAACCGGTAGTATATTAGATTCTAGAACTTGTTTTGTGATGCATTCCGAGATCGCAAGTGAGGCTACACTTGTGTAGTTAGGAATAACTAAATGATAAGAGGCATTAGGATAAACCCTTGTTTGATACCCGTAATATAATTACTTCTTCCACATCGGTTGAGTAATTCCCCCACACCCTGCGTTGTACTCATCTTTAGTACACGATACCCTAGTTAACCCCTCGAGCCTATCCTTTTCGCGGTTCTCGTGATGTTTGGTTTTCCGAATATCAATGAAGAGCATTGTTTACACCCCACCCCAAATATACACCCAAATCGCCTTAGCCTACCCCTTATGCACTCACTTTTAGTGCAATTATTTGTTATCACCCCAAACCCTTAGTTCAATTATCTAGTTGCTTGCATAAGTTGCTAAGTCGAGTCATATCCTTTGTATACTGATTTTGGGATGATTGGGATTCATGGGAAAAGTTAAAGTTTATGAAATGACGGGAAGGGCGTTAAATTCAAATTCCTTTGTTTACGTAATAATGTACCCCAAGTGTTTTGATCTTTTCAAATCGGGTCAAATTAGTGTTAGAGTAATAAAAACTCAAGTGTAGGGATATGCTGTAAATCCCTAGTATTTTGATGTTACCTTAGAGGATGGTAGAGTAAAAGTGTATGAAAAAAAAAAAAAAAAAAAAAAAAAAAAAAAAAAAAAAAAAGAAAAAAAGAAAAAAAAATATATAGAGTGATAAAAAAAAAAAAAAAAATCGGGCTACCATCCTACATCTATCTTTTAATTTATGTTTGTTTATCTAGAGTTTAGAGTGTCGAGTCTTGGCTTAGCAGCGCCATTCTTCATATCTGATTAACATAAAGATTTTGACTTACCACCACTAAATAGCCTATCCCACCAAACCCTTATTTCCCTACCGTAAGCCTAACGTTACAACCCTTTTAAAGACCTCTTTGATAGTCTTTCCTAGGTGCTTCGTAAAGCGATGGAGGTTTGATCTATTCTCAAGCCTATGGTAATCTATGTGCTAGGACCGGTTAATGAGTGTTTATCTTCCATTTCCTATATTGTTATATTTCATTTATACACAGAGAGATGTGAGTATCCAAACACCCCATGTGAGGTGCTAGTATGTAATTTCCGTGCTTGTTATGACTTTTATGGGGCTTATATGTGTTGTGGACCGTTTTGAATGAATCTTTGAATGACCCTTAACTTATAAATTAATTGGCTAAAAGCACATTTGCTTGAGGACAAGCAAATAACAAGTGTAGGGATATTTGATAAGGTTTTAAAAGGTACCATTTTGAGGGTCGTTTAAGTCCTTATTTGATCACTTTGTATCCGTTATTGCTTAATATCGTTCCTTTTCACTTTTAGGTCTCGTGAAGGCAAAATCTTTGGAATGGCACTTATTTGGACGAAAGGCGCGAATATATGAAGAAAATGGCCAAAGTCGAAATCGACACTCACGATTCTTTGAAAGTAGAAAGCGGCGCGTCGGGAGCTATTTGCGGCGCCGTCGGAGAATTGTTGTGGTCGAACTCAAAACTCGTGTTTTCAAGAGGCGGCGTCTAGTGTGAAAGAGTAGGCCGTCGCTACTCGAGCGGCCTAGATGCGATCCAGACGCCGAAGGCGAAGAGGACGGCGTCACGGACATAAGGTGGCGCGTCGCAAGGTTAACGTGGCCAAGACGAAACCCTAATGGCGGCGACACGACGCGTCACTAAACATAAGGTGGCGCCGTCGCAATTGTAATCTTATATATAGAATCCAATTTTTAGGTCTTTATGTGGAGAGTCTTTGGAGTAAAACCTAAAACCGAACCTAAGGTGTCTTGTACAGTATTTTAGGGTTTTTAACCCTATCTTACACCAAGATAAGTCTTTGCTTCATTAATTCAATTATGTCTTTGATTATTTGTGTATGCTTGCATGTTCTCCATGTCCGGCTAATTTATTTGTGTGTTTGCTTAGAAGTATGAAACTTAATTATTAAATATTGATTGGTTGTTTCTTATCTTAGTTGATTAATGATCTAGTAATGCGATAGGTCATTCGTTGTGTATAATGCTTGATTCATCTTTGTGAACCTTAGAGTATGATTACAGGTGATTGTAGGCTAAAACATCCAAAGAGTGCCTTAGAGTAGAGTCTATAATCTCTAAGTGGATTTGTAGACAAGACCCTTTGGTAAGTTCAAAGAGTTAGGAGAAACGCATACCTACAACTTTAGAAACACAACGCGACTAGGAATAAGGCGTGACACTCAACCATCAATAGGAGATAATTAAGGAGTAATACAAACTAAGTAAACACATCTTTAAACTATCATACGAGCACACATTAATTAGACATAGACTCCCACAACCTTAGTTTAGATAATTAGATAATAGTAGAGTAATCGGTGAAATACCAACCCCCAAATCCAATACCCGAGATTCGTACCTTTCCATTTTCATAAAATATAAAAGATAAAAAATAATCTTCCTCAACCTTAACCTTAGCGTAGTAACTCCCTACTAGCATTCCTATTCCCTAGAGAATGATATCAATACCCGTGGCTTAACCTAATTACTACACTACAACGATTAGGTTCATGCCTAGGGTGTTATAAAACTTGCTCGAAGAAAAGGAAGTTTCCTTGACCCCGAACAGCGCTGTGGCGTTATCGATCTCAAAAGCTCATGGCACAAGTAGTGAAGGGAAACATTACCAACACCAACCGAAACAACAACGATAACCAAATCAACAACAACAAAAGGAAATGGGAAAATGACCAGGAGGTTATAATAACAACAACCAAAACCGTAACACTAACCATCATCAACAATGTAATAGAAGGCAAGAAGCGCAATGGTTTATGTTCTGCACCAATAGAAGGCGAGAGGTTATCTTGGAACACACCCACTATGTAATCGATGTAAGTTTCATCACTCGGGTCCTTGACCTAACAAGTGCCACAAATGCCATAAATCAGGACACCTAGCCAGGGATTGTAGATGTAAAGCCGTAGTCACATGCTTCGGATGTGGGGAGCAAGGACACTATCAGAATCAATGTCCTCAAAACCAAGGTCAACAAGTTGAAGGTGATCATGGGAAAGCATACATGTTAGAAGGAGGAGAAGCTCGCCATGGTCTCAACAACGCGGAAGACTGAAGAAGTTTAGAAATTAACAGTCTTATTTCCCTATACACTATGTCGTACTAAGTTTATGTCTTTCATCGTATCCGGATCTTTATAACTTAAGATGTATTACGGTTTGATAAACCACTCGTTGTAAAATATTCTCATCTATCGTACTATTTTTTTTCCCGATTTGTTATCACTTACGAGAATTTTACTTCCTTTTACCTTAACTGCTATTTTAAACGACATGGTTTAAATCTTTGTAAACATTGAGAGTTATAACAACTAAACCGAGCGTCACATTATCGTTCCTTAATTATACATAGCCTAGCTAACTATGTCTAATTCGGAGGATCATGTTATGTTGAGCGATTATTTATAAATCTTAGTGCAAGCAAAATTTTCACATATTCTTAAAAGTCAAAGTGATACTCATGGAGATTCTTCCAATATATTGTCATGATTTCTTTAATTAAGTGTGGATGTTGTGAGCATGCGGCTTTGGATTGACTCCTCAATTACGATCACCGCAATCGTCCAAATGTACCGCAAACAACGATTAGCAATAAAACATACGAAAGTGTCTTTGATCACTTTCGTTGAATTAAGTTACACGCCCACGGTTCCCGATTGATCGATACAAATCTTGCTGTGATCGGTATAATTCGAAGAATCTCCTTGACGGGGTTTCGCGGTGCTCTAGCCGTTCTCAAACCGGAATGTCTCAAAGAAGAAAACACGGAGTGAGCGAACCAAATAATTGAGATTCATCGATTGTTGAAAATTGATTTGAAAACAATCGCGTATTGCTTGAAGAAAGAGTTTTGCAATACGACGAAGGTTTTATGAGAAAGATCAATTTTCAATCAAAATACCTTTTGTATTTGAAAGAGATACACATTCGATGTGCTAGAGAAAGAAGATTTGCACATCAAATGGTTTTCAAAAGTATTTTTCAATTAGAGATACTTTTGTGTTTGAAAATGAATACACATTCGATGTGCTAGAAAAGAAGATTTGCACATCGAGCGGTTTTTCTAAAAGTATTCGTCAATTCATTTCCTGGACCAAGGTTGATTCAAGAATGAATCGCCCCATCGTTTCTGTCCAGTTGTCACAAGCTTGATCTTCAGAAAAGGTCTCACATGTCACCCACCAAGAGCTTGTTTGATGTTGGCTCTAGAAGGATTTCCATCTTCATCGTGAATATTTATACATATCACTCGGATGTTTTGGCAATACCACAAGGATAATGCGTAGGACTCTTAAAATATATTCTTACTTTCCACATTGTGTGAAACAGCAAGTCTTCAAGAATATTTTGTGTCCTAATGAGATATTGTGGATGATCTCTTGGCTCTAGACTCAATTGTGCATTTTGGTTTCCTATGCCGGAGACTAGGGAGAGGGTCTCCTTCTTCAATATCAACAATCTTTAAGAGAAAGTCGATAGATTATGTAGGTTCCCCGTGAGAATGAAACAAGCCCTTTTAAGAGGAACTTGAGTAGCTTGGGAAGTTTAGTGCGGTCGTCATTGGGTCCATGACGTCTTGTCTTCAATACAGTGTTACCTTAGTAACCACCGAGTAGCATATGTATTGAACCCGGTTTACGCCCTAAGGTTGAATTGTTGGAGGCTATTTCTTTTCACCCTTTTCACTCTTTATTTCTTTTCATTCTTCAACCTCTTGATTACTTGCAAGACTTCATAACTAGAACCTTGTTGGGTTTATTCTAGTTCTAGCTCTATCTCAGTCCGCACTCTTCCCATATCTCACTTTTCTCCTTTTTTCATCATACCTAAGGACTTCTACACTATCTAGTGGATTGTCCCTGGGTAGATCCCTCCAGCTCTGGCGGGATCTTGGGAACGAATACCTAACCTAACCATCCTTATTACTCCATGCATAAAGTAAAATGGCCGGTCTTTTGGTATAGTTCATTCTTCCTTGAAACCAATTGAAAAATCATTTAGAAAAATCAATCAAGGTACTTGTGATATAAAATCAAAGCATTTTGTACCTTAATTGTTTTGATCATTTAGAAATGCTCCCCCTCAACATGTGCATATGATTTTGAAATTGTTTAGCACATGGAGGCAAGAGTTCTTTGAAATAATTTCTTGATCACAATTTCCGTGGAAAAAGCCATTTGATTTTCTTGGTAAATTCTCCCCCTCAATATGTGCATAGGATATTAGAAATCATTTTATCACATAGAGGAAAGAGTTATTTTGAAGTACATCCACGATCACAAAAGCCATTAAAAAACCATTAGAAAATCAATCAAGGTACATTATGTTGAAACATAGAAATCTTTGTACCTTGAAAGTTTATTTTTTTAGAAATGCTCCCCAATATGTGCTTCGAGATTCGAAAGCGTTTAGCACATATGGGAGAGCAAGATGCATACTTGAATCAAAGCGATCACCTTTTATCAAATTTCATTATTAAATCACAAATTCTCCCCGATCAAAATATCAAACCCTTTGAGATTTTGGATCCCAAGTGATTAATAAGGTTTAGAAAACATGGGAGAATATGTGCCTTGTTAAAATACTCATCTTGTTTTGGATAAATGCTCCCCTCAACATGTGCATTATGTATTTAGAAATCGTTTGGCACATGGAGGCAGGAGTGCCTTTAAAGGACTAAAACCAATTCCATTTAAACAAATTTGAGATTTAAATCACGATCTCTCCCCCAATCAAAAATTTCAAACCTTTTGAGATTTGTGATCCCAATTGATTTAAATCATGGGTAAAAGCTATAAAATAACAACGTACTTTTCAAATTTTGCCGACTTGAAACACTTACTTTTTTATTATGTTACTTCACTAACGTACTTTCAAATTTTGTTCTGAGTTCACCCATATGATCAGTTTATATTAAAATAATACCTAAAATGACTATATTACCCTTGGCATATTGGTGAAGTCAGAACAAATTTGAAAAGTTCATAGAATTCAGTATAAATTTTAAAGAATACAAGGGTAATATAATTGTTTGATTATTATTTTAATATAAATGGGTCATATGGGTGAGGTCGGAACAAATTTTGAAAGTACGTTGGTGAAGTAAGACAATAAAAAATTAAGTGTTTCAAGTCGGAAAATTTTGAAAAGTACGTTGTTATTTTATGGCTTTTACCCTTAAATCATTTAAAAGATTTTGGGGAAAGACGTGGCTTGATTTAATTTTGAAAAATGATTGATACAGATCAATTTTAGACATTAAAGATTGTTAGTGTCAGATATGATAGTTTTTAAGAGATTTAAGTAAAATAAAACAATTTCACAATCAAACAAGAATAGAAAAAATTTCATTTTGTAAGATCTTTGAGTTTAAAAAAAAATCATACCATGACATAACATTAAATCTTTAGATCACCACTTATTATTGTACAAACGGACCTTTTATGAAGAAACATCGTTTGAAAAAAAATTATTTTAAATCACTCTCCCCCTCAATCGATGACCGTAGTCGATGATTGAATGACTTAAGTTTTGATAAAATGAAGTCCGGTGATTTTCAAAATTAAGTCCAATTTATTTTCAAAACCAATATTTTTCCATTTTTTCAAAACAATATTATTTAAAAAAATTGTTTAAAAAATGGTATCATCACAATTATCCTGCACAAAGATATGTTAGGTGGTTGAGCTGCTTCTATTGTTGTTGTAAGGCTCAAAGAAAAACCATCTGCTGATGCAGTGAGACTTCTTACGTTGCATATTTTCATGCCAACTCTCCATAGAGGTCAAATTAAGCTCCGTTTCTTCATTTGATGATGAAAAAAACCATCTGCTGATGTAGCGAGACCTCTTACGTTGCATTTTTTTATGCCAACTCTCCATAGAAGTCAAATTAAGCTCCGTCTCTTCATATGTCAACCCAAGATATAGTTACCCTTTCCTTTCGGCATCCAATCATCTTCAATTGTGGGATCCAGATAGGGAACATTCTTATAATCAATATACCTGCATACGTTAGTGAACACATATCTGAGATATATGGTGGTCGACATCACCCAAACAAACAATCGACTAATAAAAGTCAATCCAACATATCAATCGGATCATTCAAGGGCATGGGAATTATATGTTTATCAATCTCTTAATCATCTAATCTTAATCATATCCTAGGCACCTAGTCCTTCAACGTAGGTTAACATCATTTCGATTAAGCATATAGGATAATTAGAAAAGCCCGATAGATGATATAAATTTGAAAAAAAATTCTCTCCCTCAATCAATGACTCATTTTCTGAAAAGTTTAAAGGCACTGAAGTCATTGATTGAGTTTGCAAATTTTATAGAAACTCTGATTCTGATTGATTTTTCAAGCAACTCATTTTCCACCATTTTGAAAAACAACAAATATTTTTCTGAAGAATTTTAGAAGGAAAAACATTTATGTAGGAACAGTAGTCTTTTTGATGACATGCTTTCCTTGTTTTGTATTTAGGATAAGTGCACGAAATTTTTGAAAATTGGTTTAGCGCAACACTTTCCTTTCTTGAAAAACGGTTTGCTATCTGAAATAATAGCAAACCATGGTTTAAGCACGGGTTCTGATCTCAAATAGCGCAAGCCATCATTTGAAGCCGGGTTCTGATCGAAATAATCATAAGCCATATTTTGAGACATGTTTAGAAAGAAATATTTACACCTCATGCTCGAACTTTATCTAAAGTCCCGTGCCATTATTAAATGACATTTCTAAGACCGTAGATGTTATGGATACCAGGAGACATGTCTTGAGAAAAACAATTTTTTTTCTTTTCAATTTTCTGATTTTTATGGATTTTTTTGTAGGTTTTATATTTTTCTATTTTGGTTTTTGAAAATTATTTACAAAGATAGAGAAATATTTTAAGAAGATGATGATACGAGTACCGAGATAGAGAAATCGTTCAGCTCTTTGTAGAAGATAGAAGTCATCATCTCTTAAACTTTCACCACCAAAGCATTCGAGGCTCTTGAATCGTCGCAAGAACTTGAGCCTTCTAAAAGTGAATCTTTGGCGACTTCCCCCAAACCGACAAACCTCGTAAAGACCATTTCCCCAAGAAGAGTTGAAGCAAATAGTCTAATTTGTATGAAGCTCAAGAACCCAAGAAGACGATAACAACGGTAACAAGTTAACACGGATCATTTACTGCGGTTATCAAACCGAAAGAAATGATTAAGCTCGATCACATGATCCTATTATGCGTCCTCGATGTACACATTACTCTTCGAGTTTGAGCAGTTGTCTATTTGGGAGAACAATATATCAACATCTTCATTTCACCAAATGCATTCCAGTTATCTAACATATAACCAATCAGCCCATAATGTACACATGTACCCAACAAGAGTAGAGACGATGACATCCATGTAACATGTGAGTCACTAATCATCTCTGCGGATGTCAACTTCGGAATAACTGATTAAGCTCGATCAAGTGAACATGTTGTGCATTCCCAATGTACACATATCTCTCCCCCATGATGGTTGCGATCTCATCGGAATCATCATAACAATGTGTACATGAAGCAATAACCGGAAGCACTACCATAAATCATATAGAAGATGTCGATAAGCAATATCATCTCACGCTCTACATATTCTTCTCACATTTCTTCCTACTGAAAGCTGAGTTAACACATACCAAAAGTATCCAGAGACCACTTCCCCCCAAATGGTTGGAATAATGCATCCTTCCCCCAAATAGTTAGAATAATATATCCTTCCCCTAAATAGTTGGAATAATACATCCAAAGGCTACGAGTTAAACACAAAGTTTCTCTGCGGTTATGACATTTGTCTTTCCGGGATTACTTCAATAGAAGAAGTATTAAGTTCATCACGTGTACTGTTGTGTGTTTAGATGTATATCTCCTTCCCCTTGTTGGTTTTGATACCTCAAAATCAAGAACACATTATACGTGTCAAATACTCTTGAAATAGAGAGGAACAAACAATTAGCTCAATCGAATCTCGAGAATCAATCTCTGAGACTCTCTCGACTATCTTTATCAACCCATATGTAGACAATTTGAAGTGACCATCATTGAAGAAAACCGGATATACCAAACTTGCACAGAGTCAAATTCACCACTTTGTATCTTAAGCTTGCACTTAATGATGGAAGAATGGTGTTGAGAATGTATGCTTCAAGAAAATCTCTAAGTACTCACTACTCAAACAAAGTATGAGACATAAACACCTCTTGCGATTATCCACACCGTCAAAGCATGTGACACTGAGTAAAACAACGTAACTCCTAAAAGTGATAGTTAACCAGGTCTTCAACCATCCACCCCGACAACTGATAACTAGATAAACCCAAGTCTTCAACTCAAATTCTTAAGCCCGAGCAAGTTATCAAATAAGAACACGCCTTTATGAAAGTCAACTTCAATATCAAATAAGTGATAAATGATTAACTCCGAAGTAATCAACTTGTGTCAAATGTCCAACACGTGAATAAACATACAATCAGGTGTATATTGACTCACTGAATGAACCAGAACAAATGATTCCTCAACATCAATGCATTCTTCCTAGAGGTATACATGTAGAGATTGATCCGGAAGATTCACCAATAATGTTTTCGAGCGGATGAGGTAGTCATTTTCTTAATGTTCATGTGGTTGATTTATAAGCGTGCACATTGAGAGGAACAATAATCCGTGAAGATTTGGCAAAGCAATACCAAAGAGCGATCATTATTCATGAACAATAATCCGTGAAGATTTGGTAAAGGAATACCAAAGAGCGGATCATTATTCATGAGTGCAACCGCAATATTATGATAGTCATTATCAACGCCTTGAGGAATAAGCGGGATTGGGCTTCTTGAATAGTCCGAGTTGTACTTCTTATATGATCGTGATTCGCTAGCGGTTGAAATACTCATCAAACATATCTTGAACCAATGAATCCCAAACAATAAATCCCATTTATCCTTAGTAAGTGAAACATTAGGCATTGGAGGAGAGTCATCATACATTAAGTCGTATGACCATTATTCAAACATCCATCATCATGTAGTATATTCACTCTTCTCCCCTCAAAAATTGCATCCGAAGTTGCCATTTTGATTTAACAAGTGAATAAGAATATACACCAATGAGCGAGATCCACTTGATGACCGAATGAGCATGGAGAAGCATAAAGCTTGTTGATGAAGAATGTCGATGAGAATGGTCATAACCATGAAGATTTCTCTTCTTACGAAGATAAAGCGCCTTGAAGCGTACACCTTTCTTTTCTTTGAGGAACGGGGCTCGAAGTGTTATCTGCGCACGCCATGATGATGAAGTGCGAGGCTGAGGCGATGTGAATGCACCTCATAGCCGAATGAATATCAAGATTGAGTTACTTGAACCTCTCGAAGTTATGAGATATCAATCCATTTGTAATCCATACTTTAAGCCGTCCATGTAGTGAAGGATCAAGTATCTCGCAATCGAGTAAGGACTACTGCATTAATATTACAAACTTGATTGCATATATTTTGGTTAGTGACATTAGTATCCAAACCCTTTGGGGTTTCACAAACAACCTTGATTTTGTCATCGGTGGCGACTTTCCGATAGGCATCCACCTAAGTCCAACATCCTTAAACATTTTACAAGACGGAATCCACTTATGGAAAGGTCTAGGATTGGTGACATTCTTATGCACAGTGGAAGACTTATCGTTATTCCTAGACTCCAAATATTTAACAGTTGGGATCCATCTAGGCAAAGTTTTGGGTTTGTTTTGCTTCATAACATGTTGAACCTTAGCCATGAAGGTAGTCTTAGTAGATTGTACCTTAGCATGTGAATTAGGAAAATGTTTCTTATTCGAAAAAGACTCAGAATTTCTAGTTTCATTTTCTACATGCTTAGCATTCTTCTTCATATAACTACTCTTAGATGCAAGCCAACCCCTAGTCTTTTGAGAGTTCCTAGGTAATGGTTTACTACTACTAACAAAGGCCTTGAAATCTCGTGGAATGCATCACCCTAGGTCTTGCACCTAAAATTCGTCTTTTCAAATCATGCCTTTTTCCTAGCTTCTAGATAATAGTTCTTCCACAAGTCATTCATATCATATGAATTCTAGGTTTTAATGCTTGATTTTGACACTTTGTTTCGAACTATTCCTACAGGTTCTGGGAGTAGAAGTAGCTACTTGTTGAGGGTTAACGAGCTAGAAGCATTATTCTTAGGTAACTTAGGTGAAGTGACCGGTTTTGACAAAACTTGTATCGCATCAACTTGGAAGGCAAGTCTTGTCTTCAAAGATTTTGTTCTTCGAGATATAAATGCAAGGGTCGCCTAACAATGGACCGGTCTCTAATGGGATGAGAAACGGCTTCCCAATGTTGATGGTTTTGTAAACTTAGTGTTCACACTTTTCCTACGCTTTTCCTAAGCTCATTTTTAAGGCAACAATAGCGAAACTCTTTTCCTGAAGTTGAGCTTTGAGTTCATCAATTTTTGCTATCAAAGAATTTGTTTCCATTGACTTAGTTCTAGCTTCTTTGACAAAGTCACTTAGTTCTATGTGATGCTTTCTCAAAGACTCATTTTCCTTTAGTAATTTGGCCACACAAACTGCTAATTCGTCATTTCTCATTTGAATATCATAAATAGCATTAACATCGGAATTAGTTGTAATCAAATTACTTTTCACATGCATACCAGAAATATATTTCTTCAAATTATTGATAGTCGAGTTTTTGGCATAAAGCTGAGCTTTTAAATCGTTTATTTCAAAAATTCAGGAAATTCTGGATTTTTACATGGTTTCTTAGTTTAAAAACTTTCCTCCTTTCTTTGTATTGCAATTTCAAGAGAAATGCAATGTTTTTCAAGTTTTGAGAATTTGTTTGAAAGTTCATCAAAAGCCTTTTTATCAACCATATCATTTCTTTTGAATTTATTAGTCTCAACCTCAACCAAGGAACATTTATCAGAATCATGTTCAGTATTAAGATCAGTTTGTTTAGGTACATTAGCATATGCACTATGTTGAACAGTTAAGGGTACCTCATCACATGACACCTGTTCATTTGTCGGTCTGATATTTGCATCCACATCATATGTAACAAGAGTCACTGGATCGCTAGCAACATCATTATTTGTTGTCTCAGACATTCTGCATTCAGCAACACCCGATTCTTCAACTGATACATTACCCAACTCATCACAACTTTTTGTCAACTGCACCAGACTCTCATCTATTATTTCATCTTTCTGAGTAACTTCCTTAATATACTTCTCCACATTTTCCATGAGATGGATAAGTGTCTCTATGAACACGCCAATTTCCATTCCAGTGTGTCTCTTGAAAGACATTTCAGTCATGTCTTGATCATAATCAGATGTAAATTCCCACCGATGAATGACCGAAATTGGTTGTGGATCACTAGTGTAGCAATCGAACTATCCTTTTGAACCTTTTCTTTATCAAGTTGTTGTTCCAATTTTTCTAAGTTCAACAACAAGTTTCTAGTCGGTGTAGGTAAATCCCGACGGAAGATGGCACTACATGTTCGATCCATAATTGTGGACAAAAGTCAGACGAGGTGAGTGAAGTAACGATAAGGTTCAATGTTACTTTCCTTTAGCATGGCATTTTGTAGCCTAAATGGTGCAATTCTCTCTTTAGATTCTCGAACACGGAGATCTCACATCCTCATTGATTGATTCCATCATCCGTAACTGCTCAAGATAGCTAATATTCTCATGATTGTCAACAGCATCATACAGTTTGAGTACTTCTGAAATTACAGAATTAGGAGTGTAAGACATGATATTGATGTGTACACGGAATTTTACAAGTCTGTGATTTAAACCGAGAAATAGAATCTTTCGCGGGATTTAACTAAAATCAAGACCAAACCGTTAAACAATGACCAATAGAATGTATTAAGATGACTGATGGATCGACACAATGATAGAAAATTGTGTGTTAGGACTTATGATTGTTTGTAGGATTAGCTGAGATGTTGTTTAGTTGAGATTTGGATTGGTTGTTGCACGATTTTACGGAGAATTTAAGGTCTAAAAACTTAAAAACCTCAATAACTTCTGTTCGGAGCGGATTTAGGCCTCGAAGGTTGACCCGAATAAACTATTTTATTTGGCGTGCCATTTTCCTCGTTCTCATGGTCGTTTTGATGGGTAGAACGCTGAAAACGGAGTTACGGTTCAAAAGTTATGGCCGTTTGAAGTTTTGTCGGGAAAAGTCAACAAAACGCACCGAAGACAACTCGCACCCAAGACAACTCGCGCCCAAGTCAACTCGATTTGATGACAACTCGCTTAATAGACAAGTCGCATGAAACACAACTCGCATAAACAGACAACTCGCTTAATAGACAAGTCGCATAAAACACAACTCGCATAGGCAACTCGCTTAGGCTCAACTCGCATTAGATACGTTGAATCTGTACAAGTCGCAGTCAAAACTGTCAACTCGCTTAGGCTCAACTCGCATTGATGAAAATGACCACAACTCACATCCAAGAAAAGCATAACGTGTCTCAACTCGCATCAAATAAACATTCAAAAAACACCACTTTTCAATCCAAAAACAACCCAACCACGATGATTCAAGCCTTCCAAATCAAAATCTAAACACTTATAATGATTCTAAACACAAAAGTACAATCAAAATCCAAACTTTAATACTAAAAATGATCCAAATGATGAAAACTACTCTAAACTCATTCAAGCCTAAAAACCTTATGAAAACCACTAGAAATCCAAGAACATGAAAGATGAGTGATCAAACCATGGCTCTGATACCAATTGTAAGTTATTGGATTTCACAAACACATCAAATCATAACATATATATGCGTATGGATGAAGAGTTTAGAGAGAGAAAGTGAAGAAAGGGAGCCTTTCTAGAGAGAGAGTAAACAAAAGAGAAAAGGTTAGATTAGAATGAAAGGTCCAACCCTCTACCTTAGGAGGTAGAGGTATTTATAGTTACCTACTACACGTCCTCCTTCGATCATGGATCGTGCATACAGTGGGTAAAGACCGTCCTTCCTCCACGGTGTTACTCTAAACTAAACTAAGCTAATAACTAACTAATAAACACGTAAATAACGATATGTCTACGAGCTAACTTATGCTAGATTATATATGGGGTGACCGACACTTCACTATGAAATTTCTAATTCCTAACAATTTACTATTCATGAATACCTGATAAAAGTTAGCTATACCTCTAATTATTTCATAAACAAATCAATTTCCAACAGAGAGAATAATTGTACCACTATAATCATATGCAGTTGAATTGCATAGAGGATTGAGATTTTATCGTTGAAATACTAATTTTGGATCCCCTAACCTCCATTGAATATATATTTGTCTGCCCAGGTATGTCCTTCTCCGTTCTAAAATAGTAGCCATAAGGGATTTGTCAACTATTATGCCTTGAAACGACAACTGAATCAGCTTTAGACAGATGCTAGAAAAAAGTCTTTCGGGCTAGGCATTGCGGTTGCGCGAAGTTCTTGATTAATTCTTGAAGGGAGACTGGCGGGAGTGGGGATAATTGAGTAAAACCTGGTGGCTCCAGCCGGCAAGATGGTAGTTGTTAGTCGATGCCAATGATGAGCTTGAGGGGGTTGATTTAAGTTGACAGTTAAGAGTATCGATCTTCTGAAGTAGTTCTTTAGATAATGAATGGCGTGTCCAAAATTTGAAGCTACATCCGACTGAAAACTCAAAACATTTATGATGGTCACAAAGGTTTGGCTTAACACAAATATTAGCATAATCACATTATAATTCAGCTCGAAATAATTCATTTTTCTGATCAAATAACCTGACTGAGTTGGTGGGTGTATACCCTTTAAATATAACTACGGTTACGTTTATGTATCTGTAAAATTATAATGTAACCTCAGAAGATCTATTTTAGCTTCCTGTACCTGTATTCTTTCCTTCATTCTTGATTTAGTTTCAACCACATTGTTTACATTAGCTTTTTACCCATCCGGTGATGACATAGAAACCTGAATAAATATCATATAACACTATTAGTAAGCAACACATTAATTATAAGCTCAACGTTGCTGCAACCCCTTGGTTTGCAGAAGGCTGATATATATAAAGTATAAACTAAGTTTTCTATGTTCTTAATTAGATACACGAACTGTACCTTTGCAAGTGAAGTGGTGCCCATCATTCCTGAATAGGTTGAAATGGATTACACTAGGTTATCTTTTATTACGTAAAGTGGGATGCTAAATGGTACATTTGAAAACGTTTGTATATGTTAACGTCACATTCCACAAAAAATCAGCCATATATTAATCTAGGTCGACTTAGTCTACTTTCCACGAACAGACGGCTCATTCACTTTAATTATTAAACCAAATAAATACATGAGTAGACATTAAGGCAAAGAGGTGAATGCTAAAACAAAGAAATAGAAGACCATCTACATATGGACCTTGGACTAATAGAGATTTCATAGGCCCTCAACGACCTTTCTATCTAGAAGAGGCATTCATGAATAACGCATCTTACTTAGAGCAACAATTGGCTAGGGACATGGAGGTGAATCCATTGAGGATACTTTAGTGTTTAGGAAGATGACCAAATTCCTAGGAACCTTGCCTATTAATCTTTGTATGAATATATGGAAAGTTGAGAGCAATAAGCCTAAACATAAGTGAAATTAGGATAAGCCACCTAGTGACGGGAATGGAGAGTGACACATTAGGATGACTGTTAGGACCTTAGATATATCAACCTTATCACAAATACCCACTTAACGAACACAAGTATACCACGTGAAACCACAAACACAATATGCATAAATAAGAAAGAAAGAAAGATGAGATGGTGACTTGATGATGATATAAGTTATGCGTATATGTGAAAGATGAAAACAAGAGAGATGTTTTATTTCAAAGGAAGAAAACACACACACACACACTTTCAAGCACACCCCTCAAATGAGACTTTGAGGGGTTTATATAGTTCCTTACACTAATACCCTAATGGGCTTGGCAAGGGCCACGGTTTGGACTTGGATTGGGCTTGGGATACATAAGCTTATAAACGGCTAGCATAGCTTATCTTTTAACCAATTAGCTTAGCCCAATCCACGAGCCCGATGACTATTCTATCACGATATCTAACACACGATATAAAGTTCCTAAATGTGAATGACCATCACTTATAATAAAAACTATTAAGGCTAACAATCTCCCCCTAAGGGTGGTCATTCAAATGATGCTCCACTTGATTAGGTCTTTACTTTTCTTGAGCTAGAACTTTGTGTGTAGATATAGAATAGTCTTAATTCTTTGTTCCGTCATGCTTTGTGATTGGTTAATGTGGTTGTCTGCCATTGTCAACTTCGTTGGTTTGGTGTCTCCACGTCTTTCTCCACCATGCTCACACTTCTATTTGTCTTTTGGTTACCAATGATGTAGTTCTCGAGACTTTATACTTTGTAGATTCTTTGACATTGATGAAGAATCATCTTTAACTTTGTTGCCTTTGATATTGATGAACTTTCATGTGTTGTTGGCATGAGCATGTGGAAAATCTGCACGATCCATCCGCTCAGGAGCTTCCATAAACATAAAACATGTTAGTAATAAGCGGATTCCGGCACTTATAAGTTTGAATTTCGAGGGTGTTAACAGCATAGTGTGAAAACACGTCTCTAATTCTCACAGAGGCCATTCCTGAACTGGAGTTCCACAAGTGAGATAACACGATATACCAAGTACACCTACGCTTCGGATGAGTCGCTATACATCAAGCATCACCCCACGATCGTAGACCGTTTGAGATACACTAAGCATAATCCATGGGAGTTACCGAGTGACTGCTTTGTCGGTCGCTTGATGTTGACCCCGGCAGAGTTTCCATTCAATCATCAAGATCACGGATGTGAAACTTCTCATAAATGTTCGGCGATTGCTAAGACTCGTGGGACTCTAAATATATCACTTGTGTCCTTATTGATGAACAACAAGCGATGCCATGTCAAGTGTTCCTATGAGATCTTTTAATGAATCTCGTGGCTCTAGACTCAATAGTGCATTTTGGTTTTCCGAGTGGAGACTAGGGAGAGGGTCTCCTCTTCAATACCAACAATCTCTAAGAGAAAGTCAATAGATTATGTAGGGTTCCAGTGAGAATGAAACAAATCCTTTTAAGAGGAATTGAGTAGCTAGAAGGTTTAGTGCAAGGCGTCATTTGGGTCCATGACGTCTTTGTCTTCAATACCGGTGTCATCTAGTGACAAACAAGAGTGATGAATTGAACCCGGTTTCGCCTAAGGTTGAATATGGAGGCTATTTCTTTTCACCCTTTTCATTACTTTTCTTTTAATTTTTCAACCCTTCTTTCTCCTTTCTCACATTACTCCTTTTTTCAATCATTCCTAAGGACTTCTAATACTAACTATTTGTGATGTCCTTGGGTAGATCCCTCCGGCTCATGGATCATAGGACGGATTTCTATCCTTAGTCACCTTATAACTCCATGACTGTCCTATTGTTGCCATAAAACCATTTTTCTTGAAAATCTCTTAGAGTGTTTATGATAGAAAACATGTTTGAGACACTCGAGAGTTTTGTACTTTCGAAACACTCCCCTTCACATGCGCTTATATGTTTTGATAGAAATCGCACATAGAGGGTAGAGTTTGCACTTTTGAATTGATCGACTTTAAATGAACAAGACCGATTCGAGACACGCTTACATCACTAGAGAACTAGCTTGAAATTATTACCGTCCGGTCAAGTCATAGAAAGTTTCTCGAGATGGTACATGATTCCTCGTCAATTCATTGGTTCCGCTCGAGTCGAGCTCTTTTGAGAATCAAACAACGATCATTAAACTTTTGATCACATTTTAATCACGCCTCCCCAAAATAGCATATGCGTGATATTTTGATATCAACGGATTAAACAACATTTTAGAATCTTTTGGGAGACAAACGGATTTGATTAAGCATGAATTTGGAACATTTTGTTTTATACTCCCCTTTAATAAAGCGTAATCAATTAAAGGGTTTCGGAGGGAGTTATCTTGAGCACAAAATATTTTGAAAGATTTTGAAAATCTTTTGAACAATCTTGAAAGGTGCTCAAGATGATGATGATTTCTCACCATTTTAAATGTAGTGCATCAAGCGTACACTTATGATTTTCATTAAAATACGAGTTTTGATTTAAAAATAATCAAAAGTCATCATTTCGTCCGGTTTCGTCTTGATGTATCTGAAAGCCATATTTGAAGAAATTTTGAGAAACGACATGTTTTGAAAAACATAAAAGAACTCTCGCTCAAGCATCCGTACATGCCCGTATCATTGTTGAATGACATTTCTAGAAACGTCTGAATATCGATTATACAAGAGACATGTCGTGAAGAATATTTTTGGATTTTTGATTTTTTTATTGTTTTTGTATTTTTGAAAGTTTTATATTTTTATATTTTGCTTTTGTTGGTTTTTAAAATTTGTATTTTGTTTTTCAAAATATTTACAAATAAGCTTTTGGAAAAAAATTTCAAGAAGATTCGAAAGACAATCTAACTCCTCGGGGTTAGGCTTCGCATTCAAGTCGTCGAACTAAATCGTCAAACCTTTCTTTTGGAAGGGCTTTAGTAAATAGATCGCGAGTTGGTAATCGATCTTCACGAAGAATAATTCAACAGACCATTTTCGACGTACTCTTTGATGAAGTGGTAGCGGACACGGATATGCTTAGTCTTTGAGTGATGAGCAGGATTGCATGATATGGCTATGGCACTTTTCGAGTCACAATACATAGGTATTTTATCGAAAGTAAAGCCATAATCATGAGTTGTGTTCTCATCCATAGAACTTGAGCACAACACGCAGATAGAGACACATACTCGGCTTGACGGTTGAAAGTGCAAAGGCAATCTTGTTTCTTTGAAGACCACTACTAACTTTTCACCCAAAATTGTGCTCCTCCGGATGTACTTTTGTCGTAACTTGATCACCGCGTGGTCTCGCATCACGAAAAGGCAATTAGATCAAACCGGTTCCTTCGGATACCAAAGTCCCATGTGAATGGATGTCTTCAGATACCGAAAGATCCTTTTAATCTCTTTGAGGTGCGATTCAAGAGGGCTTTGCTCGAACCGTGCTAATAAGCAAACAACAAAATGAATATCCGGTCGACTAACAAAGTGAGGTACATGAGAACTAATCATGCTCCGATATTTCTTTGGATCAATAGGTTTCCCAAACAAATCGGCTCCAATTTTTGGTGAAGTTACCATTGGTGTTCGACCGAGTCACAATTATCCATACCATGATTTTCAAAATCTCGGTTGTGTTTAGCTTGATTAATAAAAATTCCACGAGGGACCGATGTATTTGTAAACCAAGAAAGAATTTTAGTTCCCCATCATGGACATTTCAAATTTGATTTTCATGAGATTTTCAAAATGTTTTGAAAGATTCGGATTAGTTGACCCAAAGATGATGTCGTCCACATAAATCGAACAATCAAATGTCGTTTTATTTTTTGTAAACAAGGTAGGATCAACTGTTCCTTTGTGAAATTGTTTTGGATAAGGAAGAGACGATTCGTCATACCACGCCTCTCGGAGCTTGTTTTAAACCATAGATTGCCTTTTTGAGTTTGTAGACGTAGTCGGATGTTCCATGTCTGAAGCCTTCGGTCGACTCACGTACACTTCTTATTTCGATTTCCATTCAAGAACGCGGTCTTAATGTCCATCGATAAACCGTGATGTTTTTGTGAGTCGCATAGGCTAAGAAAATCTGATCGCCTCAAGTCTAGCTACCGCCGAATGACTCTTCAAAGTCTATCCTTCCTCTTGTCTCAGTATCCTTTGGCCACAAGACGAGCTTTGTTGCGAATAACAGTCATTTCTTCATCCCTTTTGTTTTTCCATAACCACTTGAGATAAATGACACGAACGTCAAATGGTCTTGGAACCATTTCCCAAGATTCATGAAGACCGTATTGGAGAAGTTCCTCCCGCATCGCTTCTATCCATGCGGGTTCTGCCATTGCCTCATGAATGTTCTTTGGCTCGATATTGCTAATTGAGCAAAGGTAAATGCACAAGTCGTAATCGATGGTAAGTTGGCGTCTTGTCTGAATTGGCCTTGAAGGTTCACCAATAACTTGTTCAATTGGGTGGTCTTTTGTCCACTTCAGAGTAGAAGGATACCGTTGGTTATACGTATGCGAGTTAGATGGTTCTCGTAAGCTTGAGGAAGATTCAGCTGATTCCGTTGCAAACGGGTTTCAAATAAGTCGGCATCTAACGTTGCATCGTTATGGTTTTGGTTTTGCTCATCAACTGCTGGTAGAACGGGTGCAATAACTGTAGTAGATGTAGATGATGTAGATGGAGTTGGTGCATTGGTTTTGACCGTTGTAGATGCATCTTCTGTTGGTGGTGGAGGATGATTTTGAGCGGGTGCAGCGGAATGATGGTTTGATGCATTTGTCGAAGTTTCACCATAGTATTCATCGAACATTAACTCGAAGAAATTCTCCCATTCTTGTTCTTTAGGATTGTCAAACGAAGTTGATTGAGCTCTTTAAGGTACGAGTCCCGAATCGATGTGTCCAAGTCCATCGGTTTTGTGCGGGTTCTAGAGCGAGTCTCTCGAAGCCATATGTGAAAGTTCATCAAATTTCACATTCATCGTCTCCATGATCCTCCTAGTTCTCCTATTATACACCCCGAATGCCTCGAGTTATCTCGAATATCCAATGAAGATTCCAATATCACCTTTAGCTTTCAATTTACCTAGATCTTCTCGTCGTTCGTCGGATAGCACAAAGCGCCAAACACGTGAAAGTAAGAGATATCGTTTTCGTTGTTCACAAGCTCATACGGATTTTTATTGAATCTAGGATGGATTAGGGATCGGTTCGAGTGAAACAAGCAAGGGCAACAAAGATCGACCCATAGAAATAACGGTGCACTAGAATAGATTAGCATTGTGCGAGCAACTTCCACAAGAGTTCTATTTCTTCTTTCAACTACCCCATTCTGCGTGGAGTTCTAACAAGCGATGTTTGATGAGTTATTCCAACATATTCAAAATAAGCTCTTAACTCGATTAGTGAATTACGTGCGTTGTCTCGCTCTTACAACTCTTCTCCGAGCTTGAAGAAGTACCGAATACGTTTCGGGAAGGTGATGATGATGCTGGTGCTTTGTCTTTTGATCTTAGAAACCGAACCCATGTATATCTCGAATAATCATCGACGATAACAAGGATATACTTTTTCCCATTAATGCTTTCAACTCTCATTGGGCCACATAAGTCCATGTGCAACATATGCAACCTTGCTTCCGAACTAGGTGCGGATTGGGTTTATATGATGCTCTTTTGCTTTTCCTTGTTCGCATGATGGACATAAGTGATCCTTGGTGTATTTGAACTTTGGAAGTCCATTGGCGATGTTGTCTTTGGCAAGATTGTTGATGGTGTCGAAATTGAGATGGGATAACCGTCGTGCCACAACCGGATGAGTTCCGTACGCCGTGTCATAAGACATATTGGTGATGAAGAGGCCATTTGATTGATGTAGATAGCATACAAGTTTGTATCACGATTCCCGCTTAAGAGATCGATTGCCATCCAAGTTTCTAACGAAGCAAGCATTTTTCCTAAAAGCAACCTCTAAATCGCATCACGTAATCGCCTAACCGAGAACAAATTGTGTCCCAACCCTTGGACATAGTAAACCCGAGTGATCAAATAATTTCCAAAAGGTAGATCTCCATAACCCATGATAGCTGCTACATGATCATTTCTAAACGCACGGTTCCCATGAATTGCCGATTTAAATTGATCGCCAGCTTGATTCCGCTCATGTGCTTGGAGCAACCCAGTCGACGATCCAAAGACATATTTCGATAACCCGCCAATCACGTAAGAAGAAGATTTTGGAAACCGTTTTGATTTTGGTTCCTTTGGGTTAGAGGTAAAATCTCGATCACACTCATAGAAGTTGTCTATATGTAAGACCGGTGCATCACTCATTCTACCATTCTCGAGTGTGAATGTTCTACCCGTGGGTTTCCAAATGTCATCCCTAAAGTAAACATTATGCTCCCTATCAGTAGTGTAAAGCCTAAGTCTCGCAACTAGTCTTACTATTAGCATAAGTTCTTTTGGGAACATTCTGTCACACCCCCAAAATATCGCAGCGGAACGATAGTGTCATTGGGGTATAACGTCATAGCACAAAGTATGGATACAGAAAACGACCTCTATAATGAGACGTTTTGAAAAAAATTTACCATTCGATAAATAAGTTAAAGTTTACACCACAAGAAATCACAAGGTTTGATAATACATAAAAAGTTTACAAAACATGTCGAATGGTAATTGTTAAAAGCACAAGACTTCAATGTATGCCATGCGACCCAAAAGCTCCATGAAGTGCTATCATCTTAAGACCTGAGATAAACATGCTAAAAAGTGTCAACACAAAGGTTGGTGAGTTCATAAGTTTGTAATTACATGATCTAAAATACTTTGAGAAATGTTCACACAAAGAAAGGCATTGTAATCCACTCGGCCCAAGTTCGCCCATACAAAACTTGCAACCCGTGTGTTCACAACCCACGCCTAAAATAGAATGACAATCATGAATATACGCATTAAAGTAGTTAAAAGTATAAATGTCACCACAAGGGTCTTCCAACAACTCGTGTTGGGATGTTCCTCCAACGCTCACGTTGGGATGTATCCATAAAATGGCCTTCCAACATATGAATGCTGGGATGTTCCTCCAACGACTCACGTTGGGTCGTATCCAAATTAATGGCCTTCCAACATATAAATATTGGGATGTTTGTTTAAGTCTAGTCGCAACACGCACCAAGTCTAAAGTATAAATAATATTGTTTAGCAATAGAGTTTAAATGTTTTGATAAATAATCATGTATCTCGCCCCAAATAGTTTATAAGAATTTAAACGAGTAAAAGTGGGTATGAACTCACCGGTGTGATTAATATGCTAACAAAATGATGTGCACGAAAATGAGGCTCGAAACTATCCGCAACCTAAAATGGATGTTATGACTTGAGTTATGATATGTAATGAGTTATGGTGTTATGATATGCATGCATTTCGTATGTTATTTATACCATTTGTGAGTTTTGAAAATAATACTTATCGTCGAAAAATACTCTTTTGACGCCTTGACCAATCTTAGATTACTTTACAAGTATTTACGCCAAAATGTCATCCCACAATAGTTTCGTAATGATTTATAGTGAAATTATCACTTTTCGTCAGAAACAATGTCGCCGGAAATTTCATGAAATTAATAAAATGGCTCCAAGAAACTAGTCGTAAATGGTGTACGCCGATCGTTAGAGAACGAACTCGACGGTTTTGGAAAGTTTGTATCGAAATCTAGAAGTTTCGATTCAGAGTTTTCGTCAAAAGGTCTCGATCATAAAGATAATAAGGGCTAAAGATAGTGATTTTGGCTAATTGTTGTGCGAAAATGAGTTTCGCCAAGTTTGAACATCCGTAATTAATTTACTACAACTCCGCTATACAAACGGCTTGTCGCTTTGAAAAATTATGGCGGTGAACTTGATTTTACTAGAAGACATTTCGCCCAAAAGTTTCACAACCTCGTTAAAACAGCCCTCAACATGGACGTTACAGCTACTAAAATACTTGTATCGTAAAAATAAAATAGTTTTTCAGAAAATAATAGTTACGGCAACTTTATGAAAACGTGCATATCTTTGTCGTTTCAAATCCGTTTTCTACGTATAATACGTCCTTAGCTTCGTATCGAAGTAAACTAATATATTTTTGATAAGTCGAAATAATTTGTGAAGCTTAAGGCTCGTTTTTGACCCGAACAATGTAAAAATATGTTGCTGAAATTTCAGAAAACTATAAATTTCGTCGTCAAACTTGTAAAATCCATAACTTCTTCGTTATAAGTCCGTTTATTCCGCTCAAGCGCCACGGATTCGCTTTTAAAGTATATTTTCTAAATATCAAGGCCAAAGTTTGGTACCAACTGTCGGTTTTTCCAGAATATCGAAACAAGGACAGACCACTTTTTATAGTTATCGAAAATAGTTTTTCTCGGACAAAACCTATTCTAATCCCTTCAAATCAACTCCAAAGCTAGTCTAATCCTACCATACACCTTCTTAGGGTGTCATGGGTTCCTAAACATCATCAAGACCAATATATAACAAGGGGATAATTATAGGATGACTTTGTATATATATAACTCTAAAATCATGTAAAATGGTATAAACAACCCAAGTCTTGCATGTTTTTGCTCAAAAATGATAAGATGAGTATGAAATGAATATGTAAGATGAAAAATAACATGAGATGCATACTAGTGATATGATGAGGTGATTAGAACCAAGGATTAAGCCTAAACACCCTAGGTTTTTATTTCAAAACCTAAACAAGAGTGTTATCTAGATTGTATAAACACTAGAGCATGAAAAATTTTTGTGATCCCCTTGAATCTCCTTGAAGGCCGGTTTTGTGATGAGAACAAGAGAGGAAATATTTTGCTACTTGGTGAATTATTGGAAAACATGAATGAGTGTAATGAATGAATAACTTTAAGTAGTGTGCAAGTATATGCAATCAAAGAAAAAATATCACCAACTCATAAATGCAAATCCATAGGACCGGATTTTATGGGCTTTTGTTCACCAAAATATTATTTATTTATTTTTTTTTTTTATTATTACATGTATATATTGTGTAAAATTTGACAAAGTTTATAAGTAAAATGTGTAAATATTAATAACTTGTAAGGTAGATGGTACTTTTAGGTACAAGTAAAATTTTAATAGATCAAAATAGAGTATAATGATATTATAAAAATTGTAAAAATACATTCCTTGTGAAATTTGAGTGATATAAAAAAAATTTCGCGTAGTTTTTAAGAAAAAACGTCGTACTAATATAAATTTAACGATTTATATACAAAATAAATTTAAAACATTGGGTAAACTCAAATTATCATTTTTATAAACTTAATATAAGTATAAAAGTATATCGGAATAATTTTTGGAAGTATCGGATTAAATGTTCAAATTAATAACTTACGCGATAGCGTTTATTTAATATGAAAATACGTTTAATGTGAAATGCAAAAATCATGAATGAACCGTTATGAAATGATGAATATGGAGTATGAGAATGACCGGAAAATGAGAATTGTGACATTCTTCCCCTGTTAGAGGAATCGCGTCCACCCGATTCAATCGATGATACTCAAAGTTCTACCCTTAGGTTTCGCGAAATCAAGTGTATGGTCAAAGTGTTTATGTCAAAACTTACGCGTCTAGGTTTCTTATCTAATGAGACTTCATCGAATCTTAATAATACGGTGGATCACTTAATGGTCTAGGAAAACGTACCGATTCGCGCATTGCGGGCTTCCTCGGTCCCTATATAGAATGCTCGACCTCGAGGTGGACGATATTGAGTACGTGGTTCGGGTTATTTCCTTCAATTGCCATAGCTAGATGAGCTTGTATCGGCTTATTCAAGCGAGGACAATTATTCCGGAAGTGATTCGGGCTGTTACATTCAAAGCAAGTCTTTTGATTATTCCTCATGTTGCCCGTGTTAACCGTTGTTGTTGGTCTTGCACGCCTCTACATCGGCTTGAAAAATGATTCGATGATTGCATATTGTACATAAGCGGCGGGCCTTGGTCTTCGGTGATGATAAGCACACTTAGCACATTTGGGATGTGTACCGCATACTCTCTTTGTTCAGCATCAGTTGCCACAAAACTCTTGCCCTTTTGTTGTCTCGCTACCACGCCTATCGATTATTCGACCCATTTGCTTCCTTCCTCTTATCAACGCTCTTCAACGCACCATTTCTAACCATCTCGTGCATCGTGGTTCCCGCCTCGATGATCGCACTTTGGATTGTAGACGGCTCGATTGTTTTCACGGTTCCACGGATTTCGGGGACCGGACCATATATGTACCTCGAGATTCTCTTGGATTCGTGGGTAACTAGATGAGGAACTAGTCTAGCTAACTCATGAAATCGATCCGTAGGTGCGTGACCAGCCCCTATCATGGAGTGGTGATAAAATTCATCCTCCGGTTTAGCATTTCATTGTCCGGCAAGATTCCTCTTTCAATAACTCCTTAAATTAGTCCCATGTCATACCTATAGTGCCTCTGCCTCTAGCTCAGTGGTGTGTATTCCACCATGTCAATGCCTTCCCGATAGCAAACAAGCGAGATACTTCACCCTCCGATGTGCGGCACAAATGTCGATGTCGATCATCGACTGTCTTCTCTACCCATCGAGTATAAGCCAAAGCACCTCCTATACCATCAAACTCCACGGGTTTACATGCCGAAAATTCCTTATATGTGCATCCAATTACATTGTTGTTGTTGTTGGTGTTGTTGTTACTACCGGCTACATTGTTGGTGTCGCCATTCCGTTCCGTGGTTTCCGAGTTATTCATATGATTTCCAACTTGTGTGACAATAGTGGGAAGCAATATTTGAAGTTGTTGAGCGATGATGGCGGCAAAGTCGGGGTTTCCGCCAGATGTTGTTGTCATTGTTACCCATATCGCTACCACCTCCTCTACCTCCACGTCCACCGTCATTCCACCCTTGGTACCGCACCACCTCGGCCAAGATCGCGTGTCACTCTCTTTGGTGCCATTATCTCGCAAGGGAAAGAATCGTTGAATTCCCAATGTCTATGCTTAACGTCCTCAAACATAATATCACGCCACAAATTGGTTCCTAAGGTGTCCACACCGATCTACGATCGTAGTCGCATATGTCCACGTGAGTTGTGACGCATTTATAATTATGTTGGCCACCATAATTATAATTGCTTCATTTCACACGTGTGCATACCACCAAGCATACATGTCTCGGCGATTGGTGTTACTTAAGTAGGTAGCCGCCTATCATCCGATTCTAAACGGTGAAGGAGGGATTTAGGGTAGGTATCTAGGAAGAGTCGCACTTGATGTATAGGAAATTCCGTTAGGTGCTAAAGTCACTATGAGGTTTAGTCGCCCAGCTTCCCAAAGTATCCTCAAGAGAACTCCCATCCTCGGGCAAAATCATCAAATCTATCCACTTTATAGTAACACTTATTTAGCTCGATCTCGCATCTCATCAAACAAGAACATCACGAGATCAAGTTAGATAAGTGCTCATTCATCGAGCTCCATATCTTTGATGACCCAACTAGATTTTGGGACTCCCTATTGGTACAAGGAAACTACGCTATCTAATGAGGTGGTTCTAGAAGGAATACTTAAGAAAACATATGCATACGAAAAGTGAGTAAGGCAATAGGAAACGAAAGGATCGACGTGAGAGCGGTTATAGTCTAGGAACTAAAATGCAACCTAGTTCTCTATAACCAAGGCTCGATACCAATCATCACACCCCAAAATATCGCAATGAACGATAGTGTCATTGGGGTATAACGTCATAGCACAAAGTATGGATACGAAAACGACCTCTATAATGAGACGTTTTGAAAAAATTTACCATTCGATAAATAAGTTAAAGTTTACACCACAAGAAATCACAAGGTTTGATAATACATAAAAGTTTACAAAACATGTCGAATGGTAATTGTTAAAAGCACAAGACTTCAATGTATGCCATGCACCCAAAAGCTCCATGAAGTGCTATCATCTTAAGACACGAGATAAACATGCTAAAAGTGTCAACACAAAGGTTGGTGAGTTCATAAGTTTGTAATTACATGATCTAAAATACTTTGAGAAATGTTCACACAGCAAAGGCATTGTAAATCCACTCGGCCCAAGTTCCGCCATACAAAACTTGCAACCCTGTGTTCACAACCCACCGCCTAAAATAGAATGACAATCATGAATATACGCATTAAAGTAGTTAAAAGTATAAATGTCACCACAAGGGTCTTCCAACAACTCGTGTTGGGATGTTCCTCCAACGCTCACGTTGGGATGTATCCATAAAATGGCCTTCCAACATATGAATGCTGGGATGTTCCTCCAACGACTCACGTTGGGCTGTATCCAAATTAATGGCCTTCCAACATATAAATATTGGGATGTTTGTTTAAGTCTAGTCGCAACACGCACCAAGTCTAAAGTATAAATAATATTGTTTAGCAATAGAGTTTAAATGTTTTGATAAATAATCATGTATCTCGCCCCAAATAGTTTATAAGAATTTAAACGAGTAAAAGTGGGGTATGAACTCACCTGGTGTGATTAATATGCTAACAAAATGATGTGCACGAAAATGAGGCTCGGAAACTATCCGCAACCTAAAATGGATGTTATGACTTGAGTTATGATATGTAATGAGTTATGGTGTTATGATATGCATGCATTTCGTATGTTATTTATACCATTTGTGAGTTTTGAAAATAATACTTATCGTCGAAAAATACTCTTTTGACGTCTTGACCAATCTTAGATTACTTTACAAGTATTTACGTCAAAATGTCATCCCACAATAGTTTCAGTAATGATTTATAGTGAAATTATCACTTTTCGTCAGAAAAACAATGTCGTCGGAAATTTCATGAAATTAATAAAAATGGCTCCAAGAAACTAGTCGTAAAATGGTGTACGTCGATCGTTAGAGAACGAACTCGACGGTTTTGGAAAGTTTGTATCGAAATCTAGAAGTTTCAGTTCAGGAGTTTTCGTCCAAAAGGTCTCGATCATAAAGATAATAAGGGCTAAAGATAGTGATTTTGGCTAATTGTTGTGCAGAAAATGAGTTTCGGCCAAGTTTGAACATCCGTAATTAATTTACTACAACTCCGCTATACAAACGGCTTGTCGTTTTGAAAAAATTATGGCCGGTGAACTTGATTTTACTAGAAGACATTTCGTTCCAAAAAGTTTCACAACCTCGTTAAAAACAGCCCTCAACATGGACGTTACAGCTACTAAAATACTTGTATCGTAAAAATAAAATAGTTTTTCAGAAAATAATAGTTACGGCAACTTTATGAAAACGTGCATATCTTTGTCGTTTCAAATCCGTTTTCTACGTATAATACGTCCTTAGCTTCGTATCGAAGTAAACTAATATATTTTTGATAAGTCGAAATAATTTGTGAAGCTTAAGGCTCGTTTTTGACCCGAACAATGTAAAAATATGTTGCTGAAATTTCAGAAAACTATAAATTTCGTCGTCAAACTTGTAAAATCCATAACTTCTTCGTTATAAGTCCGTTTTATTCCGTTCAAGCGGCCACGGATTCGTTTTAAAGTATATTTTCTAAATATCAAGGCCAAAGTTTGGTACCAACTGTCGGTTTTTCCAGAATATCGAAACAAGGACAGACCACTTTTTATAGTTATCGAAAATAGTTTTTCTCGGACAAAACCTATTCTAATCCCTTCAAATCAACTCCAAAGCTAGTCTAATCCTACCATACACCTTCTTAGGGTGTCATGGGTTCCTAAACATCATCAAGACCAATATATAACAAGGGGATAATTATAGGATGACTTTGTATATATATAACTCTAAAATCATGTAAAATGGTATAAACAACCCAAGTCTTGCATGTTTTTGCTCAAAAATGATAAGATGAGTATGAAATGAATATGTAAGATGAAAAATAACATGAGATGCTTACTAGTGATATGATGAGGTGATTAGAACCAAGGATTAAGCCTAAACACCCTAGGTTTTATTTCAAAACCTAAACAAGAGTGTTATCTAGATTGTATAAACACTAGAGCATGAAAAATTTTGTGATCCCTTGAATCTCCTTGAAGGCGGTTTTGTGATGAGAACAAGAGAGGAAATATTTTGCTACTTGGTGAATTATTGGAAAACATGAATGAGTGTAATGAATGAATAACTTTAAGTAGTGTGCAAGTATATGCAATCAAAGAAAAAATATCACCAACTCATAAATGCAAATCCATAGGACCGGATTTTATGGGCTTTTGTTCACCAAAATATATATATATATTTTTTTTTTTATTATTATTACATGTATATATTGTGTAAAATTTGACAAAGTTTATAAGTAAAATGTGTAAATATTAATAACTTGTAAGGTAGATGGTACTTTTAGGTACAAGTAAAATTTTAATAGATCAAAATAGAGTATAATGATATTATAAAAATTGTAAAAATACATTCCTTGTGAAATTTGAGTGATAAAAAAAAAAATTCGCGTAGTTTTTAAGAAAAAACGTCGTACTAATATAAATTTAACGATTTATATACAAAATAAATTTAAAACATTGGGTAAACTCAAATTATCATTTTTATAAACTTAATATAAGTATAAAAGTATATCGGAATAATTTTTGGAAGTATCGGATTAAATGTTCAAATTAATAACTTACGCGATAGCGTTTATTTAATATGAAAATACGTTTAATGTGAAATGCAAAAATCATGAATGAACCGTTATGAAATGATGAATATGGAGTATGAGAATGACCGGAAAATGAGAATTGTGACACATTCTTCTTAACAGGCTTAACAATCTCATTCTTAGAAACACAATCATCATGAACATTAGTTAAATATTTCTTGCCAGTTAAACAAACAGATTCAACAGATTCATTAAACTTAGCAGATTTCATAGGTTCATTACATTCAGATGAAATGTCTTTCTTATTACAAAGCGGTAAACTCCTAGGGTGTTCTTCTACTTTCTTCTCTTTATTCAAGCGACTACTCTTAGAGGCAAGCGATACTCTATTGTTCCTTGAATTGCTCTTAGGCTTTAGTCTGCTGCTCCTAGAGGTGCTTCCTAGTCCTGTAGAAGGTAAGGCACACTCATTAGGATTCACATTTTTATCTAGAGAAGTGGTTTTAGCTTTCCTAGTCTCTTTAGAGTGCTTTTCTAAACTTATGTCGTTTGTTCCATATGTTTTAGATGTGGAGGTAGACGCATTAGTGGTACTCATCTTAAAAAGGCCAGGAGCTAAAACTTTTGGTTTCTCGATAACCGCTTTTCCTTTATCAACATTTTGTTTAGGCAAGGCGTGGAGTAATCTGGTTTTGATGAAACATTTTTCTCATTGACTTTTGGAGGAGGCATAGAAAGTACATTTTGGTTTTAAAATTGGTTTGGGAACTTTTGCTTTCTCCTCGGTCAATGGTTTTGTAATCTTAGTATCCATCGCCTTTCCTTTTGACATTCCAATGAGCCCTCAAAGATCATTTTTCGCTTTCATGTCATTGTAGGCACGCTCATACGACGTTTGTCATACTTGCATTCCTCGCTTTTTGATCAAGTTGTTTAAAATATGAGACATTTTCTTTTCAAGTTTCTCAAGTGCTTTTTCATATTTTGAAACAATTTTGAGGTCTCGGTCGAGTCTTTCATGATCTTCAATGAATATGTTTGCAAAATGATGGACATAATATCGATGAGTCGAACATCTTCAAGAGAGTCATTTAAATTTTCCAAAACTTTGAGTTGTTCAACACGGTCATTAGCTTGCTTTACCAGGATTTATGGTCCTTGACAAAGTCGGTTGTTTCTTTCAAAACGCTTGTTCAAAATGAATTACCCTTGCACCGATGGCATTCACCGAGGGCAATTTGAGTTTCAAAAACTTTCTTTGTTCGATGTCAAAACTAGAGAACCGGTTGTTAGGTGTAATAGTGGTTTTAGTTTTAATGAAGGTCTTGAAGATCCACAATTCTAGTTTTCACATTTTCTAAAATACTTCTCGCATCACTTGTGTTAAAAGGATTGTTTGAAGACATTTGTTCAATGTTCGAAAGAGAATTTGAGACAACAACTAGTTTTGAAACAGATTTTGAAACATGTGTTGACTCTTTGTTTGAAACACTTGGTATGATGGAAAACTTTGACTTTTCTATTTGATTAACAAAAGTAATTCCGTTAATTTTGTTCCATTTGTTATAATCAATTGGTTTGATATCTGGATTCTTTTGTTTCATTTTTTTATCTACTCTCCTCAGATAGTTCTAACGTTTTAAGAGAATCACGAACAATAAGGGGTTCATGTAAAACATTTCCATTGTTTAACACATTCTGAGATTTCTGAGCTTTCTTGAGGAACGAAGAGGGGTCGTTACCAAGTGCCATTCTATTATTAGTATGAAAAGCGGATTTACTTGATTAGAAAGCATCTTGATTGTTTGAGCGAGAATGACCCGTTTTGAGAAGCAAATTTTCCAAAGTTTGGATTTTTCATTTTTATCAAGAATTTCATCAAGAAGAGAATCTTCTCGTTTTGAAAAATCGATAATCAAATACTTCTTCTCTTTTCAAGATTAGAAAAATTTATTTTGTTTAGAAAGTTGGTTATTTAAATCGAAATTTCCTTGTTTAAAGATTTAATTTTAAGTTCAAATTCACATCAAGTGTGTTATACTTGATTTGCAAAAGTTGTTCTTTAGAAACCAAATTTCGATAACCAATTTCTAATTCGATTCTTTGTTTTTCCGAAATTCAAAGGCTTTTATGCTTCTCCTTGTAACTCTCAAGCTCGCGGTCAATTTAGCATTCGCGCCTTAACTTCGCGATTGACCTTTTGACTTTTTCGATTTCAATGCCACATTTATTGATTAATGATTCAAAATAAGCACGTGTTTCCTCATCGGTCTCGATTTTGTGCCACACGTCCCACTAGGACCCACATTTGGAGTTTCGAGTTAGTATTGCTACAACTCGGATTGTCCACTATGTATCATAAGTAGGTGCCGATGTCACGAATGTTGTTCGTCATGAGTAAACACATCAAATATGACATTGTTATAGCATGGATCAATGATTGGTACCTCGACATCGCGTTGGCGTCATAGATGTGGAGATACGCCGAATCGATGTCGTACTTAGTCTTCGAAGATTTGCCATGAAGATGCGGTTTGCATTGAGTTCCTCGAGGTCTTCCAAATCATCCATAATAGCCATGAAGTCATGTTCCTCAAGACTCAATTGAAGTACGATTGTTCCTTTTGTACCAACATGATAGCTCAAGATACGCAAGATCCTTCTTTTTCGGCTTAGTTGGACAATTCCTTGCCATGCGACCCAATCCTTGACAGGTTATAACACGTAACTCGATTACCACGATTCACATTTCCATAATTCCCAACGATTGAGTTGCAACATTCCCATTCGATTACCCATCGCTCTATTCCCAACATTCGACCCATCGATTACCCCGATTGAACCGCTTGATTTCCCATGCGAAATCCATAGCATATCCTCGCGATTCCCAATAACTCCAACCATTTGTCTTTGATTACCCATGTTTACACCCGGTTGTGCAATTTGCTCATTGCGAATGTTTGATGAAATCCGTTGGTTGTTGTTAGTTGGTGTGGAATAGCGACCTCCAATGCTTTACCCAAAGAGAGAATACTTGAGACAAAGCTTCTTCGGTTCCATTTCAAGATCGATTCCTTGTTCTGGTAATGTTGTTGTTCGGTGGATAGTTTTGTTGTTGAGGATGTATTGTCGCAAGTTGTTGTTAGTGGAAGATGATGAAGGTTGTTGTTGTGTATTCACCGGAGTTTGAGTCTTTGCAATGAGTGCCAATGGATCATGATTCTTTGCTAATCTTTCTTGCTGACTTCATTCACTTCATTTTGGTTTTGTTTCGTAAAATCGTTGAGTTGATCAAAGTTCACTTGATGTAAGTCTTTTGTTTGGTTGACAATAGTGACATATCCTCCCATTCTTCCGGTAGATTGTTCAGAACTTGATGTTGCTCACGATAGTTCGGGTGTCAACTTGTTTCGATCGACTCATTCATTGAGTGCGAACCTTCCATAGTAGGATTCAATGGATTCTCCGGGTGGATGTAAACTTCTCCCAAGCAGTTAGCGACTTGTTCTCCGTGTCTTGTTGACCAATTTCGGTTCCATGACAAAGCCGTCTAACACGTTCCGATCCGTGCCAAACCGTCAAGTTTTCACGCAGTGACCACTTGTGAATGGCCAATCAGAAGAAACTTAAAACGGTTCAAGCACAAAATCAATGAAGATCTCGAGGAGTATAGTGTTTCCCAGTCGTTAAGTCCCAACGAGTCATGCGAGAATAGTCAAACGTAAAGTGATCGAGAGGATTTGAGCGGAAATGATTGTGATTGATCTATACCTAAAGAGAAAGTACATAAACTACAGGGGCTTAAATGCAAATTAAAGAAAGTTAAAAGATAAAAAAGTATTAAATAAACGCTATCACTATATTTAAAATGATGTTTTTGTTTTATGTTTTATAAAACTTAATTTAAAAACTACGCGACGTACAAATAAAAATGTGAAACTTACACAATATTAATCCTAAAAATATGAAAATGATATTTTTACAAACCTAATGATAAAAGAAAATATTTAGAAAAAGAAAATTATTTTTATAACTAATTATCTAATTATTATTAATTAAAAACTATTTTTAACTATTTAATATTAGCCTAAAATGCAAGAAAATAGGAAATAAAGCTAGAAAAATAAAATTTTGACTTAGAAAAATCTAAAATAACAAAATATAATTTCCAAAACTATTTTTGTATTTTTCTCGATTATTTTGAATTTTCTAGGAATTAAAACTATTTAAAACTAATTAAATTACTTAAAATTACAAATTTAACTAAGAAAATCTAGAAAATATATTTTTTGTCTTTTATATTTATCTTAACTTAAGAAAAATGAAAATTATTTTTTGAAGCTTTTCTTAATTAATTGTATTTAAAGCTAATTAAAAAGGCCTAAACATTAATTTAAATGCAGAAAAATAGCAAAATGACTTGGAAAAATCTGAAAAATTCAAGAAAACTCTAAAATAATATTATGAAACTAGGAAAAATAGAAAAACAGGTGCTTGTGTGTAAGATTATGCAACTGCTATGCAATGTGCTTATAAATAAGCACTTGAATAAGCCAAATGAATACAACAAGCCACCAACTGATAACACAAGCTAAAATATGCTAAAAGTACTCCAATGCAACAATAAACAACTATCTATAACCTCTGGATTGCAAATTACCAAGATTTGATGAAATTGAACTAAGGAGCTAAAAGCAGTTTTGGGTGCCTACTTTGAGCTAAAGAATAAGCCAACCAATAAGCTAAAACCTAAAACCAAATATGGGACCCTAAACAAGACCGGTGGCTACTAACAAACCAAAATCCAGACTTTGAGAAGCTCTTATGAGCCCAATGCAAGCTCTGCAAGAACTGCATAATCCCTGTGCAGACTCAGTGCCCTGCACAGGGCATTTAGTCCCATTTTGACAAGCTCTTATGAAGCTTATAGAAAATTTGTAAAAATCTAGAAAAATGGTAATAAGGAATTAGACCAAGTGAAGATTTTAAAGCCACAATTTTCACTAAAATTGACTCAGAAATGAGTCCAATAAAAATCACCCTGGTTGGGCTCAAAACTGGATTTTTTGCAATATTGACTTTTTTAGCAGTTGAGAAAAGTTGACCAAAATGAAATTTGAAGCTAATTTTTGGACTGATCTTGACATAATGTGATGAGATAAACTTAATACAAACTATATCTATATATTTTGAACACAAAATAAGACTTGGATCTTACAAAATCCCAACAGTAAGCAGATTGAGATAGATCAATGGTGTTTTTGACTTTTGTTGTTTTAAAGTGCCAAACAAAGACTAGAATGAGTTCAAGAAAGATACACAAGCATAAAACAGTAAGCTATAACAACTGAGCAAACCTCAATTACAGCTAAACCACATGATCCAAACACCATTGTTATTAACTGTTTTGCAACTAAAATAAACCAACTACCGATTGAGCTAATGTAGACACTTAAACTGAGTATAATATCCTAATTACCACTTAATTAAACAGGCCTAAACCACCCTTAGCTACAAATACAGATACAAACACAATATGCAAAATGGATAGAAAATGAAATGAGATTTATACTCACAAGTGTCCGGTGGTGTTGCGAGGCTAAACCAAACCCAAAAATACTCTAACCTAATCTATTTAAACCTCCATCGCTCTCGCATCACCCATTTTCATTTCCAATTCCAATAGAGCTCACAGATTGACTTTTGTTGACCATTTCACAAAATTACTTGAAAATTAATTGCAAGCTTACAAAAGGGTATAAAGAGTTTAACTAACTTGTTTAAGCTTAAAAACAAGCTACTGCAAGCTTATACATAAGAAATTAAGACTGAAATTTTCAACAGTAACATGAAACATGAAACTTAATTAAAAACTTGAGATTGTTGCTTAAAAGCACACTACACTGATGATTTAACTTGAATGTGATACAGAGAAACTGAAATTACAACATTTCTATTTAAACTAAATCATTTATTTAAAAAACGACATTGAGGAAAATTTATAAACTAACTACTTGTTTCTCCTTCTCTCTTCCTTCCTTTTTATACCCAAGCTTGTCTTCTCTCTCATCTCTGAGTAGTTCCCAGCACTTTTCTGGACCTTTGGATGTCTTAGAGTGATCATGGCCATTCATTGGATTTTGGCGCCAAAACTAGTTTTTGACCTGCTGGGGTTGAGTGAGGGAATGAAGGTGCATTAAATGCATCTTGGAGTGTTATGAAGGTGGAGTGATAAGGTGGAAAAGGTGTGAGCTGGGGATGGTGTTCTTGGTATTTCGCAGAGAGCAAGTGGGAAGGAGAGGTTTTGGCGCGTAGGTGTTTGACCAACATTTGACCGGTATTAATATAAAGGGGGTCAATTTGGGGGTCCAATAGGTTATGGCAGGGTCATAATTAGGTATTGACAAGTCCAAAGGTTTAATAAAGGCTTATAATGACAAGGGACTATTGTGCAATTTCTGAATTTGCAAGGACCTTTTCTGCCAATTCTGAAAAGTTGATCCAAGGACTAAAAGTGACAATCTCAAAAAGTACAAGGACCAACTTGCCATTTTCAAATTTCCAGGGGCCATTTTTGCCAAATTTCAAACTTGAAGGACCAAACTTGTAATTTTCTCAAACTTTTGATGTTTTTCACCAAAGGACTAATTTTGACAAGTTATGATTTTAAAAGGACCTTTGGTGATTTTTCTTTTAATTTAGGACCTGTGGACTATTTTGACAATTTTAGAAACTTGGGGACCTAAAGCGCCAATTATGCAAACTTTGCTCATTTTCATCGATTTTGAACATTTTGCATCTCAAACATATAAAATGCAATTTTGGAATATTTTCGTATTTTGATGCATTCGAGCATTTTAGGCGTTTTGCGTTCAGATTAAACCAAAATGATGAGTATTTACACACTCATCATTCCCACATATCAAAGAAGTTTCACAACTGCTCTACAAGAAGAAAGATGTCTTTGGTAAACCCAGTTGGACGGTATGAATTGCCATGTCATCCGCTTCGACTTGTTTTCGATCCTGCTCATTGTATTCGATTCCTTTTGAACACGAAAAATGGTGGGACGGAGGTGTTGCATCGGCATTTCCGTGGTCTTGGACTTGTCGAGGTATGAAGGGTCCATCCCGAAAGGATTTGATCATCAATTTTCATTAGGTTTTGTCTTGATGTAATGAAGCATTCGACTTGTCCATTGAAGATAACCACCTTTTTCCAACATAGGAGGACGGTTTTCGCACCCACCGCATGGATGTCTTGTTGAGTTGCCATTGATGAAGGTATGATATGATAAATTTGATGTAGGATCGATTCAACGATAAAGGAGTTGTGATTGATGACGATTAAGCTCGGTTGTTGTAGTGAAAATTTGGTCGAAAAACTTAAAAACCTCAATAACTTCTGTTCGGAGCGTTTTTAGGACTTGAAGGTTGACCCGAATAAACTTTAGTTGATTCGGCGAGCCAATCTCCTCGTGCTCACGGTCGTTTTGATGGGTAGATCGCTGAAAACGGAGTTACGGTTCAAAAGTTATAGCCGTTTGAAGTTTTGATCACAATCTTACTCGTAAAACTGTTCTTATGCGTAGAGATGAGTGCTTATGCGTAGGATGCTTATGCGTAGGAGTCCTTATGCGTAAAGAGCTTAGGCGTAGAAATCCTTATGCGTAGAAATCCAAGTTACGCGTAAACTTAAGGTTAAACGTAAGTCTTATGCGTAAACGTTAAGCGTAGAAGTAGAGTACCTTACGCGTAAGAGTTAACTTATCGTAGAGTGCTTACCGTAAGCTTTACGCTTATGCGTGAGTTGGTTTAAAACCAAAAATCCTTTACACCGTCACAACAGAAAAGATATCCGAAAGTCGAGTGTTCCACACACTTATCCAAGTGAGGAACCATTGAGTCACCTTTGTTGCACGAAGATTCGTTACCAAAAGTTATGCGTGAAAAATAGGGTTTTGACTTACGTAAAAATTTCAACGATTCAAACAATTTCTTTTGCACGATAGCTTCCAAAACACTCAAATAGCGAGGAAAGTATTGACCTTAAACACCCAAAATGCTTTTTATGCTTACGCGAAGAAATGAACAACGAAATCAAAACGAGTTTAAAAATGATTTAAAACACGTAAAGCTTTGAACTTTTTGCCAAAACTAGAATCTTTAACACTATATAAACCTTAGACCATAAGAATCTTGAAGATTTAAGTGCAAAAATAAAAGTTTTATGCGTGAATTCTTGAGAAAGAACACTACGCGTAACCACTACATAAAAAACTTCAACCAAATACTCCTAAACCATTGTTAGGCGATTGATACCAATTGTTAGGACCTTAGATATATCAACCTTATCACAAATACCCACTTAACGAACACAAGTATACCACGTGAAACCACAAACACAATATGCGTAAATAAGAAAGAAAGAAAGATGAGATGGTGACTTGAATATAAGATATGTTATGCGTATGTATGTGAAGAGATAAAGATAAACAATAAGTTGTATATTGCAAAGGAAGAAAACACACACACACACACACTTTCAAGCACACCCCTCAAATGAGACTTTGAGGGGTTTATATAGTTCCTTACACTAATACCCTAATGGGCTTGGCAAGGGCCACGGTTTGGACTTGGATTGGGCTTGGGATACATAAGCTTATAAACGGCTAGCATAGCTTATCTTTTAACCAATTAGCTTAGCCCAATCCACGAGCCCGATGACTATTCTATCACGATATCTAACACACGATATAAAGTTCCTAAATGTGAATGACCATCACTTCTAATAAAAACTATTAAGGCTAACAATGACGATCTATGATCCCAATGGCGAGAAGTTTGAAAAGGCATACCGGCGTAACATACTAGTAGGAAGTTAAAATAGAAGTTCGATCCTACCGATGTCCTGGAGGATGAACTCACTCACCTAGGTACGTAGGGTATGGCTTCGAGACTAGCTACAAGACCCATAAATAAATAAAAGCGCTTTTTGGGAGGCAACCCATGTTTATTTGTTTGCTTGTTTATTTTTCATTCTTGATTGTGTATTTTATATATATATTTTCATTATTGCTTAATTCTCATGTTTATATTATTTTGTGAAAATGTTTTTTTGTTTTGATTTTACCTTCGTCTTAATTGCATATAAAGGTATTTTACAAAGAAGATAAGTGTAGGGAAGATCACATGAGTTTTTATAACTAATATGAACATGAGATTAACAATAACTGAAATTGTATATATTTGTGTATTTGTTAGAGTCAAATACTTGTATCGAGTCACAATGGATGTTTTGCAGTAATTATTCCATGTCTTTAAAAGAATAATTTTTCCAGAATTTCTGGAAAACGCATCCGACTCATTCTGTCAGGACAACTTGACGGCGTCGGGAATAACACCCGACGGCATCAGATAATGTATAAAAAAATTTCAGGTTTTTCGTTTTCTGTCTAATTTGTAATTTATGGAAATTTCCAGGATTCTTAATTGTCCAGAAATCTGCAGACATCTATTTCACAAGCATTATATTTTTACTTGCTTTCTAGTATACTTTTGTTTTTATATAGTTTTTACCGCCGATTTTACGCGAGGTTTCGTTTTCATTTTCTTATAAGTCTGTAGGTTATATTAGACAAGAAGATGTAGTACATGATGGAAGCAACAATTATTACTTACTCATTCTTCTTGGAGGAGGATTTAACAGCAATTCTACACATATCCTACCGAGCCAATCAGTAGAGTATTAGTTTCTCTCTTTTATTTTACCTTTCTCTATCATAACTTTGATACTTTTGGAGAACATTGGGGACAATGTTCAGTTTAAGTGTAGGGAGGAAGAATAAAATGGGAACTTAGAAACTATTCACTCACTTGATTTTTTCCTTGTCCTTGGTAAATTGTGTAATAAATTATGAGAAAAATTTGTTAGGGCAATTTTAGCACAAAATTTAATTTTTTTTATGGCATTTACGAGTAAAACTTTAGTCTTAATAAAGCATCTCATGGATAGAAGTTATATGACTAGCACAAAAACCGTATACCACTCAAATTCCACCCCAAAAATGTGAGGTTCGCCCCTAGATCTTTAGGAATAAAAGCATTCATCTTTAATTCTTAGTGAGTGTACCGGTAGTATAATAAATTCTAGAACTTGTTTTGTGATGCATTCCGAGATCGCTAGTGAGACTACATTCGTATAGTTAGGATTAACTAAATAATAAGATGCATTAGGATAACCCTTGTTTTAAAACTGTAATTTAATTACGTCAACTTCATCGGTTGAGTAATGTTCCCCACACCTTTGCGATGTACTCATCTTTAGTACACGATACCCCTTGTTAACTCCTCAGATCCTATCTTTTCGCGGTTCTCATGATGTTCCGGTTTCCGAAATATCAATGAAGGCCATTGTTTACAATCCACCCTCAAAATTTACACCAAAATCGCCTTAGCCCACCTTATATGCACTCATCTTTAGTGCATTATTGTAACTATTGTTAAACCCTTAGTTCAATTATCTAGTTGCTTGTATGGTTGCTAAGTCGAGTAATATCTTTTGTACACAATTTTGGAACGATTGGGACTCATGGGTTAAAGTAATATTTTTTGGAGTAACGGGAAGGAACGTTAAATTCAATTTCCCTTTGTCTACATAATTAAGTACTCCAAATGTTTTGATCTGTTCAATTCGGGTCAATTATTCTTAGTGAAATAAAAACTCAAGTGTAGGGATGCTTTATAAATCCCTTTATTTTGATGTTATCTTAGAGGATGGTAGGGTAAGAATGTATAAAAAAAATCGAAAAAAAGAGAAGTGAAAAAAAATAGAAAAACATACGGACTACCATCCTACATCTATCTTTTATGTTTTAAGTTTATGTCTTATGTTTATTTAAAGTTTTTATTTAGTGTTAGTGAGTCGAGTCTTAGCTTAGAAACTCTGCGTTTTACATGCATGTAACTTAGATTTTTTACTTGCCACCACTAAAATTCTCCATATCCAACAAAACCCTTTTATTTCCTACCCGAAGTCTAACATTATAACCCTTTGTAAAGACCTCTTAGATAGTTATTCCTATGTGCTTATGCCAAAGAGGTGGAGGTTTGAGCTATTCTCAAGCCTATGGTAATCTATGTGCTATGACAGGTAGTGAGTGTTTATCTTCCATTTCCTTACATGTTATATTTCATATAAACCCGAGGCATGAGAGAATCTAAACACCAATTGTGAGGTGCTAGTGTATAAATTCCATGCTTTTTTTTTGACTATTGTGGAGCTTGTACTTATTATAGATTGTTTTAAACAAATGCTAAATGACCCCTAACTCATAAATTGATTAGCCAAAAGCACATTTGCTTGAGGACAAGCAAATTCCAAGTGTAGGGATATTTGATTTGGATTTAAAGCATACATTTTTAGGGGGTCATTTAAGCCCTAAATTGTTACATTTTATATCTGTTACTGCTTAAAATCGTTCTTTTTCACATTTTAGGTATTTTGGAAGCAAATTGCTGGAATGAAGCATTTTTGGACGAAAAAGAGCGAAAACATGAAGAAAACGACAAAGTCAAGAAAACAAGGCTAATTCTAAAGTCTGACAACATCCCAACTCCAAGGGCAATGCCGTCACTCAAAGGGTATCCCAAAAACTCTCAAGCGACGGCTCATAACATATTTTAGTTTTAACAAGTGACGGCGTCACGCCTTATTCCAGAAGGCCGTCACCTTTTCTCTTACACCAGACGACCAAGATCCTTCCAAGACGACGTTCAGAAGTAAGCCAAACGGCGTCACTACTTTCTACCCGACGCCGTCCAAATGATGACTTGTCCAAGACGAAACCCTAATGATGGCGATCAGACGGCGTCACCATCAAAAGGCGACGTCGTCGCGAGTGTAAAATCTATATATAGACTTCGAATTTTCTGTATTTGGTGCGCATTATTTTGGAGAGCAAACCCTAGTCCGTTTGAGGTCCGACTTGGTCAGTATTTTAGGGTTTCAAACCCTCTTTTACACTTAAAGATAAGTTTGTTTATCCAATCTATCACCATGTTTCATCTATGTTTGATTGTTTGTTTGTGTTCTTGCTTATCTATCATGCGTAACTAAATTAATTAGTGTTTGCTTAGATCCAATGAAACCTAGCTATTGATTATTGTTAGGTTGTCTCTTGCTCTAATTGGTAGACGTTAGAGTAAGAAAAACTAGCTTCTTCTTTAATTGTTATTAGCTTGAACGTCCTAAATAGCAAAAAGCCTGAGAGTGAACTTAGGCCATCGTTGTGTTTATTGCGTGAGTTGTAGCTTAAGGATAATAGGATATTCGGGGGAGATACTTCGGTACTTGGCGATCCTGGATGTTCTAGAGGAGAGTTACGATTCACAGAATTGGGGAATTAGGCACCACCCTATGACTAACACAAAATACAACACATCAATTAGAATGAGGATGTGACAATTCAACCGACCAATAAAAGATAACTAGGGAGTAAGAAAATCTAAGTGAACACGTTTTTAATTATCATGAGAAACACACTCATATGATCTATAACTTTTACTTTTAATTAGTTTAATTAGTTTTTAATTTAAATTGTTAAGTATTTTAATTGGTAGAATTACCAACCCCCACTCTTCAAACCCCGAGATTTTACTTGCTTTTATAAAAAAAATTATAAAATACTAAAAATAATCTTCCTCACCTAACCTTTTCGTCATAAATCTCTACTAGCATCTCTATTCCCCTAGAAAACGATCAACCCTTTGGGCTTGCCCATACTACACTGCAACGATTAGGTACATTGCCTAGTGGGTTGTAAAGCTTGCTTGCAGAAAAGGAAGTCTTTCGACCCCGAACCACGCTATCAGTCATGCAAGAATCAAACTTCCTTAAGTTGTCTTATTCTCATCACCTGAAAATAAATACTCGAAAATGTCAATATAAAGCTGGTGAGCTCGCAAGTGTAAAATAAGTATACCTGTTTTGCTGTGCATGGAACTACAAGTGGGACACATGTATAAATAATAGCGCAGAGCAAGTAGTAAAAAAAATGTAATCCACATCATGTAATCCGACCACCACGTGGTCCTGTGCACAATAGGTATCCAATCAGTCGACTATCAGCTGGAGCTAAAACTGCTGGGTAATAGGAATCATAGTCATGTACACTATACTCATGCACACAATTATATACACATATATGTCCAAAAGAAATAATATGAATTTAGCACAACGAAAGAAGTGGTGTAATTAAAATAATTGTTGAGTATTATTTCCCCCCAAGAAAATATAGGAAAATGGGGCCACGAGTACTCACCTTAAAACGTGTGAGAAAATGTAACAAGTGCAAGCAAATAATCGAGGGAATCACAAGCTATTCCTTCTTTAACGAATCTACACAAGTTTATAAACATATATTATTTATATGTTCAGTTATATTTTATTAAACTAACTGATTTAATACGCATGATTACCTATATTAATACGTTAAAGAGTTATCTTTTCACATGTGAAACAAGGGAAAATTATGTATTAGATTTATAGCTTCAAATGTATTAAGTTTAAGTCATATGTATTCATAATACAGGTTTTAAAAGTATCTTGGGCTAATGATTTTACTTAATTGAAATGATAGAATACCGATTTTGGATCAAGGAGTAAACTGGATTAGAAAACACAAGTAAACAGAATTAGGATAAAGGGATAAACGATTACGAAATTAAAGAGATACCAATTTAGAACATGACATTCTAGGAATAAATTACTAGCGAGACTCAAACACATAAATATAAATGGAAGACTCTCATGCGAGACACACTCAAATTATCAAAATTGAATCGAATTGCCCCTCGACTTATCAACCAAACTACACATGCATGTTCATCTATAACAATTACTATCTATGATTTATATTTAACTCGATGATTCGTGCTAAACCGTCAAGTTATCTCACACAAGCTAGCCACTTATGAATGACTAACCGTAAGAAACTTAAAACAGTGCAAACACAAAATGCAATTTAGATCAGAGGAATATAGTGGATTCCTGGGTCGTTAAGTCCCACGGAGGATGAATGGTGTTTAACACAATCAGATGTCTAATAATCACTAAGGATAGTGATCAGTAAGGTTTTTGAGTTATTTATACCTAAAGAAAAGTTTTATAAATTACAGGGGCTTAAATGCAAATTAAAGGAAATTAAAAAGATAAACTATATTAAATAAACGCTATCACTATTTTTAAACTGATGTTTTTGATTTTTCTTTTATAAAACTTAAATTAAAAACTACGTGACGTACAAAAGAAAATGTGAAACTTAAACAATATTAATCCTAAAAATATGAAAATGATATTTTTACAAACCTAATGATAAAAGAAAATTTTTAGAAAAGGAAAATTATTTTTATAACTATTTATCTAATTATTATTAATTAAAAACTATTTTTACTTATTAAATAATAGCCTAAAATACAAGAAAATATGAAATTAAGCTAGAAAAATGAAATTATGACTTGGAAAAATCTAAAATAACTAAAAAGACTTTTCAAAACTATTTTTATATTTTTCGATTATTTTCTATTTTTATGAATTTTAAACTATTTAAAACTAATTAAATTACTAAAAACTACAAATTTAACTATGAAAAATCTGGAAAAATATTTTTTGACTTTTTATATTTATCTTAACCTAGGAAAAATAAAACTTATTTTTTTGAAACTTTTCTGAATTAATTGTATTAAAAGCTAATTAAATAAGCCTAAAAACTGTTTTAAATTAAGAAAAATAGTAAACAGTGCTAGAAAAATATGAAAAATTCAGGAAAAGTCTAATTTAATATACTGAATCTAGGAAAAATAGAAAAACAGTGGCTTATGTGGTAGAATATGAAACTGCAATTGTAAGTGCTTATAAATAAGCACTTTGAATAAGCCAAAGGGTACCAATGAGCACAAAACTGATACAGAAGCTCTAATAAGCTAAAATTACTCTAAAACAACAAATTACAACAAGCCTTAACCTCTGAAATGCAAACTATTCAGTTTTGATGATTTGAAGATTTGTGCCAAAAACAGATTTTGAGTGCTACTTTGTAGCTGAAAATAAGCACTTAGATAAGTCCAAACTCAAAACCAAGAGTATGAATCTAAAGTAGACCTGGCTATGTGCTTGTAAACCAAAAACTAGTCCAAGAGAAGCTCTGAGGAGCTTTTGACAAGCCCCCATGAATAAGTCGAGAAAACTCGGATTCAACGAGTTTTGTGAGCAGGTATATAAGCCCTTTTGACAAGCTTATTTGTAGCTTAAGAAAAATTTCTAAAATCTATAAAATTCATAACAAGTAACTTGACCAACTCAAGTTTTAGAACCCAAAGTCTCACTTGATTTGACCCAAAACCGAGTCAATGACAAATCACCCAAGGATTGGTTGAAACCGGTTTTTGCAAGTTTTGACTTTTTGAGCAGTTTTAAAACTTTGACTTTGGTGAGATTTAAAACCAATTTATCAACTGATTATGATGTAATATGATGCAATGGAACTGAATTAAGCTACTCTAATGATATTTGAATACAAATCCAACTTTTGATATCACTAATTTTCAACAGTTAAGAAATTGAGACAGGTTATATAAGATTTTGACTTTGAGTGTATGCACATGTTATTTATTGGCTGCAATAAGTACAATGGAACTTAATAAACCCAAAGCAACAGGTATCATCCACTGAACAGACCTCCAACACAGTTTGTGCAGCAGATCCAAACAACACTTTTCTAAAACTGTTATGAACTTTAACTGAGCAAACTACTGAACTAGCACAAACCAGTGCTTAATATGACTATAGCTACACTAATTACTACTAATTAAACAGGATTACACTATTATGATCACAGGTTCAAACACAAGCACAATATGTAAACCGAGTTAAAATGAAAATGAGAATACACTCACAACTTGTCCAAATTTATGTCAGGCTTTAAAGAACCCATAACTACACTATACTAAGCTAATTCCAACCCAATCCATCTCGCAACACCCCATATCCATTTCCAAGTCTGCTTGACCACTAATTCTTCTCTGTTGACTTTTGTTGACCATCAACTAATTATGTTTGAAATCGATTTAAGCTTACAAAAAGCTATATTAAGCTTAAATAAGCTTGTTTGACTGATAATTAAGCTATTTGAAGCTTGGAAACAAGAGTTTGAAACTCAATTTTGCAACAGTAACCATGAAAATATGAAACTTATGTTGAAACTTGAATTAACACTTAAAAGCACAGTACAATGATCCTTTAACTTAAGTTTGATACATTTAAACTGGAAATTACAATTTTGAAGCTAAATTAAACTTGGAAAGCTAAAAACGACATACATAAAAATAAAAAACTAAGTACTGGCCTTCTCTCTTGCTTCTCTTCCTCTTTTATACACCAAATAGCTTTCCACGTGTCCTCTGATTGATTCCCACTAAAAATCTAGGCTATTGGATGTCTTGAGGTGATTTTAGCCGTTTGATCATTTTGGCGGGAAAGACTAATTTGACCTGTGGGGCTCTGATCTAGCAACTAGGGAGGGGTGGCATTTATTGTGGTATGTTGTGATGATGAGGGGGGAGGGAAAAGGTGAGAAGGTGATGGGAGGGTGGCCTGAGTTTTTTGCAGGTAAGTGGGGAAGGAGATAAACAGTGGGCGGCAAGGGCAGCTTTTGACTGAGTTTGACCAGGGGTCCAAAATAGGTAATGACAGGGGGGAATGGCAGGGTCACAATGGTTTTGGCAGGGAGTCATAGTGTATTTTGACAAGGCCAAGGCTTAGGTTAGTATTACAAGGACCAAAATGCAATTTTGCCAAATTGAGGGACCATTTCTGCTAATTTCTCAAAACTGTTTTAAGGGATCAAAATTGACAAGTTTCAATAGTGCAAGGACTATTTTTGACATTTTCAAATTTTCAGGGACCAAACTTGACATTTTTGAAAGTTTAGGGACCTAAGTTGTAAATTTGCAATTTTAAATCTCAAGGACTAATTTTGACAACTTATGAATCCCTAGGGGCTTGAAATGATATTTTTCTTTATTTATATTTACGAGGACCTTTTTTGACAACTTTTGAAACTTGGGGACTAAAGCGCCAATTATGCAAATTTAATACGTTTTCACCGATTTTGATATTTTGCATTTAAAACACATAAAACACTTATTTGTGATATTTTTATCATTTTGATGCATTTCGAGTGTTTTCGAGATGTTTTTGCGGTTTAATTGGTACAAAATGATGAGTATTTAGACACTCATCACTCAACACAAACGCACACATGTTTAATAACGATCGACACACACATTATACGCACGCAACACCACATATCGCAAGCATAATCTTTTACACAAGAAGCATGAAACACGACCTACATACAATCTTAACCAAAAACCCCTCGCTAAAACCCCTAACAGCCTCATTAAAAGTTAAACACATAGGGTTTCCATTAAACATGCCTTGTTAATGTGTTATTATGTGATTAATTCAAGTTTTAAAGGCAATATAGGGCTGGGAATAGGACAGGTTGACAAAGAGAAAAAAAACCCAAGTATGACACAACCTTTACATATAATTTAAGATGGACAACATGTTTAGTTTAACGACATGTAGCGAAGACATGTTTTAGATTAGGTTCATACATATCATTATCTCTATATATATATATATATATATATATATATATATATATATATATATATATATATATATATATATATATATATATATATATATATATATATATATATATATATATATATATATATATATATATATATATATATATATATATATATATATATATCGGGTGTTTCTTGTGAGAAGTCTAATTTTGTGAGAACGCGAGAAGAGATCTTAGCCTTCCATTTAATCCATCCTTTTTAGATCTAATGGCTAAAACTAACCTCACTATTTACACTAACTATACATTACATAAGGGTATTTTTGTCATTACAATCCACACACGTAATATATATAGAAAAACACATAAGTCTCACAATTTAGGTGAAATCAAACTCCGGTCCTCTTTCTCTCCAATCATAACTGCCTTCATCATCGCCGATCAAACCACCACTACACCACCATTCAAAGCACCACTACACCGCCACAATTAAAACCTTCTATCACTGTCGTTCAGCCACCGCATATTATCGTCATTTAACCACCGCAAATCACCGTCGTTCAATCACCGTATGTCACCGTCGTTCAACTATCGTATGTCGCCATCATTAAACCACATCAATCACCAGAGGATAAATATGAACTTGGATGAAATTGAATCGGAGGAAGCTGAAATTAGTGAAGACGATGCTTTGTTTAAATTAGACTACACAAAGATTTCAAGTAATTGTTAATTTTTTTATTATTTATTTAATTAATTTTTATAAAATTAGTTACAATTGTAAATTTTGATGCGTTTGTGAAAGAATAGTTTTCGAAATAGGTGTTTAATGTTCATAGATGATTTAGATCGCATAAGTCATAGATTATTTGATATTATGAATTTAGTCACATGTGAAGAATATCGAGATTAGCGAGTTATTGATTATTTAAGTATATTAAAAGTATCATCGCGAGTGAAGAATATCAGTAAGTAATTGAGTTTTGAGGTTAATAGCGGATATAAGTTTAGTAAAATTATCTTCGCGTGTGAAGATTTTGATTAAGGAATGAAGTTTTAAGGTTATTAGCGGATTTAGTTCAGTTACAGTATCTTCACGAGTGAAGAATATTAGTAAGTAATTGAGTTTCGAGGTTAATAACGGATTTTTGTTTAGTGAAGTTATCTTCGCGTGTGAAGATTTTCAGTAAGGAATGAAGTTTTAAGGTTATTAGCGGATTTACTTCAGTTAGAGAATCTCGTGAGTCAAGCGAATATGTATATGTGTTTTGATTATGTTAGTTTCATTGTTGTTGCTAGGTAGTCTTAGGTTCAGATAAGCTATTCTCTATTTCACCAACTGGGTTGTCTTTGCATTCCTGCAAAAGCTTACCAAAGTTGATGACTTGTTTAAAGTGTGCATTTTTCTACTTGGTAGGTGACAAATTTGGTCTTGCAAAGTTATAAATGGATACAAATACAGTGTGAAATCTCGTATCATGGGAACGTTTGGGTAAGTAACTTTTGTATATAATTAGTTAAACCTTATGTGTTGATTTCTCTTTTCCATACGTTTCTTTTGAAAGTAATAGTGGAACATTGATCTATTATTTTGACTCTTGCATATAAGAGGATCTACATAAGTGCATCAACTAAAAGAGTTTAATGGATTTCAGTAAGGTCAAAAAGGACAACTAAAATGATCATAAAGTGTTCAATAGTCAAATGAGAATGAGTGTGATGTAACTGTGGTAAGTATTCACTTTTAATTTACGTGCCACCTGCTTTTGTTTTTTTTATAAGAAATAGTTTGCATAGCAATAACCTCTACATTGTCTGAATAACTAAATAGGAATCTGGTCATTAACTATGTGATGTGACATATATGAACTTTTTTTTTGTAAAATAGGCTATATTTGACTTCTTGTCTTGCTAAGAGTGAAAAATTGCTCTAATAGAGAGACCCAATTAGTTTGAGAAAGTATTTTTAATGAGCTTGTAGTTTCGAACACATCTAAAGGTCTTTGTCATGTGTTCTTCTCACAACGTACAACTTCAAATGTATAACAAACTCAATAGTGTGAATCTCTTTTGCTTTCTGAACATTCTACAAGTTTAGCTTATTTTTATCACTGGCAGCAGGTGCCTAACATGACTGATATCGGACTCAAGCCAAGGGCCGTCAAAGAAAGTTGTTGTGATTGATGGAGGTTTGATGGATTCTGGAATAGATACAGCCCTTATCACCGGTAACATATTTGTCGTTCTTAAGGAAGTCAACTCTCAGTATCTTCTTAAAGGGATAAAAATGGTAGAAGGTATGATATGCATTTTAACAAATCGACTTTATTCTGCCACTTATATACTAGGGATGATACATAAAGGTAGTATTTACTTCAAGGATGTGGACATGGTCATTGAGGTATCTTCATTAATGGATTAACCATTGTTCATGTTGAATTTTCTATTTAACTTATAATATCTGTGCACATAGTTTGTTTGACTAGCTACTTTTTATAACAGGTAGTTATTGAGAACGTTCACTTAAAGCAAACAATATTCAGTGAGATTGAGAAGGTGTGTCGGCCTCATTGCATATTGGCAACGAAGATGTCTACCATTGACCTGAATTTGGTGGGTGAGGAACTAAGGTCTCAAGAATGAGTTGTGGGCGCTCATATTTCACTAATTTCAGCTTCCTTATGTTCAATTTCATCCAAATTCACATTTTCTTCATTCATAATTATGCGATTGCGGTGATTTTTGTGGTTTAATGATGGTGATATACAGTGGTTGAACGACGATGATGTATGGCCAGAATGTTATGGCTATCAATGAACTTCTTGGAAAGAGCTGGAGTTAGGTAAAATGATATTTAAACTTACAAAAACCCTTTCTATGACTTGAATCTAGTTATAAAAACATGCACCATTTAAAGCTTATGGAGTAGTTTTTGTCTTGCATGTTTTACCAAACTCCACAATAATATTGGGTGTTGTTGTTCTAAAGTCCCGTGAACTTTTCACAGAAGCAAAATGGTATTATATCTGTGTAGGTGCTTAAGTTGGTTATATTTTCCTCTTCAATATCTTCAACGTCTTAGCTCTCACATATCTCAACAGTAAGTAATCAATTTAGACCTTATATATTATATTGTTGTCATTTTGATCTCCAGCAAAATAGTACAACTACAAATTCTTGTTATTATGAAATGGGTCATCTGATGCAGCCTTTGGGGAGCCGCAGGAAGTTCTATCCAAAGAAACATTGGTTGCAAGAAATACTATAAAAATAAAATAAAATGTTTATAGAGATGCAAAAATTGAAGTTCAAACAAGTGTATCATCAAGATCAATGTCATCAAGAGTAGCCACTACAACTGAAACTGATAAGAAAACGAAGCATGGGATGGTGTTACCCTTTGTTCCCCTTTCCCTCACCTTTGATGAAATCAGATATGCGGTGGATATGCCTCAGGTAACTTGATGAGACCAAAAAAATGATTTTATATTTAAGAATTGAAGATTTTCAAAAGTATATAACTCTAAATTCATAGTTAAGTTACAGAAAAAAACCGTCAAATTTTTATAAAGGTAAGCAAATTTATAAAAGTATTAATTTTAGGTCAACGGTAGATACCTAGTCTAAATGATGACGTGACAGCTGATGTGCCAGTAGCTTTAACCAGGTTGACTTTTTTCCAACCCAGTGCTTAAGACAAACCAACTTAATATATTACCTGAATCTGACTTTCTTGACATTTCGATGGTTTTTTCTAAGTTTAGATGCAAATTTACCTACTCTAGAACCGAAAATTTCATTTTGATACTAAAGTAACATGTGGCTATGTAGGAAATGAAAGCTCAAGGTGTAACACAACACAAGCTAGAACTATTAAAGGATGTGGGGTTGTTTAAGGCCAGGATTTTTGACAGCTTTGATAGGGATAATCGGGGCAGGAAAGACTACTTTAATTGGATGTCTTAACGGGACGAAAAACAGGTGGGTACACCGAGGGAAGGATCAGCATCTTTGGGTACCCAAAGAAGCAAGAAACATGTGCCTGCATAGCGGGATATTGTGAGCAAACCGACATTCACTCTCGCATGTCATAGTCTCGAGTCCTTGCAATATTCGCATGGCTAAGGTTACCTCACGAGTTAATTCAAAGAACCGAAAGGTTAAAATTTTCCGTCCTAGCATTATTAAGGGCCAATTAGTAGCATAGAAATATGTCCACAATAGATGTTGGCAATGATAGTTTTTTCCAAGATTCTTATTTCAATAACTAAGTAACTTGAAAAATTGGGATTATGACATATGGTTTAGTTAAGCATTATCGAAGAGAACCTGCATCTCAAAAGTAGCTCATTTTCTATTGTGTTCATATATCTATTCTCAATCTGAATTCAGTCGGGACAACTTTAATTCAATCCAACTGTAATATATACTTTACATCTTATGATGTGTAGATGTTTATGAAGGAGGTGATGGAGCTTGTGGAGCTAACTCCATTGAGTGAAGCACTTGTGGGATTTCCTGGTGTGAATGGTATTTCAAGTGAGCAGCGCAAGAGTCTAACAATAGTAGTTGAGCAAGGGCAGCAACAATAGCACATCTATGACCCAACTACACGAGGTCCATGCAAAGTTCTTTCCTCACATGACATGGGCAAACATCATGTCTTTTGACAATGAGTTTCTATTTAGGAATATTACCTATGTTTGCCATTCTTCTGCTACTACTCATCAGTGGTACTAATCATCTATTGCTTCTTTATATGTGTTTCCTTGTTTATACATAACTTCATTTTTTCAACACGGATCAAGGCGAGACAAGGAGTCGTCATAACCAATCATTCATTAATAGCATGTCCTTTCACCACACATCACTACCACTACTCATTTAAAACTGCTTAACAATTAGCTATCCCAAACACCCTCTTACTGTCCGGTATTTATTTCGATCCTTTTTCATTCCTCGGGTGACATTCAATGGGTCATTTGATCATGTAAGCATAGATGCAACTAGTATCCTTAATCCCTACTAATTCATTTTTATAAGGTGGCTTCAAGTTTGGCTACTCGAGCACTTATAAAAATCTATGATACAAAAAAAGATCATTTGAGCTGATAACACAAATAGAATCCATTACATACCAGCTGGCATTAAGCAGTGGGATGCTACATGGAAAGAAAATGATATGACATGTACTATTTATTAGATCACTTACAGATTCAACGGCATAACTCAGTACCATGAGCACAATACCTAACAAAAACTTATGTTCCTGTCAACCAAAAATATAGTGTATCTTAGTATAAGCAATCATCGTTATAACCGGCTCCCCATCTTTTTCATCAACTTAAGGGATTGCGTTATATACTTATATAAGTCCTGAATACATCATGACAACAAAGATTACCTACATTCTACATCTAGAACAGATAACTCGAAATCAAAACAGGATTTATAAAGTGTGTGATACCTCGGGGTTTTGTAAGCGAGATAGGTGTTGGAGTAAAAGAAACACGAGAACGTGAGGCCGATGAAAACGAAGACAGCAGCAATTAGAATCGTCCATCGAAATTAAGATGATTCCAGATTCTCAAGTCAACAAGAACGACCGAGAGGTATTATCGAAATTGAATTAGTTGATTAAACTTAGTTGCTTTATGTTCTTGATGTTGTGATTGCGGATCATGCATTAGTATTAAATTTTAGTTATCTATTTTTTTTTTTAATTTTTTTTTCTAATCTTGATGTTGGACTAAGCTGATAAATGTTACATGTTAGTGAATTTGAATGATATTATTAAAGTTAGTTGTGATTTATTGGTGTTGCGATATATTGAAATATCTACATATCATAAGATATTGTGATAAGTTGATGTTAAGGGGGTGTTTGTCTTAGCTTATATGGTAGGCTTATGAGCTTATGTATGATTTGAAAAGCCAATAAGCTCAATTTTTGTGGCTTATGAGCTTGTATTAAGTGTGTGGAAAGTTACTTTTAAGTTTGGAAATTGATAATAGGTAACGTTTCAATCGAAGATATGATACTGTTTTTAAATATATGTGCATAGCTTTTCCAAATGAATCACTTATAGTATGCCAATTAAGGTAACGTTTCAATCAAAAATATGATACTGCTATGTAGTATACGCATTTAGTCATTTATACTTGGTATGCCAATTAAGGTGTGTTTGTCTAGGCTTAGTTTACAGGCTAGCTTAGTTTTTGTTTATAGCTTATGGCGTATGATGAATAACCTTAGCTCTTACTAAGTGTTTGGTTCAGCTTGTGTGAAAAAATGGGCTTCTCACTTAATAAGCTTTTAAGCCACAAAAAGGATCTTATCAGAGTCCCTTAAATATGCTCATAAGCCTAGTTTATAAGTATGCCTAAACACAAAGATGAGTTTGTTTTTTGTAAATAAGCCAATAAGCCCAATAAATAAGCTAAAACAAACATCCCTTTAATATAAGGTTACACACACTGATAAATGTTGTTATTGATAGAACGTTAAGGTTTTGTTTATTAAAAATAGAAAAAAGGGAGCAGTGTGCACTTTAGAGAGCAAAAAAAATCTAGAAAACTAGTCAGAGGTCACTTTAAGTATATATAGATGTGTTTGGTGTGCTATGGAAAATCTCTAAGTTAAAAAGGCACTAAGAAAAGAAAAGGGTTTGTTATATGATAATTGAAGTCTTCAACGTAATTAACATTTAGCAGGGATGGGCATTTTTAAATCGAAGAGGGCTTTACTCGTGGAGTCGTGGGATGTCAGATAACTAAAAAGAACGTGATGTATTGCTCTATGGCACATTATCATTTGCAGTTTGGTCTTCTTCTAAACATCAATTGATATGTTTCAGTTATGTACGAGAACTAACTTGCTACCTGCTAATTATCGAGGTCTTATTACTGGGTTAATGATAAGATCTTTTTTATAAATTTGATTTGGTGTCTGAATTCTGTTTGGTTTTTGTTTTGTATTCCATATTTTGAATTGTCTGATGCACAACAAGCGAATTTTTGTGTTTAGTGTTGGAGACCTACCAGGTGGTATAAGCTGAGCATGTGTTAGCCCTACCACTCCTTTATGCAAAATTTCTTTACCAAAACTCTTTGTGATCGATAACAATCTGCTTATCCAAGTTGTCATTAAAAGAGAATGTGAAATATTAGAACGATAATAGAGTATCTGAAATATTAGAAGGATGTGAAACTAATAAAGACACTTGGGGTATCTTGCAATTTTGAATAATTAGAAGAATAGTATCTAATATTTCGACTATAATCTTAGCAAGCCTGAGTTCACTTAGTTCTTAATAGTAATTTAAGTATGATGATCATATGGTTCTTTACTTCTTTGTAGTACCGAAAGGATGCAATAAGAATCAAAAACTTATTCTGGTGAACTTAACAATTAATATGTGAGAGACTGATATCACGCAAATGGTATAATATGCAAGAGTAAATAAAGGACTTAATGGCTTCTATTATTTGTATAGCGCTTATGCTAGCGGAGCAATAACTTTGTTAGCCTAAAGCAATATTTAGTTCGAAAATCTTTTATGCTTAAGCAGCCAACACAATTAAGGAATTAAAAACCGAAGAGAGGTTTCCATTTGAGCCATCCATTTATACCAAAATATAACTTATGTAGTTGTTTGCACAGTAAGCCATAACTTAATTAAATGTGCTTAAAAGCATGGATTAACAAATCATCTTTTAGGACATGTTTTGTTTTCACCGCAAATTACCAATACTTTTAGATCTTCTCTATATAACACCAATTACTACCTACTTACCTTATATGTATGGTCCATTTAATTCCTCTTGATTCGATCTACCAAGAAATATAGTGGTGACAGACACGCATTTCATATATTATACAAAGATCTATTAATTGTACAAATATACGTGTATTTACTAGTGACGAAAGTTTATATACGTGCATTTACTAGTGTAGTAAGTCTATTCACACGTGAAGAAAAATATATGATCATGTATAAATATAAGTGTATTAAGCAATGAAGAAAGTTTTTCACACGTGAATAAAACAATTCTTCATGTGACCAAACATTTTCACATGTGACCGGGTTGTTCACGCATCTTAAAAGCTACAAGACATATGTCTTCACATATGACCAAGTTACGGGACATATATTCACAAGTGACCAACTGACCATGTTGTTCATCTTTAAAAACTACGAGACATATACTTTCACATGTGACCAAATTATGAGACGTATATTTTCAAATGTGACCAAGTTGTTCATGTATCTTAAAAAGCTACGAGACATATATTTTCATATGTGACCAAGTTACTGAGACATATATTTTCACATGTGACTAAGTTTTTACGCATCTTAAAAATCTAAGACATAAATATTTTCACATGTGACCAAGTAGTCAAGATATTCTTAAAAAGCTTCAATCATTGTTCATAATTTTCACATGTGAAGATATTCTTACAAAATTAAATAATCGCCTAAAAACATCAATATATCCTATTTTTGCACTTCTAGTATAAAAATATACTAGTAAGACCAATGATTTAATCCTTGCTCATAATTTTCACATGTGAAGATATACTTACAAAACTTAAATAATCATCTATTAAACATTAATATCTCATATTCTTGTACTTCTAGTATAAAAAATATGCTAGTAAGATCAAAGCTTCAATCATTGCTCAGAATTTTCACATGTGAAGATATTCTTAAAAAAATTAAATAATCGTCTAAAAAACATCAATATATCCTATTTTTGCACTTCTAGTATAAAAAATATGCTAGTAAGACCAATGATTCAATCCTTGCTTATAATTTTCATGTGTGAAAATGTACTTACAAAACTTAAATATCGTCTATTAAACATCAATATCTTCTATTTTTGCACTTCTAATATAAAAAATATGCTAGTAAGATCAAAGGTTCAATCTTTGCTCATAATTTTCACATGTGAAGAAATTCTTATAAAAATTAAATAATCGTCTAAAAAACATCAATATATCCTATTTTTGCACTTCTAGTATAAAAAATATGCTAGTAAGACCAATGATTCAATCCTTGCTCAAATTTTCACATGTGAAGATATACTTACAAAACTTAAATAATCGTATATTAAACATCAATATCTCCTATTTTTGCACTTCTAGTATAAAAAATATGCTAGTAAGATTAAAGCTTCAATCTTTGCTCATAATTATCACATGTGAAGATATTCTTACAAAACTTAAATAATCGTCTATTAAACATCAATATCACTTATTTTTGCACTTCTAGTATAAAAAATATGCTAGTAAGATCAAAGCTTCAATCCTTGCTCATAATTTTTCACATGTGAAGATATTCTTACAAAACTTAAATAATCGTCTATTAAATATCAATATATCATATTTTTGCACTTCAATATAAAAATATGCTAGTAAGACAGATGACTCAATCCTTGTTCATAATTTTCACATGTCAAGATATACTTACAAAACTTAAATAATCATTTATTAAACATAAATATCTCCTATTTTTGCACTTTTAGTATAAAAATATGCTAGTAAGATCAAAGCTTCAATCATTGCTCATAATTTTCATATATGAAGATATTTTTACAAAACTTAAATAATCGCTCTATTAAACATCAATATATCCTATTTTTGCACTTCTAGTATAAAAATATGTTAGTAAGACAAATGATTAAATTCTTTCTCATAATTTTCACGTGTGAAGATCTATTTACTAAACTTAAATAATCATCTATTAAACATCGATAAGTAATGGAGTTTTGAGATAATTTGGACATTATCATACTTACTCATGGTCCTTTATGCATTTTTCAATAAGGTGATGTTTTCAATATAGAGTATTGTGATTAAATTAGAACTAGGACATTGATTCAATCATGTTTGAGATGATGGATTGAAAAGCGAGAACAAGATAAGAACTTTTAAAACCATCTTTAAAAGCTAAATAGCATTATTGGTGATATATGTTACCAGATTCATATATTCAAACGCAAATGCCTTTTTCCCATTAGTTTCGTGACTTCGACCATTCAAAAGGCTTTGATTATTAGTCATTTTCTTGAGTTACATCACGTATTTCATTCTTTTGCATTCACAGTTTCCTAGAACAAAACTAGCGTATGTATTCTGAATGTGGAACACCAACAACCATACCCAGTCCCGCCGGAGCGGGGTATGGGACAACAACAATAGTATAGTGATAACTGATTACTGTGAAATTGATTTCTGAATATGATTGAAGTGAAAAATTCGATGTATAATGGTGAAGTACAACATACACTTGACCCTCTGAATCATTAACATTCTTAAGCAACTGGTCGTAAGTTACCCGTTCATGTGTTTCGGACACGGAAAAAGCAAATAAGTATACAAAGACAACCATTTATCTTATTAAAAACTAGCAAAACTACATGACACTCCTATATGAGAATGGGTCATTTTTTCTAACAGCAGAACGGGTCAAACAAGTGTCCGAGTTGAATGTTGCCCAAAGTCTATTGTTAATGCATACAACCATCTTTATTTTTATTAAATACTTAAGATTACTAAAATAGATGGTCAATCAGTGTTAGCTAGAAACCCATCCCAGCCCGCTTTTACCGTACTAGAAAGTTTCCTCATTTTAACCCATATTCACCGCCACTACCAACCCACTACCCCTTCGAAGCTTGCCCATCTTACCACATTCTATAATCTATAAAATAAGAGAATCATGGACTTACTCCCAGGTCATATCCAACCACGTAAACATCATTCTCATGATCAAGATTGACAAGTTTCCACCAATCCTTTGTCGATCTTGTTGTTGTCCCTCTATACCAAATCATCCAACCATGTCATCTTTGAGAATTGTATTTATTTTAGGCGAGATCTTAAACTAGTCGACAATAAGATCGACACAAAACCAACTCCAACCTAACCCATCTAAAAACTCACTTTTACCCATTTCATCAACCAATCTTTACAACCCATCAAGATCTTCTAAATGGGTACACCATTTCATGTAATCTTATTCATGATATCTCATGTATAACCATAACTTATGGTCAAGATTGCAACGCATACACGTTCACAAACAACAATGTATACTCAACATGTGTCACCTTTCCTAGCTTAAACTCACAACTACATTGGACTTACCACCCAAGAAACACCACAGTTGACGTGGCGTACCGCCAACCTGGAGTCTCAAACTCACAATGGGTAGCATGGGGACTAAATGTTAATGGGGCAGGTATGGTTGGTGCACAAACTCTAGTAGGCTTAGTATCTTCAAATGGGTCAGTTCAGGCTTATACTACATTAATGGTTATGGGACCGGTTTGTAGCACAGTGGGTTAAGTTTCTTTGTCGATGAGGATCGAGAGGTGTGTTGGTTAATGGTGATATGGTTGTGTATGCTAGTTTGAGTTTGCCTAGTGGTAGGACTAGTTTTGCTCAAGTGTGACAAGTTGGTCCAGTTACTGATGGAGCTCATGTGGCTCATCAGATGGGGTCTGCTAATAGGAATACTGCTGGGAGAGTTTGACTTTGCTACGGGTGAAACTAGTTTTAGAGTGATGATCATCGTTACTAGTATGATTTTTCTTCGGATTGCTTCAACGTCAAGCATGGTTGACCTTTCAGCTCAAGAGTGGCAATTACCTTCACTTGACTTTGTCTACTTCAAATTGTTCATCACCGCAAAGACGAGACAATTTTAAGAATATTAGTCAAAGAAGAAGAATCAAGAAAGAAAAGCAAATTTTTATACCTTTTCCAAACTCAAGTCGCTAAAAAGCGAATAAGTTTGCCTCTATTCGAGATTAGCACACTCACAATCTATGAGGGCTTTTTCTGATTAGCTACAAAAAGCTAAAGAAAAGGAAAAGGAAAAGGAAAAGGAAAAGAAATTACAGAAAGCTTAACTTAAGACAACAAATCGAGTAAAGAAGCTAGAAGAATTATTGAAATTCCATAATTACCTTGAACACGTGGAAAGCTTCTACCTGTATGCTCTTGTTTGAATCCTAGAAAATCAAATAATGAAAAAAATGATCAATTAGCATTGTACAGATGCACAACATTTCAAGTTGATGAAACGGAATAGAAGTAATAATTACCCTAAGAAGATTCATGAGAACTCTCATGTTGTCCAATGAGCACACATATGGAACCATCACACAGCTATTCGCACGATCTAGTAATATTGCTCCTAACAGCTGAACCATTTTGCAGACTTTCAGCCAAAACAATAGTACAATACTATTAAACTTGATCGCTGAGACAACAAAGCATGCAACACGGACGCTTGTAATGATAAATCTATTAAGTCAAATAATGATAAGCGATACTAGACCTTTATAGCACTCCTTCTTGTGATGTAGTTGGGAGATTCCAGCAATGTGTTGTACTCCTGGAAGAACTGCACCCAAGAAGTAAAGTTAAGAAATGATGCCACGAGTTAATAATACATGAAAGAGTGGTCAATGACAAAACATAAAGTGGAGTGTAAGAAACGCAACACTTGCCCAATCATAGTTTTAGAAAGAAATTCAGCAACGGTTGACTTATGCCTGGTCAATAGCTCCTGAAAAAAGATGAAAAAAAACATCACCATTTTGTGCGATACCAACGATATGAAAAACATAGTATGAAAATTTCATATGCATACAAGATATCCTATGAATTGCTCATTAATACAACAGTTATCATATTGGTACAATTGGAATAGAGTAATGGCGAAAAATACTATACGAAACTGAAGTTTCAAATGATATAGAAAAACATGATAATGTCACTAATGTAGAGAGTATAGCCTTTTATATTAAAGAACATATATCTTAACATTTAAACTTGCCGAATCATGCACTATTTAATTGAGAATCAGGCGCCTTATTTGTATCTCGCTATTGACACTTTGCAATTGTATTTACTATCAAGCAAAGTTCTAGAATATAAAACTCTTCCCACCTCTTGGTGTATCGACTTTAAAAATCGTAGTCTAATTCAATGGATATGATCGAACTACGGTTACATGATATGGGGAACTAAACACTACGATCGGTTATTTTCATGCGATAGCAAAGGCGATTAAAGAAATAAATCAACATGTTGACTATGCATGCAACATTTCAATAGACAGAGTACGGGACACGTGAAAGAAAAGAAGAAAATGCTCACCCAGTAAGCACTGTTTCCTGCAATTTGTACCGCAGTGTCACCAGCATTACATCAGCAAACATGTTCACCCATCTTGGTCCCATTACAACCTTCACAAAATAGATGAAACATGTGAGTGCTAATATATAGCTTAATTACTTAACGAATGAATACTACTAAATACAAGTTTAAAGCCTACATTATATATGTAATGTAAGACATTCAAACATAGCTTACATTAGGTAAACCTATAAGAAAAAGCACACGGAAAAAAGGGAACCACTTTTGAGATGATTATAATCAAATTTTGCCTAGGTACCATCCCCTTCACTCAAATTCGGTAAACAAATACATAGTGAGTCCTTTACAAAAATCCTACTGATGTAAACTCACGCAGATAATTGCCTTCATTGGGTACTTATATCACCTGCAACTAATCCGCTTGTATTTTTATAGCTAATTTTTTTTATAACAGTTAGTATATAACCATTAAACAGTTAGTATAAATTCCGCTCCTTTTCGCCAATCGTAAGGTCACACTAGTATTCCCAACCTACAGAAGCTTCCCATTGTATCAGCTTATACTAAATTTATTAAAAATCATTACACCCTCAACCCTTTTAAGAATCCTACTAATTCGAACTCACATCGAGTTCTCAAGATCAAATCTTGCCTACCACCATTAACGAAACCTATATTTCATATACACCAATCGCCCTTTTAACACCGTTGGGTATATTTGAAATTAATGTTGAAAAGAGAAGAAAAGAAATTATCCTTTTAATATCACCGTATAAAACATACTCCATGTTCCTTACCATTTACTTCATGTCTTCACACTACATTTCTGTTTTGTGGATCGTATCCCAGCATTACATAGTCAAGCAAGGTAAATTTAACAGACTCTTGATCGATATCTCAAGGCATAAGGTGGTGAACAAGTATGCTAAATGTTTAACAAATAACTAAATGAGTGTTAAACGTGGCTCAACATGTCAAAATCTTCAAGAAAACGATTTAAGTAAAAGTGTGTCCCTCATTCTACAACATTGTAGGTCCTACTTGTCTCAGTGGCGTTTCTCAACTAAACATAACTTACAAGAATCTATTCTTTATGCCAACACGATCTACTTCTTCTTTTTGACTTGCGGCCTTTGATTGAGTGTAAGCGGTTCACGAAAACATAAACCATCAATTAGTCAATCATCCTAAATACGAATATCCAGATGCATGAACTGCTTATTCCAAAAAGCTTTTTTAGGAAGAAACTACCTTTTCACCATCATATCATCATGTATAGTACTTTAAAAGGTCAAGAGCTAAAAAAACTTAATATAATTTAAATCTAAATGAGCCTAAAACAAATGAAGATAGATTTTGTGAACTAGGTAAGCTTTTAATTGAGAGGTACTAACCTCCAACCACTCATCCATAGATGCATCAACGTTCCGAGTTCCGGTTTGCACCTTTGGCACCCTCTTTGTTTTCTGAATAAAGAGCAGCAGAGGGTTATAGCTTACAAATGCTTGACTAAACACCTCAATGATAATACATAAATTATACATGACATACATGTCACTATTTCTATCTACAAAGATTATTAACATCGGTTCCATTAGACCAAAACCATTTTAACTTGTTCCCCAAACCACATATTTCTCCAACTTTTGCATACAGAACCAAATCATGGGTGTAAACATACCTTGGACAGGTTTTGTATTTAACCGCGAACCCACAGACCGGCAAGTCTTAATAAACAATTCCAAACACCCACTCTAGAATGTAAAGTGATCCTAAACAATGCAGCTAATTCTAATATCATTATATGCCCCATAAAAATAAATATAGAAATTAGTCTCATTATTCCCAAACACTAGAAACTATGAGGACAATATGGGTGTTGAGATAATGCTCGTGACTGACTCAGCAGCTCGCTTAGGAGAGTGTCCGACAATGATGGGAAAATTGATTGTTTTCTTGAAACTAATCTCAATAATAACCTACTCTACTAACCGTTTCAGGGCTGGCCCTAAACCTAAAAAGTTGCAGCTTGTGAAAAATGAACTAGCCTACACCACTACGCTCCCTTTTTGAGTTATAAACTAATCATGATAACACGACAATCATATAATCACTTTTGAAACATAAAACCAAACACCCCTCATTCCCTACCTTCTTAAATAAGTCAAAGAGCAAAACCTATAAACAAAAAGTTATAATAACCAACATTAAAAAACTCAAACAAAAAAGCTTAAGGCTAAACACAAAGTTATTAATTATATGTTGGTCACAATTTAGTGAAAGAAAATAGTTAGCTACATTTTATGGCAACACAATTCTGGTCGGGTTGCCCCGTCAAGATACGAGCCGAATTCAACCATCTATATCTGGTAACTTATGCTCGGAAAATATAAATACACAAAAAATATATCTTCATCGACAACGTAACAAAGCCTCCCTTACTTTCAATAAATAAAATCAAAGTTTCCTTTTTGCTTATTATGTACTTCATTGCTTTGAGGGTTGTTGAATAAGGAAAAAATATACAATTTCTTCATTCCAACGATATAGTAGTAGACTAGTAGCTATTTTTTCATAAAGTTCAAACTTCAAGCTTGCAAGTTGTCCTCTTTCTAACATTAGCATAAATGATGCACCTTTTACTTTATAAAGCTTGTGTTATTCATGTAGAATGATGTGTGCATCTTGGCATATGTTATGTTTATTCATATAGTCACATCTACAACAAAGATCATGCATCACTGCCGTATGGGTCTTAAACTAAATTGTAGTGCCTAGGTTTGAGTAGTATTATATAATCACCAGCAAAAAAGCACCTCACATTTTTTTGAACAGGAAAATGAAACAAAATTAGCTATCTAATAGAAGTCATTAAGAGAGTGCAAAACCCAAGACCAGACCATTAAACTAGACCGTTAAACTTAACCAGAATCATGTAGCCCCAGGATTTAAAAACCTTAAATGAACATAATCCATTATGTTTTAAAACATAGCATGCACACTGTATGGTATGGGGGCATTTCGGATAACCGAGTTTCAATAACATCAATTTCGATAGCAAAGGGTTCACTTGATCATAGCTAGGGTCGATCATCGCGTAACCGACCGGACCGAAAAACCGGACCGGACCGAGACCGAATCCGCAAAAACCTAGACAGAGACCGAATGTGGTCGGTCCGGTCTTGTCGGTCCATCCGGTCGGTCCAGCTTCAACAAGGCTAAATTTTTGTTTGTGAACGGATCGAGACCGAATTTGCCAAAAGCGGTAGGCGAGACCGGACCTTGATCCTTGATCCGGTCGGTTCCGGTTCGGTCCGGTCGGTTTTGTCGGTCGGTCCGGTCCATCCGGTCCGTTTGCTCACCCCTAATCATAACTATTCATAAGGGGTATCAATTCGAGTAATATGGCTGATGTTTGTGTGTCGTGGTCTGGTCAATTCTAGCATGACCAGAACTTAAATCCAGGTGAATAACATCATGTTTTGTATTTTGACTCAACTCAACCATGGCTTTCTTCATAGGACTTTAAACTACATATGGATTTATATACGGTTGATAATTAAATAAATATGCCCTTCGCATGCAAATCTAATACGATGATAAACATACATTTAACCAACTGCAACTTTACTGAACTTCACGTAATATAATTCAAGTTACATGTAAAACTCCTTTTAATTCAAGGATTTTAATAGTAATTTCGGTACCTTTTAGTGTCAAACTACATATCCACAGTCCCGTAGATACTCGACATATTCTTCTACACATCGATAGGCGTTACATGTAAACGTTTTCCTTTGTGATCATGACACGAAAGAAACAAAATTTTCAAATCGTATCTGCGTAGGAAACAATAAAGTACTATAACACTATGAATTACATTAATTACCATTCAACTCACATCGCCTTCTCTGCGTCTTGAGCTTTGCAAAATTAACCACACCATACCACTCATGAATCATATTTGAAAGATAAAAACTTGGCAAGATGTGTTAGGTCACTAGTTTTACAACACAAGCTTATAAGAGAAGAGATAAAGGCGATTGAACAAGTAAACAAGCACACACACACAATAAGAGGTAACCTTTGTGTACGGTTAGGCGTAAGTGAATGTGAAAAGAAAGAGAAAACTTGAACAACCAACCCTCAAATGAGGGTTTACAAGAGTTTATATAGGCAAGGAGCTAGGGCAACACTCCTCTCCTTCCCTATTCCTTATTGGGCTTGGATCAAGCTTATGGGCCTTCTACATAAGCTTGACCTTAAACAAACATAAAGGCCATAATAAAGCTACCTATTACATATGAAATATAAATACTTGAAATCTTGTTTAGGAGTGATTCCAACAATCTCCCCTCAGTATATATGAATGTAAGCGGTGAAGGCGTTGATGTAATAGTAGTTGTGACGTCTTCGACATTCTTCTTTCTTGTGAGAGGAATTGTCTTGATTCGAACAATCTCCCGGTGTAGAGATAGTTATCTTTGAGCGAGTTATGCTTTGACGTCATCTTTAACTTTGTTCTTTGATCATTGTTCTTTGTGGTGAAAGTGATAGTATGTTGTTATGCGCATCGATGCGCCTCAGTGCCTTGTTGCTCCGGTGTCTCCACGTCATTCTTCAACATGCTCACACGCTCTTTGGCGTTGGAATTCAATCTTGATGAAGTTCTTTAAGTCTTTAACTTTGTAGATTCTTTGGTTTGATGAAGAATCATTCGGCGGTTGTGTTGCTTTTGAATAGAACTTCCATTAGTGTTGATGTTGGCGTGAGCATGAGAAGAATCGACACGATCATCCCGCTCGGAGCTTCCATAAGAAAAAACATTTCAAGCGGTTAGTAATAAGCGGTTTCGGCACTTACAAGTTTGAACTTGAGTGTTAACGACATAGTGTGAAAACACAACTCTAATTCTTACAAAGGCCGTTCTGAGCTGAGTCCCACAAGTGAGATAACGCGATGTGCACGAAGTACATCTGATTCGGATGAGTCGTTGAGGTACACGAAGCATCACCTCCGACGTAGACCGTTTGAGACACACTCCGCGTAATCCACGGGGAGTTACAAAGTGACTTCTTTCGAGGCATTTGATGTTGACCACGGCGGGAGTTTCCATTCAATCAGCGAGGATCACGGATGTGAACCTCTCATAAATGTTCTCGACAGTTGCTAAGATCGTGAAGGACTCGATATGAACCAGATGATCTTATTGTTGATCATCAAATGATTAAATGTCAAGTGTACCTAAGAGATCTTTTGATGAATCTCATGGCTCTAGACTCAATAGTGCGTTTTGGTTTTCTGGCGGAGACTAGGGAGAGGTCTCCTTCTTCAATACCGGTGATCTCTAAGAGAAAGCCAATAGATTATGTAGGGTTCCTGTGAGAATGAAACAAGCTTACATTGAGAGAAACTTGAGTGGCTAAGAAGGTTTAGTGCATGCGTCCTTTGGGTCCATGACGACTTTTAATCTTCAATACCGGTGTCACTAAGTGACAACCCGGTAGTATATGAATTGAACCCGATTATGCGCCTAAGTTGAATAATCGGAGGGCTATTTCTTTTCACCCTTTACTTTACATTTCTTTTGATTCTTCAACTCCTTCTTTCTCGATTCTCATTTTCTCCTTTTACAATCATTCCTAAGGACTTCTAACACTAACTAATGGTAGTGTCCTTGGGTAGATCCCTCCGACTCTGGCGGATCATAGGACAGTTATTCCTAACCTTAGTCACCTTATAACTCCATGACTAACCTATGTTTGCCATTAAAACCCTTTGTATGTGAAAATATCTCTCAAAGGGTTTGTAAATGAAAAACATGTTTGAACCACGATGAGAGATAAGTTTTGCATAAATACTCCCCTCCACATGTGCTTAATAGTTTTAATGGTTAAATGCACGGTGAGGAAAAGCGCGCACTTTTGAATTGATCCACTAAAGATAGACAATCTCCCATGAGACACGGTTCGTTGAATAGTTAAAGAGATACATTGTCGACTTTTAGGTGACAACTAGCTCTAATAACTACCTTGAAGGTGTAGACAAACCTTGGAAGGTTGTCAAACCCGTCGAGTTCATGTCTATCAAAAGTTTCTCGAATGGTACTTTCTACTCGGACAAGTCCTTTGCGAGACACGTTTACATCACTAGCGAACTAGCTTGAAATTATTACCGTCGGGACAAGTCTTTTCGAGTTACTAACGGTTTAGTACCGTCAATTCGTTGGTTAAGTCGAGGTACAGATTCATTTGCATTTTGTACAACATATTTCTTATCACACAATTTTCTCCCCTCAAAAATGGCATATAAAATGTTATTTTGAGCGTTTGAGAATAAATATGACCATTTTGAGTGTTGCGGGAAGAGTGACCACTATGAACAATTTGTGAACAAAGTTTTAGTCAAATACTCCCCTCGACTAGTGATATAAGCGGTTGAGGTTTTGAAAATCATATGGGAAGTACTTGTCTTTTGAGCAAAACCTTGAAAAATGAAAGGTTTGATAGGTTTTACTCAAAAATAAAAGCTTTCGCTCCTTTTATAAGGATTGTGGCAGGGCGTACCACGGGGTCCTTTCTTGACAATTACGGGTTGTACACTTTGTTATGTGTGCACAAGCCATTCACATATGTAATCATACATCCAAAATTATATGAAGGAAACCATTTAAGGGTACCGGGAAGTGCGGTGATATTCCGAGTGTGCGCAGGCGTTGAAAGCCGATGATGTTTCTCTGGGTCGACCACCAACATAGCTTTCCAATCGTCAGGCGATCCCTTGAACAACCGTTCATCAATCATGGTGATGATCGTCTCACATCCCTCCTCACGAGAATTCCGGTTTTAGGATTCCCAACTTTCGGTATATCCTTCAATCATGCGCCAATCCATCCCTAACCATCTTCAAGGTATGATCCCGAATTTGTGGAGCTCACTACACGCCATTAAGCGGTTTCTTGAAGTTCACTGCGGTAAACAACGCCGAAAGGTTTCTTGATGGCGTGAGTTGTTTAAGGCGGTTGATGTCGGGAAGATCAAGCGTGGTGGAGTGAAGTTTACGTTTACGATATGATTCAACGACCATCGGATATCTTGACCGTTCTTTGATCACGATCGTCTAATGAAGATGAGCCCGACTTGATAAATTCACGTTGAACTTGATCGAGAATTGTCTCATCGACCACATACTTTGGCAAGATACATGTCTTGATGTCGTTGAGGACAAGTTCTCAAAGTCGACTTCGAGAGAATCCATAGTCTGTTCATCTTGTCGTTTGACTATGATATTCTTTAAGAATGTGTAGTCCCACTTAGACTTGAGATCAATGTGTTTGATGGCCACGATGTCCTTGAGCTATACACTTCATGTTGAGACTTTTGAACCGAGCGACTTGGTAGTAGATTCTTGACGTTCGGGCCAATGATGAATCCCATACAATGCATCTTGGTCGTATGCTTGCGTTGTCGAGAAAACAAGTGAGTTGCGTTCCTCGATAGCTATGCGGTTAGAGTAAATGGCGGCGGGAATGGAAGAGTCAATGATGTAGTGTATTTTCTCGAACCATCGCCACCATGGAGAAGAAATTCGGTCTTTGTTGAAGAAATATCGGAAGGAATCCTTGGTTAAATCTGCTTGGCCAATGGTCGGTAGAGGTTTGGTCGATCGGTGTAGTATGGAGGTTGTCCCTTTGTGTGAAGTCAATGTTTGCTTCGGATTGAGCCAATCCATGTTGTTAGACATAGCTCGGCGATGTTCTCAAGATGATATTCGACCTCGAGGCACTTTCGGTGTCTTTCCATAGTTGAAAAGCTTCATTCTTGATTCGCTTCAATTGATTTCGTCATTTTCTTCACATGGAACTTTTCTTGCAGCAGTTTTGCATGCTCCAATGTTGAACCATCTACCAATTCTTGGCCTTCATCGGGGTAGGGAGTTTGATTGACAAGTGTGGAGAACCATTCAAACTCTTGGTTTTATCGTCATCTAGCCATGATCGACTCGGGGTGAGTCGTCTGCTTCTTCTTTTGGAAGGCTTTGATGATGATCTTGGTTTACTGCACTTGTTTGGGTGAGGTGGGTTGTTGTCGGGGCTCGAGGACCTCTTCATCGTCACCACCCGTATACTCAAAGTAATCACCGGTTTATGAGTCGGGGTGGTAACTCGGAATCGTCCAGGGTTTATCGATGAAGACCGGGTGGAGGAGACTTTTGTTGAGAAGAAGTCCGTGGTGAAGGAGGTGGCATAGATGTAGATTGACGGGGCCCTTACGGCGTTTAGGTGCGAGTCCTTATCCTTATCATCGTCATCTCTTGGCGTTTGGGTTGATCGGTGACTCCTTGCATGATGAGCGGGTTGAAAAGCAAGTAGACCTTGAAAAATTTAGCTTCATCCGAGTAAGCGTTCGGATCGCTTTGACATTTGCATCACTAGTTTAGCGATTAACTTTCGATTCGAGAGATCGACTTCTTTGGCCATTGTATGTTTAACCAATGCGGCGATGTTAGGGTGAGTTATGCGGAGAATACTTCTCTAGTCACACGGGGCGATGTCGAGAAGAAACTTGTGGGTTTGATCTCTTGCGACTTCTCCGGTTCCTTTTGGACTTTAGGAGCGATATCACGAAGGTACTTTTGAGTGTAACCTTCAATCATTTCATTCGGTTCCTCTTTTCGATGACTTTTCATGAATTCTGAATAGCTTTCCTATCTTTCCGCATCTTGTCATTCTCATCATGTAAGTCTTGCATTTGTTCGACATACCAATTAAGTTTTACGTGAAGCATGTCCTTCTTTCTAACTTGTTTGACAACTTTCACAATTCTTGCATGTGTTTGAGAAATCCAAGATTTAGGTGGTTTCTTCACGATTTGGATGATGATCGGTTGACTTTGTTGATGGTGGTGGTGATGAATGAGATGAAGAGTCCGATGATGAGGAGACATGAGGAGACTTCATGTCCTTAGGAGTTTCGAGGTTTTCTCCTTTGAGTGTGTTGGGTATCTAGAAGAAACTTTGTATAATCATCCTCGTCATCCTTAGACTTTTCTTTCTCGATTACTGTTTCTCAAAATCATACACAATAGTGTCCTCCACAGTTGTTGTAGTTGCGAAGAGTGGTGGCACCGGCTCCTTATCGGGTTGATTAACGCATCGGAGATGGTTTAGAGTGGCGACACCACTTGAACCTCAGGGCCACCCATTTGATCTTTAGCAAATTCTTGACCTTTTGAAGGTGTCGACTTTGTGAAACTTCTTTACTGTATCCTTGATCCAATTGCTCTTCTTCATCTTGAGCTTTCATCACGAGGTACAAGTGCGAGTCTTCCCTTTAATAGTTTGGGGACTTGGAGGTTTTGGTGCTGAGGATTTTCATCCTTCTGCGGTTTGAGTATGTGAACTCTTCATACGAGTCGGTAGCCTCGAGTCCTCGTCCACAGAGCTGTCTTTGCGGTTCAAGTGAAAGGATCGGAGTGGCTTCGAGAGAAGGAACTTTCTTCTTAGGGGTGGGTTTCCTCTTTGGAATAGGTTTCTTCTTTGGAACATTCCTTTGACTATCTGTACTTGTGACACTTCCAGCACTTCCTTTTACGGTTCTCCTTACAGGTGTTCGGAAGATTTTCGTCGAGATGACCAACTTTGCCTTGTCATTGCTTCGGATACCTTTAGTGCGATTCGAGCTTCGACATCTTGATTAGAAGAAATCGGCGTACGACACCTTGTTTCTTTGTGGATGTTTCCTTGATTACGGCGGAGAGAATAGGTTCCGTCAACATGTCGTGATTGTCGGGGTCATTGAGCCTCTTGGGAATGTCGGGATGAAGTCCAAGTGCTCTGGATCAACAATTTGGTATATCGATGTAGGGAATCTTTGAGCCAAGTTTGTTGAGAAATGACATCATGTCATCCCAAATCGAGCTTCGATAGCGATGTGTTTCTTGTTGACCAATGCCGAAATATTTGAAGTTCCATGAGCTTAGGGTGCTCATAGCATTGTCACGACCGAAGCAGACTTGGTGATGATCATGTAGAGTGTTCTCCATGGTTGAGGAATACTCTTAAGCTCTACGTGAGAGTGCTTGTTGATTACTCCTGTAGCCTCGTCATAACCGATATCGATTAAGAATTGGAGAGTGAGCTCTTGACGGTGAGGCATATAGTTTGGTTGGATCGACTTGAGAATTAGGAGAAACGACCCTTAAGTCTGCAGGTGTAATGATGACTTGTTTGTGATTGAGTCACCGTCGCGGCGGTTTGTCCTTTGACCCTTTCCATAGTGTTCGAGCTGTTGGATGTAGATCTCGGGGACGATTGCGAGTGAGTAAGCATGTTACGATACGGATGAGTCCTCGAAATATCAATAGCAATAAGACACGAAGATTCGAGCAAGTGAGGGTGTCAAAGTCAACACGGAGGTTATTCTTTCCTATCTTCATTGGATAGCCATGAGGATAGATATCGACAATGGAGAGAACTTGATTGCATCCACATTCATTTGTTCGACCATGTCGTGATGCGAAATAACATTAGCCAAAGAACCAACATATCGAAAGACATAATGTTAGTCAACGAAGGTCTTATTGTCTAGTTATTGAATGTACGGTGATAATGATTATTCTGAGTCCTAAGTCACTTGTATGTTCAATAGTTCAATGATATCGTGAAATGTTTAGTGAGTTAGTTAACTTTAAGTTTTAAAGTTTATTTTATCACTTATTGTTCACAACATATCAAGCGATTTAAGTTTATTAGTGACATTTTGGATTCGTGATGATATGATTAGTTTATTTACAAGTTTGTACAAGTAACAAATCATCATGAAGGTCAATCCGAGGTTAAGCGTAGTATTGGCAAAGTTATGCGTGAGCGGGAATGATATATGCTTATCGTAAACTTACGCGTAGAATCTAACTTCGCGTAAGAAATGTTACAGCGTGGGAAAAAGAGACATTATCGTAGAGCTTATGCGTGAGCATATATTAACCTTACGCGTAAGGCTACTCGTGAAGTTGACCTTAAGCGTGGGGTCCTTGTTCACGCATATCCTTCACGGGATCGCGTAGTCCATTGTAGAACCTTATGCGTGGGCGCTACGCGTAAGACTAGTCTTCGCGCAACAAGCTACGCGTGGGTGATCCTTATCGTGATTAATAACCACCTTGATTACGAATATTACGTGTTGCAAGCACGAAATAAAGCATCATTTCAACAAAGTTAAAACATATAACATTCGTTTAAGACAAATCAAATCACATTTACATAGTTGAGCGATTCTGGCGTAGAATGTCTTCTGCGTAGACTAAACCCTAATTCTCTGGCGTATCAAATCTAGCCATGGATTATGCACCAAAGTTTTTACGGTATATCATAGAAGTTGTGAGAGCATGTAGACCAAGTTTTAACACTTATTATGCGATGAATCAAAAATACCCAAAGTTTATGAGCTTTAAACCCTAGTTTGAATTGATGATCAATTCATGTTTACGGGTGGCTATAGACTTTGGAAATTATCAATTTAGCAACATAAGAGCATAACCCAACTATCTTTTAACCAAAACACATCACATTCAAAAATACCCAATTCGACTTATAAACCCTAATTTTCAAAGAATCATCAATTCGCGTTTCTGGGTTCGTGTTGAGGATAGAAGAAGTATCGATGATGTTGTTAAAACATTTTGACACTATCGTTTTAGCCACAAACACACAAAATATGATCATGTGTTCTAACCCTTATCGTAAACCACAAAATCATTGAATCATAAGTTTTAGCCGTTGGATTTTCATGAAAATTAAAACCATTGTTTAAGATCTTGTTAAGAACACAAAACCACTTACAAATTGAAGATCGAGATAACGGTTTGAAGAATGATTTTTGAGCGTAGGATTTGTATGGTTATGAGTAATAAATGTGAGGATTAGGTTAGGTGGAGGTGTTTATTATTAAAAGTAACTTTAAGCTTTTGGCGGTTTAGTCCCTCCACTTTTCCTTTTTCAAACCAAGCCATTTAACTTCCATTTTGGTTACCAAACGAAGATTTTAGGAAAGAAACATGACGACACTCCCCTCGACTTGAGAAAATAATGAAAGGTTGTTAATTAAAGTCCAAGGTGTCTTTGAATCGAAAAGTGTACCACCATTTGTAAAAGAATCAACGAGATGTGATAACATGCAAGTACAGATGTTTTGAAGCAGTTAATGGATTATTTTCTCCCCTCAACACTTGATCGGAAAAATATTGAATTTTGAAAGATTAAAGTGTTGACGGAAAAATATACTTGCCATGTTGAAAGAAAGATAGATTAGGAGAATATTTTTGTTGTTTTATCGGATTTTATATTTTTGTATTTTGTTTTGAAAATTTATTTACAAAAGATGTTTTGGTGTTTGACGGGTTTTTAAGGCTGTTTTAAGAGGTCATCAATTCCTCTTGAGTCAAACACCTCATACCAATTCGGTGGACCAACTCATTAAACCTAGCGGGAGGCAAGGCTTTGGTGAGCGGATCGCGATTGGTATTCGATACCATAAAGTATAATTCAACGGTACCACATTCCACGTGGTCCTTGATGAAATGATAGCGTGATCGATGTGCTTTGATTTGAGTCTTTGAGCGGGTTGCGAGATTGCAATGGCACTCCGATTGTCATGATACATCGGGATTACATCAAATCGTAACCATAGTCTTTGAGTTGTGTTCTCATCCAATGACTTGAGCACAACACGCGGACATGGCTACATATTACCTTGATTGATGGCAGACGATGTACAATCCTGCTTCTTTGATTGCCAAGACACGGTTTATCACCAGAAATTGTAGAGCTCTGAAGTACTTTTCCTTGAGTCTAAGCATCCTGCGTGGTCGTGTCTGGCGATTAGTTCAAAACGAGAATCCTTGGATACGGATCCCCAAATTAATGGTTCCCTTGATGTATCGGAGGATTCTTTTAGCCTCGAGAGGTGGGTTTCGGTTGGTCGCGACGATAGCGGGAGCATAGATAAGCGGCAAAGACAATATCAGTCGCTGGTGTTAGATACATGAGGACCCAATAATACTTGGTATTTGGTAGGGTCAACTAATTTCCATGTAAATCGACATCTAACTTCTTGGTATGAGTCATTGGTGTGGCATAAGTATCACGGTTTTCATTCCAAATTTGTTTAACAATTCAAGGGCATATTTGGGTGACTCGAGAAAAATACCACGGGGTGATTGATGAACTTGTAGTCCTAGAAAGAATGTAAGTTCACCCATCATGGACATTTCAAAATTTTTCTTCATTAGTTTTGCAAAGCGATTGAAAACTTTTATGTGTAGACCCAAAATGATGTCATCCACGTAAATTTGAACAATTAAGATGTGTGCCCGTGATATTGTATAAAAGAGTTGGGTCAACCGAGCCTTTGGTGAAATTATTGGCAATGAGGAAGGATGATAGCTTATCGTACCATGCAGGGGCTTGTTTGAGACCATAAAGAGCTTTGTTCGGTTTGTAGACATGGTTCGGGAACTCGGGATCAACGAATCCATCGGTTGGTGACATAGACCGTTTCTTTAAGTTGCCCATTGAAAGCGCCGTTTGACATCCATCGATGAGACCGTCATGTTCATATGAGCGATGACGAGAAATATCGAAACGACCTCAAGGCGAACAGCAGAGCAAAAGATTCTTCAAAGTCTATTCCTTCTTCACGGCGATAACCCTTAGCAACTAGGCGTGACTTGTTTGGATGGCGTTCCTTGACATCAATTTGTTTTCCAAATCCATTTTAGACCAATGGCGTAGACTCTGTTGGTCTTTCAACCGTTCCATACTTCAAGGCGTTTGAATTGGTTGAGTTCTTCTTGCATGGATTCAATCCGGTTGTCTTTTGTCATTGCGTCTTTAATGTTTTAGGTTCAGATTAGCGGACGGTGAGTGCATAAATGCGGTGTTCACCATCGAGTGAAGGCGTTGTCTCGTAACGGTTGGGTTGATTCGGGTTGCCAATAATGTTAGCGAGAGGATGGTCTTTTGTCCATCTATGTGTAGAGGTTGATGTTGGTATACATTGTGCGATTACGAGGATTCAAATGGTTTGTTGAAGATTCGCGACATCAGTGCGGCGATCTCATTGGCAAGCGGGTTGAAGAACGCATTTGGATCAAAATCTGCGGTGGGGTACTTCATTGAGAATATCATCAATTTGGTTCATCATTGTTGGGCGGTGTGTTCAAGCTGTTGTGTTGGAGTCAATTGGTGTAGGTGCATCTTCAACGATGGTTGTTGTAGCGTGTATCGGTATAGGAATATTATCGGGTTGTGCGGTGAGCAGCGGATACACGAGAGCACGTTCATCAATATCGTCACGAGCGAGGAGCAAATAACCTTTCCATTTGTTGTGAGTTAGGCGAGGGCTTTCTTGGTGATGATGGGGTTGAGGAAGTTTAAGCGGTTGTGACCGGGTTCTAAGTTGTTATACTCGAAGCCATTTCCGTGAGTTCATCGAAATGAGCATGAATCGTTTCCATTACCTCCTTGGTTCGACGATTCAGTTCGGAAACCTTTAGAATTGTCACGGTATCAATAAAGACTCCAATATCGACTTTGGCTTTGAGCTTTCCAAAATCATCACGATCATTATTCGGATAGCAAAGGGATCCAAATACATGAAAGTGTTTGAGGTTCGGTTTATAGTTGTGGACAAGCTCGAAAGGTGTTTTGTTGTGGCGTTTGTGATCATAGAGCGGTTTGAGTATAGCATGCGATGAATCGACACGCCCATAAGTGTCTGGAAGTTTAGCATTGATTAACATTGTTCTTGCGACTTCCACTAACGTTCGGTTTAGTCTTTCAACAACTCCGTTTTGTTCGGTGTCGTGCAATAGATGTTTGATCTTTGAATTCCACTTTCTCATAAAATTCACGAAGGGTTTTGTTAACAAATTCGGTTCCTTTATGCATTACGATTATTCGGACGGTGTTGCGGGCTGAACACGTATTTTTGTGAGAAGGTGATGATCATTTGTGGAGCTTGGTCTTTGCTACGAAGAAAGTAGACCCAAGTCCATCGTGAGTAGTCATCAACAATTACTAAGATGTAGCGTTTGCCGTTGATCGTTTGCACACGCATCGGGCCACACAAATCCATGTGAAGAAGATGAAGCACATCTTTGAGGCATGTTCCACCTTTGAAGGAAAATGAGCACGAGTGCTTTTCCCTTGTTCACGGTGAGCAAAGGTGATCTTTTGAATCTGGGAATCGTGGGAGTCCTTGACTAGTTTGTGTCGAGCAAGGTTGGTGATGGTTTGAAAGTTTAGATGTGAGAGGCAGCGGTGCCATAGCCGAGGATTTTGTAGATGTTGCCTTTGAAAGTAAGCAAATGGGAGAGGAAGCAACCATGTCTTGCATAGAGATAGTGTAGAGACTAGAATTACGAGCGGACATAAGGTCATTTCCATGTAGATCACGAATGAAACAAGTTTTCTCCACGAAAGCAACCTCCAAATCTCCATCACAAAATTGACCTCTTGAAAGCAGTTGTGACCGAGGCCTTCCACATAGTAAACCTGCGATTTCGATGTTCCCATTAACATAATCTCCGTAGCCCATGATGGCTGCAGAGTGATCGTTCGAATCGGCGGTGCCAATGAACTTTGCAATAAAGTTTGATAACAGTTTAAGGTTGCTGTCATGTGTGGGGAACATCCGCTATCAACAATCGAGAGAATGATCATATCACACGCATTACACAGGGCGACACGGATGGAATAGAAGTAGATGTGGAACCCGAAATGTTAGAGGGTTCGAAGCGATATATTAGACATACACACATTGAGAATTTTAGGCATCCACTTAAATCCTAGTGTGTTATATATCCATTTCGCCATCTGTAACTACTCTTTGCTTTAGTCTTAGTGAAAGCACTAGGTGGTACTACATTCTTAGGAGGTGAGCGGTAGCTCTTGTGATAGCAATGGTTGCCTTAGAATCTAAAGAAGGTGGTTTACCAAGCACGGACTTAGAATGATTAGTGGGCCTAGAGGTATTCCGATTCTTAGGATTCCGTAATCTAGAGATTATAGCTTTAGCAACACATTTGTCATGACAATCGAATTCATACTCTTTCGACAAATATCACAAGGTGCATCGATTGAATATCAAAAGTACTTAACGGTTTAGCATTCGTTACATCACTATTTCTATTACATTTGCGGACGTAACATCTATAGTGGAAGCAACATGAGTTTTATTCGAGTCCTAGGGTGTTCTTCTACTTTAGCATTCCTTATTGATCTTTTCTTAGGTCATGACTTCCTATTCTTCGATTGAGTGCTCTAGGCGTGAAGTGCGGACGTTTGGAAAAGATGCAACTATTCTGTTTGATGAGGGAAACACATTAGCAACTTGTGATTTGGCGGTGGGAATTCTAGGTTCACGATTACTAAGTGTGGTGGTGCTAATCTCTTAATCACGATGGCGGGAGTAGTTCATACTTTCCTAACATTTCCGTAACTTAGAGATGGTGTGAATCGGATCTTGATTTTCGAGCGAATATTACCGGCAAAATTCATGACTTCTCTAGTGTGAGCAAGATAGTGATCAAGTTCATTAGATGCTTCATCTCGAGTCTTTTGAGTAAATCAAATATGACACCATATTCTGTTTAACTTTTAAAAGTTCTTGTTCATATTTTGAGATTTGACTTTTCAAAGACACGTTTTGATCATCCAGTTGCTCAATTTTAGGATCGAAGATTTTGCACTCAATTGAGCGATTTTCTTTTGAAAACTAAGTTGATGGTTGTGAATATCTTTTCACACCAATGAAGACGACGTTTTGCATTGTAAATTTCCGTGTGTAATCGTTTATTTTCGACTTTTAAAGACTCGATCTGAAGCACATTATCGGTGTTCTCAATGATTACAACAGTTTCAACAATATCGGCGAGAGATATGATCGGATGCATATGGCAAGGAATAGAATAGCACAACATTATGGATATCGGCCAGATAACATCTTCCAAGAGTCGATCAACATCTTTTCTCAACGGTTTCTTTTTGCGTTTTGTGTTAGTAATAGATGTTTACATTTTCTCAACGTTTTCATTACCCAAGTTCCTTATGAAAATCCTTTTCCGAGCAATTGCACAACTTTTCAAGTTTTAACATTAGGTAAAGATTTTTACGAAAAATGTCTCTTTGTTCTCGCGCGGGCGATTGAAAATGTTCAACTTTGATTTCGGATCGATATTCTATCTCATGTTGTAAAATTTTGAGGTCGACCATGAAAATGTCAAAATATCGAAGAATTTTTCGATTTTCGGGTTGTGAGTTTACTTCGCTAATGGAAGGTAAAGGACCATAAGTTTGTGCAAAAGGCTGTTTTGGGATTAACAATAGAAGACTCGGTGTTTTGATGATAACCCTTGGTGTGTTAGAAGAATCCGTTGGTGTGTGAAAGTGACCGCGTTTTATAATTAAAGGTTTGTTGTAAACAACGGTTTTAATTTAGATCGACTCTCGTCTTACGCATCTAATTCCTCTTGACGATGATATTCAACAACACTCATGACATATTATCAATTTTGTATTACCTTTGGAAACTTGAGGAGTTGGTTTGAATGTTTTTAGTGAAAGCTTTGGTTTATGTCGACTAGATTTTTCCATATCCATTTGGATTGGGTTTTAAGGTAAACTTTTCAATAGTATTCTTGATTCACCATGTTTGTAAACAACATTTTAAACTCTTTAATTTTGTTTTGCAAACCGAAATTTCGCAAGAAGGTCATCTACCGATTCGTTGAATGCTTTTTGTATCACGGAGAAGCTGTTTTGACAATTTAACAACTCGACCTTAGCTTTTGATTTTCCAAGGTGAGGCGTTAATTTGCTTTTTATGTTCATGTTTGATTGTTCTAATTCGGACAACAAAGCATTCTTGAGGCGGCTAGATCACGCATCATCTCTCTAAATATTTTTCGTTTTGATGAGATTTTGCAAAGCGGCTTCAAAACCTTTTCACTGTTTTCTTGAGTTTTGAAAAAGTTGAGTTGCATTTGTAAACATTCAAAATCCTTGGTTAACATGCATTTTACTTTTTAAGGATTGATTTAATGCATAACATTCCTCCATTTTGATTTTATGGTCTTGAATTAACAAGCAAAATCCGGATGAGGCAACAGATCATCTTGTTCAGCGTGAGTCTCAACATGATCATTCTTTAGATCCTCAAATGCGACCACGGAGTCAATTTGATTATCAAAGGAGACCATAAGGTCATCTTGATCGTCAAATGTAACTACTGAGGTTAACTTGAAAATCATCGAAAGAAGATGTAGAAGACTCATTTTGAGCGATCGATCCGTCTTGGGATTCGAGATATTGGCGGAGATATTAGTTCGAGATATGATGATGGTTTGTTCGGTGCACGAGACAAGCCATCGATGTCATCTACTGGGCTGTATCACTCATGTGCGGCTCATGCATATTAGCCATCAACATAACGGTTGCATTAGCACGCAAGTCCTCCATATCATCATCGAGTGCGCATACGCCATAAAGCTCTGTTCTTTATGCGTGAGAGATCCACCGACTTCATCCTTAAGAGCCAAAAGTAAGGCCTCTTTGAAATAAGCACGCCCCTAGTCCTTGGCTTTGGGCATGCATTAGCCAGTGTCCTTCTCATTGCGGTTGTAGCATCTAAGACCATTTAACCGATTACGAGCATTTCCTGTTCCACCACTTGAGCTCTGTTGTTATTCCTACCACGACATTAAACCCTTGACCACCGCCCATCGGCGACCATAATCACGATTACGAACTTCAACCGTCCATTGTTCTACAACTTGAGTCCGTGTGTTAGATGAGGAGCGAATCGATTGTTGGATTTGTTGGTGTAACGGCCAAAAGCATTAGCAATCATCACAAATCCTTGTTGCAATGCTTGAGCGGATCTGTTTCCTCGGTCGCTTCAACGACATATGCTTGAGCATTGTTCTTTGTATGGAACCAATTGATTTTGTTGAGGTTGTGATTGTGAAGGTGTGTTTGAAGCGAGTTGGTTGAGTTCTTTGGTTGAGAGGATAATTACATTGAGCATACAAGGCAAGTTGTTGATTGTCCGGTTGTATTTGTTTAGCAATTTGAGCACGGAGAATCCTTTCGATCAACTTCCTTTTCATGAGGCTTCAAGTAATCGTACAACAATCCATAAGTAGAATGATGCATATTCTTCGCAGCGGAGAAAAATGACATACTTCTCCCATTCGGACCAAGACTACTCGGGAACTTAGTATTCACTGCAATTCTTGGCATAATGATGTTGTGTTTATCCAAATCATTGATGATATCGAAAATCGATGATGATAGGACTCTAGTGTCTCTCGGGTTCAATCATGAAGTGTTCATAAGCCAAGTAAATTTTGGATTCCAAATCCTCGATTGAGTCTGAGATCCTTCCATAAGAAGGCGAATATGATCCCACATTTTTGTGCGGTCTTTTGAGCATCAACACTACGAAGAATTGGGTTTGGTAATCCTAAGAGGATGTATTCCATTGCAAGTTCATCGACTTCATAGTGTAGAAGTTACGTAGGATTTAAATCTGCAACCGATAGCAATGTTGGTTTGTTCATCTCTTGGTGGAGCAGTTTGGATCTCCGGGTACAATGACGGTAGGCATCTCAAATGGACCTTCAAGATAACCTTCTTTAAGAACTTTCCATGTGGCTTCTTGGATCACAAAACCTAAAGAACCTTATCACCCATTGATCGTAGTTTCTGGAGTGAGCATTGGAGGTCTATCAGTGATCGACTTCATGAATTGATTGTTGGTGCTTAAAGCTTCACACATCTTAGCAAACCAAGTGGGTTCCTTCATAGTGGTCCGTGATGGATGTTGATTGAAATCGGTTGTGTAGGGTTGAACTTGAAGGCTTGGTTGTGGTTGAACCATTTGTGGTTGTGGAATTGCACCAAGTTGTGGAGTATGTTCTTGATTAAATTGTTGTTGATAAATAGCTTGTTGTTGATTCCATTGTTGATGTTGTGGAGTTAATTGTTGTTGTTGTTGATGATTATAAGTGTGAGGAAATAGTTAGAGTATGGTGGTTGAGACATGATGATAAACTTGTGTGGTAAAGATGGATCTTTGTAGTCGAATGAACCTTTGTTGATGAAGTATCCTTAGGCGTAGAAAAGACAAGAACCAAGTAGCACTTATGCGTAAAAACACCAAAAGTTACGCGTAACAATGAGGAGTTCTGGCGTGGGTTTTAGCTTCTGCGTAAGTAGGAAAACACTAAAGTTAGCGTAGACAAAAGTTAGGCGTAGAAAGCGTGGGCGTGGGATTACCTTGTCGTGAGCCGTAGTTTACGGCGTAAAGTGAATCTTATCGTAGGAATTCTGGCGTAAGCTTATCTTATCGTAATTTTAGGGTTTTGCCCAAATGATCTTTACACTTCACGGTGCAAAAGATATCCAAAGTCGACGTATTTTCGGACTTATCCAAGTAAGAAAACACGGATTAAACCGAAAAATTGAAGATCAAACCAAGGAACAATCTTACGCGTAATTTTAGGGTTTTGATACGCGTGGGATTACTCGTAACTTTGATTACGCCCAAATGTGTTTCTAAACCGGTTTTTGTTATGGAATAGCTTCAATAGTACCAAAAGAACACAAAAGTGTGAATTTTGATGTACCAAAGCGCTAAGCAGGTTCTGCGTGAAACGACACCCACGAACAAAAACAAGCTTAAAAGCGTAAATCCAGCGTAAAGTTTGAAACTTTTGCCAAAAACAAGTATTTTAACACCTCAAAACATTGAAAGTACAAGAATCTTGGATTAAAAGTGTAAAAAGCGAGTTTTAAGATAACCAAAGATATCGTTATCTCTACGCGTAAGATCCAAAACCAAAACTTCAAAAACAAGCGAGTACACCCAACTATTTGGCGATTGATACCTTTGTTAGGTCACTAGTTTTACAACACAAGCTTATAAGAGAAGAGATAAAGCGATTGAACAAGTAAACAAACACACACACACGTTAAGTAATAAGGACGGTTAGGCGTGGGTGAATGTGTGAAAGAAAACTTGAACAACCAACCCTCAAATGAGGGTTTACAAGAGTTTATATAGGCAAGGAGCTAGGGCAACACTCCTCTCCTTCCCTATTCCTTATTGGGCTTGGATCAAGCTTATGGGCCTTCTACATAAGCTTGACCTTAAACAAACATAAAGGCCATAATAAAGCTACCTATTACATATGAAATATAAATACTTGAAATCTTGTTTAGGAGTGATTCCAACAGTAGGACCTTAAATATATCAACCTTATCACACAAATACCACGTTTACCACTTTACGCGTAGAACACGTTAAACACAAACACAAACTATGCGTAGAAATAAAGAAGGAAAGATTAAGAGAAAGATGGTGACTTGATGTTATAAAACCGTGTATGTGTAGAGAGAGAAATGAAAACAAGATGTTGTATATTCCAAAAAAAACACACACACACACACTCAAGCACACCCTCAAATGAGACTTTGAGGGTATTTATAGTACAAGACATAATGCCCTAATGGGCTTTCCATGGGCTTCGTGGATATGGGTTGGACATGGATTGGATGACAACTTATACAAGGCTAGCTTAACATAACTTCTAGCCATTTAGCTTAGTCCAATCCACGAGCCCGTTGACTATTCTAATCGATATCTAACACACGTTACAAAGTTCCTAAATGTGAATGACCATCACTTCTAATAAAAACTATTAAGGCTAACAATCTCCCCAAGGGTGGTCATTCAAAAGATGCTCCACTTGATTAGGTCTTTACTTTTCTCGAGCTTGAACTTTGTGTGTAGATATAGAATAGTCTTGTTTCATTGTTCCTTCATGCTTTGTGATCAGTTAATGTGGTATAGAGCCATTGTCAACTTCGTTGGTTAGGTGTCTCCACGCCTTTCTCCACCATGCTCACACTTCTATTTGTCTTTTGGTTACCAATGATGTAGTTCTCAAGTCTTTAAACTTTGTAGATTCTTTGACATTGACGAAGAATCATTTTTAACTTTGTGTTGCCTTTGAATTGGATGAGAACTTTCATGTGTTGTTGGTATGAGCATGTGAAAAATCTGCACGATCAATCCGCTCGGAGCTTCCATAAGAAGAAAACATAAAAGCAGGTTAGTAATAAGCGGTTCCGGCACTTACAAGTTTGAATTTCGAGGGTGTTAACGACATAGTGTGAAAACACATCTCTAATTCTTACAAAGGCCGTTCTGAGCTGAGTCCCACAAGTGAGATAACGCGATATACCGAGTACATCTACAATTCGGATGAGTCATTGAAGTACACGAAGCATCACTCCACGACGTGTAGACCGTTTGAGACACACTAAGCGTAATCCACGGGGAGTTACCGAAGTGACTGCTTGTCGGGCTGCTTGATGTTGACCACGGCGGAGTTTCCATTCAATCATTGAAGATCACGGATGTGAAACTTCTCATAAATGTTACGGCGGTTGCTAAGATCTGCGTGGGACTCTAGAATATATCACTTGTGTCCTTATTGATGAACAACAAGCGATGTCATGTCAAGTGTTCCTATGAGATCTTTTGATGAATCTCGTGGCTCTAGACTCAATAGTGCATTTTGGTTTTCTGGCGGAGACTAGGGAGAGGTCTCCTTCTTCAATACCAACGATCTCTAAGAGAAAGTCGATAGATTATGTAGGGTTCCAGTGAGAATGAAACAAATCCTTTTAAGAGGAATTGAGTGGCTAGAAGGTTTAGTGCGGTGCGTCCTTTGGGTCCATGACGTCTTTGTCTTCAATACCGGTGTCATCTAGTGACAACCATGGCATATGAATTGAACCGGTTTACGCCTAAGGTTGATTATGGAGGGCTATTTCTTTTCACCCTTTTCATTACATTTCTTTTAATTCTTCAACCCTTCTTTCTCCTTTCTCACATTACTCCTTTTTCAATCATTCCTAAGGACTTCTAATACTAACTATTTGTGATGTCCTTGGGTAGATCCCTCCGACTCTGGCGGATCATAGGACAATTTCCTATCCTTAGTCACCTTATAACTCCATGACTGTCCTATTGTTGCCATAAAACCATTTTTCTTGAAAATCTCTCAAAGTGTTTATGATAGAAAACATGTTTGAAACACTCAGAGAGTTTTATATTTTCGAAACACTCCCCTTCACATGTGCTTATAAGTTTTGTGAAAATCGCACATAGAGGGTAGAGTTCGCACTTTTGAATTGATCGACTTTAAATGAACTAGACCGATTCGAGACACGTTTACATCACTAGAGAACTAGCTTGAAATTATTACCCGTCTGGTCAAGTCCATAGAAAGTTTCTCGAGATGGTACATTATTCCTCGTCAATTCATTGGTTTCAATGAGTCGAGCTCTTTTGAGATTCAAACAACGATCATTAAACTTTTGATCACATTTTAATCACGTCTCCTCCCCTCAAAAATAGCATATTCGTGATATTTTTGATATCAACGGATTAAACAACATTTTAGAATCTTTTGGGGAGACAAGCGGTTTGATTTAAGCATGAATTTGGAACATTTTTGTTTTATACTCCCCTTTAATAAAGCATAATCAATTAAAGGGTTTTAGAGGAGTTATCTTGAGCACAAAATATTTTGAAAGATTTTGAAAATCTTTTGAACAATCTTGAAAAGGTGCTCAAGATGATGATGATTCTCACCGATTTTAAATGTAGTGCCTTTGAAGCGTACACTTGATTTTTCTTTAAAAACACGAGTTTTGATTTGAAATAATCAAAAGTCATCATTTTGTCCGGGTTTCGTCTTGAAGTATCTGAAAGCCATTTTGAAAAATTTTGAGAAGCGACATGTTTTAGAAAACATTTAAAGAACTCTCGCTCAAGCATCTGTACATGCCCGTATCATTGTTGAATGACATTTCTAGAAGCGTCTGAAATATCGATTATACAAGAGACATGTCGTGAGAAGAATATTTTGGATTTTGATTTTCTATTGTTTTGTATTTTTGAAAGTTTTATATTTTTATATTTTGCTTTTGTTGGTTTTCAAATTTTGTATTTTGTTTTCAAAAATATTTACAGTGACTTTTGGAAAATCATTTTCAAGAAGATTCGAGAAGGCGTTCTAACTCCTCGGGGTTAGGCTTCGCATTCAATTCGTCGAACTAAATCGTCAAACCTTTCTTTTGGAAGGGCTTTAGTAAATATATCGGCGAGTTGGTAATCTGTCTTCACGAAAAATAATTCAACAGATACCTTCTTCCACATGTTCTTTTATGAAGTGATAGCGGACTACGATATGCTTAGTCTTTGAGTGATGAGCAGGATTGCATGATATGGCTATGGCACTTTTGAGTCACAATACATAGGTATTTTATCGAAAGTAAAGCCATAATCTGTGAGTTGTGTTCTCATCCATAGAACTTGAGCACAACACGCAGATAGAGACACATACTCGGCTTGGCGGTTGAAAGTGCGGTGCAATCTTGTTTCTTTGAAGACCGACTTACTAACTTTTCACCCAAAATTGTGCTCCTCGATGTACTTTTTGTTGTAACTTGGTCACTGCGTGGTCCGCATCGAAAAGGCAATTAGATCAAATCCGGTTCCTTGGATACCAAAGACCCTTGTGAATGGATGTCTTGGTGCGAAAGATCCTTTTAACCTCTTTGAGGTGCGATTCGGTGAGCTTTGCACGAAACCGTGCTAATAAGCAAACAACAAAATGAATATCGGGTCGACTAGCGATGAGGTACATGAGAGAACCAATCATGCTCCGATATTTCTTGGATCAATAGGTTTCCCAAACAAATCGGCTCCAATTTTTGGTGAAGTTACCATTGGTGTTCCGACCGAGTCACAATTATCCATACCATGATTTTCAAAATCTCGGTTGTATATTTAGCTTGATTAATAAAAATTCCACGTGGGGATTGATGTATTTGTAAACCAAGAAAAACTTTAGTTCCCCATCATGGACATTTCAAATTTGCTTTTCATGAGATTTTCAAAATGTTTTGAAAGATTCGGATTAGTGGACCCAAAATGATGTCGTCCACGTAAATCGAACAATCAAAATGTCGTTTTGCATTTTGTGTAAACAAGGTAGGATCAACCGTTCCTTTGGTGAAATTGTTTAGGATAAGGAAAGAGGACGATTCGTCATACCACGCTCTCGGAGCTTGCTTTAAACCATAGATTGCCTTTTTGAGTTTGTAGGCGTAGTCGGATGTTCCATGTCTATGAAGCCTTACGGTGACTCACGTACACTTCTTCTTTCGAGTTCCATTCAAGAACGCGGTCTTAATGTCCATCGATAAACCGTGATGTTTTGTGAGTGCATAGGCTAAGAAAATCTGACGCCTCAAGTCTAGCTACCGGTGCGAATGACTCTTCAAAGTCTATCCCTTCTTCTGTCATATCCTTTGGCCACAAGGCGAGCTTTGTTGCAATTACGGTCATCTCTTCATCCCTTTTGTTCTTCCATAACCATTTGAGATCAATGGCGAATGTCAATTGGTCTTGGAACCATATCCCAAGAGTCATGTAGGCGGTATTGGAGAAGTTCCTCTGCATCGCTTCTATCCATGCGGGTTACGCCATTGCCTCGCGAATGTTCTTTGGCTCAATATTGCTAATTGAGCAAAGGTAAATGCATAAGTCGCAATCGGTGGCAAGTTGGCGTCTCGTCTGAATTGGCCTTGAAGGTTCACCAATAACTTGTTCAATTGGATGGTCTTTTGTCCACTTGAGTAGAAGGATACCGTAGATTATCTGAGTGCGAGTTAGATGGTTCTCGTAAGCTTGAAGATGATTCGGTGATTCCGTAGCAAGCGGGTTTTCAAATAAGTCTTCATCTAACGTTGCATCGTTACGGTTTTGAGTAGGTTCTTCTTGAAATGATATGTTTTGGTTTTGCTCATCAACTTTTGGTAAAAGCTGTTTGAAGAATTGGAGTTCTTTGGAGTAGATGTAGATGATGTTGATGGAGTTGGTGCATTGGTTTCGACCGTTGTAGATGCATCTTACATTGGTGGTGGTAGATGATTTTGGCGGGTGCGGTGGAATGATGGTTTGATGCATTTGTCGAAGTTCCACCATAGTATTCATCGAACATTAACTCAAAGAATTTCTCCCATTCTTGTTCATGAGGTGTGTCGGCAAAAGTTGATGGAGCTCTTTGATGTCTGAGTCTGAGCGATGTGTCCAAGTCTGCGGGTTTGGTGCGGGTTCTAGGCGAGTCTCTCGAAGCCATTTGTGAAAGTTCATCAAAATTCACATTCATCGTCTCCATGATCCTCCTAGTTCTTACATTATACACCACAGATGCCCTCGAGCTATCTGAATATCCAATGAAGATTCCAATATCACCTTTAGCTTTCGGTTTCCTAGATCTTCTCATCGTTTGTCGGATAGCACAAAGCGCCAAACACGTGAAAGTAAGAGATATCGGGTTTTACATTGTTCTATATTTCATATGGGGTTTTATTGAATCTTGGATGGATTAGGGATCGGTTACGAGTGAAACAAGCGTTGGCAACAACATCGACCCATAGAAATAACGGTGCACTAGAATAAATTAGCATTGTGCGGCGACTTCCACAAGAGTTCGATTTCTTCTTTCAACTACCCCATTCTGCTGTGGAGTTCTAACAAGCGATGTCGATGAGTTATTCCAACATCTTCAAAATAAGCTCTTAACTCGATTTGTGAATTACGTGCGTTATGCATTCTTACAACTCTTCTTGGAGCTTGAAGAAGTACTTGAATACGTTTCGGAAAGGTGATGATGATGCACGGTGCTTCGTCTTTTGATCTCAAAACCTAACCCATGTATATCTTGAATAATCATCGGCGATAACAAGAATATACTTTTTCCCATTAATGCTTTCAACTCTCATTGGGCCACATAAGTCCATGTGCAACATATGCAACCTTGCTTCGAACTAGAGTGCGGTTTGGGTTTATATGATGCTCTTTTGCTTTTCCTTGTTCGCATGATGGACATAAGTGATCCTTGGTGTATTTGAACTTTGGAAGTCCATTGACGATGTTGTCTTTGGCGGTTTGTTGATGGTGTCGAAATTGAGATGGGATAACCGTCTATGCCACAACCGGGACTTTGTTCGGATGCTCGTGTCATAAGACATATTGGTGATGAAGAGGCCATTTGGTTAATGTCGATAGCATACAAGTTTGTATCACGATTCCCGTTAAGAGATCGGTGCCATTCAAGTTTCTAACGAAGCAAGCATTTTCCTAAAAGCAACCTCTAAATCGCATCACGAGGCGCTTGATTGAAAACAAATTGTGTCCCAACCCTTGACATAGTAAACCCGAGTGATCAAATAATTTCCAAAGGTAGATCTCCATAACCCATGATAGCTGCTACATGATCATTTCCAAAACGTCGGTTCCCATGAATTTCCAAACGAAATTGATCGTGACTTGATTCGGTCATGTGCTTGGAGCAACCCGAGTCGACGATCCAAAGACATATTTCGATAACACGCCAATAACGAAAGAAGAAGATTTTGGAAACCGTTTTGATTTTGGTTCCTTTGGGTTAGAGGTAAAATCCGATCACACTCATAGAAGTTATCTATTGGTAAGACGGGTTCATCACTCATTCTACCATTACGGGTGTGAAAGTTCTACCGTGGGTTTCAAATGTCATCCCTAAAGTAAACATTATGCTCCCTATCGGTAGTGTAAAGCCTAAGTCTATAACTAGTCTTCCTATTCGTTTAGCATAAGTTCTTTTGGGAACATTCTTCTTAACAGCTTAACAATCTCATTCTTAGAAACACAATCATCATGAACATTAGTTAAAGATTTCTTGCAAGTTAAACAAAGAGATTCAACACATTCATTAGACTTAGCAAGTTTCATAGGTTCATTACATTCGGATGAAATGTCTTTCTTATTACAAAGCGGTAAACTCCTAGGGTGTTCTTCTACTTTCTTCTCTTTATTCAGCGACTACTCTTAGAGGCAAGCGAGACTCTATTGTTCCTTGTATTGCTCTTAGGCTTTAGTCTGCTGCTCTAGAGGTGCTTCCTAGTCTGTAGAAGGTAAGGCACACTCATTAGGATTCACATTTTTATCTAGAGAAGTGGTTTCGACTTTCCTAGTCTCTTTAGAGTGCTTTTCTAAACTTATGTCGTTTGTTCCATATGTTTTAGATGTGGAGGCGAGCGCATTAGTGGTACTCATCTTAAAAGGCCGGTGCTAAAACTTTTGGTTTCTCGATAACCGCTTTTCCTTTATCAACATTTTGTTTAGGCAAGGCGGTGGAGTGGTTGGTTTTGATAAATCATTTTCTCATTGACTTTTGGAGGAGGCATTGAAGCAGACATTTTGGTTTTAAAACCGGTTTGGGAACATTTGCTTTCTCCTCGGTCAATGGTTTTGTAATCTTAGTATCCACTTGCCTTTCCTTTTGACATTCGGTGAGCCCTCAAAAGATCATTTTTCGCTTTCATGTCATTGTAGGCACGCTCATCGACAGTTTGTCATACTTGCATTCCTCGGTTTTCGATCAAGTTGTTTAAAATATGAGACATTTTCTTTTCAAGTTTCTCAAGTGCTTTTCATATTTTGAAACAATTTTGGAGGTCTCGGTGGAGTCTTTCATGATCTTCAACGAATATGTTTGTAAAATAATGGACATAATATCGGTGAGTCGAACATCTTGAAGAGAGTCATTTAAATTTTCCAAAATTTGATGTGTTCGACACGATCATTAGCTTGCTTTACCGGGATTTATGGTCCTTGACAAAGTCATTGTTTCTTTCAAAAGCGCTTGTTCAAAATGAATTACCCTTGAGTTGATGTTATTCGGTGAGGGCAATTTGAGTTTCAAAATACTTTTTATTTTCATTATCAAAACTATTAAACCGGATGTTTGTTGTAATATTGGTTTTAGTTTTAACGATGTCTTGAAGATCCATAATTCTAGTTTTCACATTTTCTAAAATACTTCTCGCATCACTTGTGTTAAAAGGATTGTTTGAAGACATTTGTTCAATGTTCGAAGAGAATTTGAGACAACAAGCGGTTTTGAAACAGATTTTGAAACAGTGTTGACTCTTTGTTTGAAACACTTGGTGTGATGGAAAACTTTGACTTTTCTTTTGATTAACAAAAGTAATTCCGTTAATTTTGTTCCATTTGTTATAATCAATTGGTTTGATTTCGGATTTTTTGTTTCATTTTTTCTCTACTCTCCTTAGATAGTTCTAACGTTTCAAGAGAATCACGAACAATAATGGGTTCATGTAAAACATTTCCATTGTTTAACACATTACGAGGTTTCGAGCTTTCTTGAGGAGCGAAGAAGGGTCGTTACCAAGTGCCATTCTATGATTAGTATGAAAGCGGTTTACTTGATTAGAAAGCATCTTGTTTGTTTGAGCGAGAATGACCCGTTTTAAAAGCAAATTTTCCAAAGTTTGGATTTTTCATTTTATCAAGAATTTCATCAAGAAGAGAATCTTCTCGTTTTGAAAAATCGATAATCAACTGCTTCTTCTCTTTTCAAGATCGAAAACATTTCTTTTGTTTAGAAAGTTGGTCATTTAAATCGAAATTTCCTTGTTTAAAGATTTAATTTTCAAGTTCAAATTCACATCAAGTGTGTTATACTTGATTTGCAATAGTTGTTCTTTAGAAACCAAATTTCGATAACCAATTTCTAATTCGATTCTTTGTTTTATGAAATTCAAAGGCTTTTGCGTTCTCCTTGTAACTCTCAAGCTCGGTGGTCAATTTAGCATTCGCGGCCTTAACCCGCGATTGACCGTTCTAACTTTCTCGATTTCAATGCCACGATTATTGATTAATGATTCAAAATAAGCACGTGTTTCCTCATCGGTCTCGGTATTTTGTGCCACACGGTCTCCACTAGGATCCACATCCGGAGTCTCGAGTTAGTATTGCTACAACTCGGATTGTCGGTATGTATCATAAGTAGGTCTTGATGTCACGAGAATCTTGTTCGTCATGAGTAAACACATCAAATATGACATTGTTATAGCATGGATCGGTGATTGGTACCTCGAATCTTGCATTGGCGTCATAGGCGGGAGGTGCGTCGAATCGATGTCGTACTTAGTCTCTGAAGATTTGCCATGAAGATGCGGTTTGCATTGATTTCCTCGAGGTCTTCCAAATCATCCATAATAGCCATAAAGTCATGTTCCTCGGCACTCAATTGAAGTCCAGTTGTTCTTTTGTACCAACATGATAGCTTTACGAAGATACTCAAGATCCTTCTTTTTCGGCTTAGTTGGACAATTCCTTGCCATGTGACCCAATCCTTGTGGTTATAACACTTAACTTGATTACCACGATTCACATTTCCATAATTCCCAACGATTGGGCTGCAACATTCCCATTCGATTACCCATTTGCTCTATTCCCAACATTCGACCCATCGATTTCCAACATTCGACCCAACTGATTACCACGATTCGAACCGCTGATTACCCATCCGAAATCCATAGCATATCCTGTGGGTTCGCAATAACTCAACCATTTGTCCTTGATGACCCATGTTCACACCGGTGTGCAATTTGCTGTTGCGAGTGTTTGATGAAATCCTTTGGTTGTTGTTAGTTGGTGTGGAATAGCGACTTCGAATGCTTTACCCAAAATGCAAATGCATGTAGCAAAGCTTGTTCTTGTTCAATTTCAAGATCGGTGATTCCTTGTTCTGGTAATGTTGTTGTTACGGTGGATAGGTTTGTTGTTGAGGATAACGACTTGTTGTTGTGGAATGTATTCTTTGCAAGTTGTTGTTAGTGGAAGATGATGAAGCTTGTTGTTGTGTATTCACTTGGAGTTTGAGTCTTTGCAATGAGTGCCAATGGATCATGATTCTTTGCTAATCTTTCTTTCGACTTCATTCACTTCATTTTGGTTTTGTTTGAAAAATCGTTGAGTTGATCAAAGTTCACTTGATGTAAGTCTTTTGTTTGGTTGACAATAGTGACATATCGTCCCCATTCTTACGGTAGATTGTTCGGGAACTTGATGTTGCTCACGATAGTTACGGGTGTCAACTTGTTTACGATCGACTCATTCATTAAAGTGCAGAACCTTCCATAGTAGGATTCAATGGATTCTCACGGGTAGATGTAAACTTCTCCCATGCGGTTAGCGACTTGTTCTCCGTATCTTGTTGACCAATTTACATTCCATGACAAAGCCGTCTAACACGTTCCCACATATCGAAAGCGGTTTCTGGCTGTCTCTGACAAAAAGATGTCTCTTGGTAAACCCGTTGGACAATATGAATTGCCATGTCATCTGCTTGACTTGTTTGATCCTCTTGATGTATTCGATTCCTTTTGAACACGAAAAGATGGTGGGACGGGAGGTGTTGCATCGGCATTTCGGGGTCTTGGACTTGTCGAGGTATGAAGGGTCCATTCGTAATGGATTGAATCATCAATTTTCCATTAGGTTTGGTCTTAATGTAACGAAGCATCGACTTGTCCATTGAAGATAACCACCTTTTTCCAACATAGGAGGACGGTTTTCGGCACCGGTGCATGAATGTCTTGTTGAGTTGCCATTGATGAAGGTATGATATGATAAAGTTGATGTAGGATCGATTCAACGATAAAGGAGTTGTGTTTGATGAAGATTAAGCTCGGTTGTTGTAGTGAAAATTTGGTCTAAAACTTAAAACCTCAATAACTTCTTTTCGGAGCGTTTTAGGACTTGAAGGTTGACCCGAATTTTATTCGGTTCGGGTCTATTCTCCTCGTTCTCACGGTCGTTTTGATGGGTAGAAACGCTGAAAGCGGATTCTGGTTCAAAAGTTATAGCCGTTTGAAGTTTTGCTCAAAATCTTACTCGTAAACTTGTTCTTAAGCGTAGAAATTGGTGCTTATCGTGGGATTGCTTATCGTGGGATTCTTATCGTAGAAAGCTTAGGCGTAGGATTCCTTATCGTAAAACCCTTCTGGCGTAACCTTTGAGGCTAAGCGTAAGCTTATGCGTAAACAAAATGCTTAGTCGTAAAACCTTACGCGTAAGTGTTAGCTTATGCGTGAGTGTTACTAAATGGCGTTTATGCTTATCGTAAACTTAGGTTTAAAACCAAAATCCTTTACACTCTCACGGTGTAAAAGATATCCACAAGTCGAAGTGTTCCACAAACTTATCCAAGTGAGGAAGCAGAGTAACCGTTGTTGCTCGAAGATGGTTCACCAAAAGTTATCGTAAAATTCAAATCTTCGCGTAAAACCTTATGCGTGAAAACTAGGGTTTTGACTTTTCTTCTGCGTAAAAGAGGTTTTGACCAAATGTTGCTTCGCGTAAAAGCGCGGTTTTGCAAAAACACGAATTTTTCACCAAAAACACGTTTCCAAACGATTTCTTTTGCACAAACTTCTTCCAAAACACTTAAAGATCAATAAAGTCTACAACTTTAAGCTTAAAACCACGTAAAAATCAAAACTTTATGCAAAAAGCCCACGTTTATAGATAAAAACATAACTTTTCTTTGTAAAGCTTTAACAAAAAGCGTAACACAACACTCCTAAACCATTGTTAGGCGATTGATACCAATTGTAGGACCTTAAATATATCAACCTTATATCACAAATACCACGTTTACCACTTTACGCGTAGAACACGTTAAACACAAACACAAACTATGCGTAGAAATAAAGAAACAAAGATGAAAAAGATGGTGACTTGATGTTATAAAACCGTGTATGTGTAGAGAAAAGATGAAAACAAGATGTTGTATATTCCAAAGAAAACACACACACACACACACTCAAGCACACCCTCAAATGAGACTTTGAGGGTATTTATAGTACAAGTAACAAATGCCCTAATGGGCTTTCCATGGGCTTCGTGGATATGGGTTGGACATGGATTGGATGACAACTTATACAAGGCTAGCTTAACATAACTTCTAGCCATTTAGCTTAGTCCAATCCACGAGCCCGTTGACTATTCTAATCGATATCTAACACACGTTACAAAGTTCCTAAATGTGAATGACCATCACTTCTAATAAAAACTATTAAGGCTAACACAAATAACACCGTGTGCATTGACAAGCAACGAGAAAAGACAAGTTCAACTTTCATTTTCTTCATCAAGGTTCACATAATCATCTAAATTACACATCAACATAACTAATAGCTAACATAAAACATATAAAGCACGATTTTTTATTTATCTAGATCAAATATTCGAATAAACTTAATTCGCCTTGAAAACTAATTTCAAACAACTTGCTCACATGTGAAAATTAAATTCGAACAACTTGCTCACATGTGAAAATTAAATATTAAATCTTGAAAGACACATTCATCTAGCTCTATATCTTCAATTTCATCATCAGTTTATAGAATATATAGCTAATTACTAAATATATAGAACACAAAGATTAATTTATTTATAATCATTCAATCAAATGAAATTATGAATCAAAAGCTTAATTCGACTTCGATGATGATGATGATGATGATCGATGGAGGATGGTGGTGATTGGTGATGATTGTGGTGGTGGACGGTGGCGAACGTAGTGGTGGTTGGTGGTGCTGATGAACCTTAAGAGAGTGTTAGCGTTTTTGATGATCGTTATGAGTGATGGTGAGGATCATGATTATTGGTGGTGAATTGTGAACAGTGGTGATCGATGGTGATTACAGCGGTGAGGGTGATGAACATTGCGACAGTCTGTTGTGATAGTGATGAATATTTGAGAGAACTTACTGGGTTTCACACTTAAAATGTGAGATGTGTGTGTTTTTTATCTTATATAGTAGTCTGAAAATTAAAATGTCAAAAATGCCCATGTTTATTGAATCTCTAGTGTAAATCGGAGGATTGATCTCGGTTGTTGGATTAAATTAAAAGGGGATTAGATGGAGGGTCGGATCACTTCTCGCTCTCACAAAATATAGTTTCTCATTTGAACGCTTCTCTCTCTCTCTCTCTCTATATATATATATATATATATATATATATATATATATATATATATATATATATATATATATAAGTTTGAGTTATTATAAAGGTGTCTTATAATAAAAAGTGTAAAAAGTGTCGATGCAATAAATTTATAATTGTGATGCAGTTTGATAATTGTGATATAGTTGGATCACAAATAGACGTGTAGTAGTACTAATAAGGGTTGTGTGTCGTTTAAGTTATACAATAGCTTAAGGTTAGAGATTAGCAAGGTATAGCTAGGCAAATATTTTAAGCGTGCGTTTATTTATAGCCTAAAGTCTTAAATGTCACGCCTTATATAAATAAACTTAGGGTTAAATGTTATGTATATTATAATGTTATCAGGGTGAAAGAAAATGTCAGGTCAAAGTCATCGTTGATTAACCTCATCGGGTGACGGTTCTCACATATAGAATGACCGTCACCAACCGAGATAGATGGAAACATACACGTATTAAATTTTTACTTAAACTAGTAACTGAACTATTTAGATGAGAGGACGAACCTGTATCTATATTTCAAGCACCGGGATCATAAAGCGTCCCGGTAGTGAAAGCATGAGGTAATGATGTGGCTTGACCCGAAGTATCCGCGGGCTGAGTCAGTGGAGCCGATGATAGAGTCGAGCTACTGTTGGGGGACATGTGGGCCGACATAGACTGCTAGGCTGGGATTGAAGGGGCCTGATAGTAGGGGTAGGTTGGTGGATAGTAGAAACTGGGGTGGAACAATTGGACCCGCATAAGGATGGGCCGACATATAAGAAGGACCAACTGGGCTAAAAGGTGAGTTATAATAACGGGTCCAGCAGACATGTGATAGGACACAGGTTAAGTATTCGATCCAACAAAAGTTGGACTAGTGATAAGGTTTTAAAATGTACCTTTTGAGGGTCATTTAAGCCCTTATTTGATCACTTTGTATCCGTTATTACTTAATATCGTTCCTTTTCACTTTTAGGTCTCTTGAAGGCAAATTGTCGTAATGGCACTTATTTGGACGAAAAGGCGCGATATCTGAAGAAAATGGCCAAAGTCAATAATCGAGACACTCAAGTCGCGAAGACAAGGTGACGGCGTCATCGCTTAATCCGCGACGCCATCGGAGCATTTTGTGACGACACGAAGCCAAATTGCTCATTTACACGCGACGGCCTGTGTTTTAAAAGAGTAGGGGTCACAACTCGGGCGCCCTAGATTTGATCCGACGGCGTCGAAGATGAAGCCGATGGCGTCACAACCATAAGGTGACGCCGCACAACCTCGCAACATGCGCCAAGTAGTTGATACTGCTTTGGCCATAACTTTTGCATACGAACTCGGATTTAGGTGATTGAAAAGCCCACGCGACCGAGCGAGAAAATCTACAATTTGGAGAAAAGTATTTGTGACATTTGTCACTCTATAAGTGTGACGCCGTCATCCTTTGCCGACATAAAATATGCCTATAAATAGAACATTATAACTTCACTTTTTGTTGGCTCTAAACCCTAACTCCGATTCCGTGGTTTAGATAGGTGTTTTCCAAAGAACTTTGAAGGTTTCAATCGCTCCAAAACATCTTGTAATGGTTTGTTGATTATATCGAATCCATATATTCAATTTATCATTATGTCTATCCTATGTTTAATTGATTGTGTGTATGGTTGCACGCTTCTCCATGTCCAAATTAATTTACTTGTGTGTTTGCTTAGGAATATGAAACTTAATTATTAAATATTGATTGGTTGTTTCTTATCTTAATTGTTAATGATCTAGTAATGCGATAGGTCATTCGTTGTGTAATTAATGCTTGATTAATCTTTGTGAACCTTAGGCTATAACACTTAGAGCGGTTGTAGGCTAAACCATCCAAAGAGGGCCTTAGAGTTAGAGTTTATAATCCCTAGTGGGTTTTGTAGACGAGACCCTTTGGTAAGTTCAAAGTGTTAGGGATAAACGCATACCCTACGACTTTAGATATACAACGCGATTAAGAATAAGGACTTGACAATTCAACCATCAATAGGAGATAATTAAGGAGTAATAAAACCTAAGTAAACACATCTTTAAATCATCATACGAGCACACAACAATAGACATAGACTATCCTTAGCTTAGTTAATTAGATAAGTAGAGTAATCGGTAGAAAAACCAACCCCCAAATCTAAACCCCGAGATTCGTACCTTTCCATTTTATAAAATATAAAAATACAAAATAATCATCCTCACCTTTAGACTTAAATCGACATACACTTTAGCCTAACGACACTATTCCCTAGAGAACGATATCAATACCCGTGGCTTACCCTAATACTACACTACAACGATTAGGTTCAACGCCTAGGTGTTATAAAACTTGCTCAAGAAAAGGAAGTTCTTTGACCCGAACGACGCGTGTAGCGTTATCAACTAGCAACCTTTGAAGATCGAGCATCATTCGACGGATCATTCACTCCTAATTGTTGTAACAATTTAGTCAACAATGCATCGATGTTATTAATTTTAATGTAGAGTTACTAGTGTTAATACAAATAAACCATAAAAACATTTATTTATATTTTACGATCTTCTAATGTTTTGTCGATAACAAACGTAAAATCATTTTAACGAAATAAATAAAATACGTAAAAGCTTTGAGACAATAGTTTACTAACATACTTTTACTAAACATATTAAAACCATCAAAACATGTTTAGTAAATAAGTTATATAAAACCAAATATATTTTTATAAAACACTAACAAGTAATATTGTTTGTTTAAATCTTATAGAAATGTATATGTACTATGTATATGTTGTAAATGGGTAAGTAATGGGTAAAAACTAAAGTCCATAACCCATGATCCATGATCCATTGACTATGTACAATGAATATTGTTGGGTAAGAACCAAAGTCCATAACCCATACCCATGGAGCATGATCCATAACCCATGACCCATTGCATAACATCATGCATGAAGTCATGTTGGGTATTATCCATGATCCATGACTCAAGATCCATATCCCAATGACTAGGCACATTGCATCTTGTTGGGTATCGATGATCCAATGTCCATGACCCATGGTCCATAACCCATAACCCATAACCCAGTTTGCAACCCAAAATCCAGACTAAACAGACCCGGTGAGCTGGATCCTCTCGGTGAGGATCCACCCTAAACCCTAAACCCCAAACCCCAAACCCTAAACCCTAAACCATAGGACCAGAACCGTGGGATAGTAGGCACATTTTACCTATAAATAATGAGCCATTTCTCTCTTTCTCACTACCACTCTTAGATATACTTTCTCTCAGTATTCTAACCCCTCTAACCACAAATCCAAAGGATTATTCTATGTAGTTTTATCTTTGTGTGATTCTCTAGGTTCCTCTTAAAGGCGAGATCACCACCTCTTGAAGACGATGCAAGCTCAAGGTAATGAGTTGCTAAGCTTCGTCATCATCAAGACCACTCAAGTGCATCTTGTTGATAGTTCTTTCCTCCCTCCATAGAAGTGTCATGTTGAAGGCATTAGTGAATGGTGCCGAAGGTGTACAATCGATATGGTGTGCCGATGTACAAGTTGTGTAGTTTGGGTTAAAGGATGTTGATATCCTTTTCAGTGTTGTAACAAGGAGTATGTCTCCTTTGGATTGTTGTGTTGTGGTGTAGTGTTGGGTAGTAGTTGTTCCTTTGTAATGAAACTCGGTATCTAGCCTTGTACCGGATAAAGTGTAGGCGACGTTGTGATAGGTTTGGTTCTACCTCATGGAAGAACTTGGTTTCTAGCCTTGTACCAGATAAAGAGTAGGCGACGTTGTGAAGGCTTCTCCGCTACATTAAGGAGCTTGTGTTGTGTAGTACTTAGAAAAACTTGAGTGGGGTACTCGAGGAGTGGAGTAGGGCAAGGAAGGTGTCCTTGTAGCCGAACTACTATAAATACTCATGTCGTGGTTTTGTGTTCCTTTACTCTTTATCTCTTGCATTACTTACTTATATATTCATCTATCAATATTGATAACGCTACACGCTCGCTCGGGGTCAAAGGAACTTCCTTTTCTTGAGCAAGTTTTATAACACCCTAGGCGTGAACCTAATCGTTGTAGTGTAGTATTAGGGTAAGCCACGGTATTGATATCGTTCTCTGGGGAATAGGAATGCTAGTGAGAAGTTACTACGCTAAGGTTGGGGTTGAGGAAGATTATTTTTATCTTTTATGTTTTTAGGAAATGGAAAGGTCACGAATCTCGTGGTTTGGATTTAGGGTTGGTATTTCTACCGATTAATCTACTTATCTAATTATCTAAACTAATGGGTAGTCTATGTCTAATTATTATGTGTTCGTATGATAGTTTAAAAATGTGTTTATTTAGGTTTTATTACTCCTTAATTATCTTCTATTGGTGGTTGAATTGTCACGTCCTTATTCTTAATCGCGTTGTGTGTCTAAAGTCGTAGGGTATACGTTTATCCCTAACTCTTTGAACTTACCAAAGGGTCTCGTCTACAAAACCCACTAGGGATTATAAACTCTAACTCTAAGGCCTCTTTGGATGGTTTAGCCTACACCGCCTAAGTGCTATAGCCTAAGGGTCACAAAGATTAATCAAGCATTATTTATACAACGAATGACCTATCGCATTACTAGATCATTAACAATTAAGATAAGAGACAACCCATCAATATTCAATAACTAAGTTTCATATTCCTAAGCAAACACACAAGTAAATTAGCCGGACATGGAGAACATGCAAGCATACACACAAATAATCAAAGACATAATTGAATTAATGAAGTAAACACTTATCTTGTTGTAAGATAGGGTTTGGAACCCTAAAATACTGTACAAGACAGCCTTGGTTCGGTTTAGGTTTTTACTCCAAAAGACTACACACCAATACCGAAAATTCGGATTCTATATATAGATTACATGTGCTACTGGCGTCACCTTATGTTTTGTGACGTCGTCTCGTCGCCGTCATTAGGGTTTCGTCTTGGCCACGTTAGTCTTGCGACGGCGTCACCTTGTGCTTGTGACGCCGTCCTCTTTAGCTTCGGCGCCGTCCGGATCAAATCTAGGCCGTGCGAGTTGCGACGGCCTACTCTTTTAAAGCCCCGACACCGCACTTGAAAATATGAAATTTGGCTTCGTGTCGTCACAAAATGCTCCGACGGCGTCGCGCTTAAGCGATGGACGCCGCCACCTTGTCTTTAGCAACTTGAATGTCTCGATTCTTGACTTTGGCCATTTTCTTCAGATATCCGCGCCTTTTCGTCCAAATAAGTGCCATTACAGCAATTTGCCTTTAAGAGACCTAAAAGTGAAAAGGAACGATATTAAGTAATAACAGATACAAAAGTGGTCAAATAAGGGCTTAAACGACCCTCAAAAGGTACATTTAAAACCTTATCAAATATCCCTACACTTGGTATTTGCTTGTCCTCAAGCAAATGTGCTTTAGCCAATTAATTTATAAGTTAAGGGTCATGAAGCATTGGTTTAAAACAGTCCACAACACATATAAGCCCCTAAAAGTCATAACAAGGTGAAAATTACATATTAGCACCTCACATGGGGTGTTTGGATACTCACATCTCTCTCGGGTGTATATGAAATATAACAAGTTGGAAATGGAAGATTAAACACTCATTAACTGGTCATAGTACATAGATTACCATAGGCTTGAGAATAGATCAAACCTCCATCGCTTTGGCGTAAGCACCTAGGAAAGACTATCAAAGAGGTCTTTAAAGGGTTGTAATGTTAGGCTTACGGTAGGGAAACAAAGGGTTTGGTGGGATAGGCTATTTAGTGGTGGTAAGTCAAAAATCTTTTTGTTACAAGCATACGAAGAATGGCGTTGCTAAGCCAAAACTCGACACTCTAGACTCTACACTCTATTTTTATTTCTTTTCTCTTTTCTATTTTTTCGATTTTTTTTCATACACTTTACTCTACCATCCTCTACGGTAACATCAAAATGATAGGGATTTATAGGCACATCCCTATACTTGAGTTTTATTTCTCTAACACTAATTTGACCCGAATTGAAAAGATCAAAACACTTGGGGTATGTTATTACGCAAATAAAGGAATTTAATCCTTCCAATCATTTTATAAACTTTAACTTTTCCCATGAGTCCCAATCGTCCCAAAAGCGTGTATAAAGGATATGACTCGACTTAGCAACTCATGCAAGCAACTAGATAATTGAACTAAGGGTTTGGGGTGATAATAATAATGCACTAAAAGTGAGTGCATACAGGGTAGGATAAGGCGATTTGGGTGTATATTTGGGGTGGGGTGTAAACAATGCTCTTCATTGATATTCGGAAAAATCGAAACATCACGAGAACCGCGAAAAGGATAGGCTCGAGGGGTTAACTAGGGTATCGTGTACTAAAGATGAGTACAACGCAGGGTGTGGGAATTACTCAACCGATGTGGAAGAAGTAATTATATTACGGTATCAAACAAGGGTTATCCTAATGCCTCTTATCATTTAGTTATTCCTAACTACACAAGTGTAGTCTTACTAGCGATCTCGGGATGCATCACAAAACAAGTTCTAGAATCTAATATACTACCGGTTCACACTCTAAGCATTAAAGATGAATGCTTTAATTCCTACTAATCTAAGGGTGATCCTCACATTTTGGGTGGAATTTAGGTGGTAAAGGGTTTTTGTGCTAGTCATGCAACTTCCTATCCGTGAGACGCTTTTGTTAAGACTAATGGCCCACTCCTATATGTCATAGAAAATTTCAAATTTGGTGCCAAAATTACCCTAACCGACATTTTCTCATGGTTTATTACACAAATACAATTGACAAAGCTAATAATCAAGGATAAGCATAGTTTCTAAGTTCCGCTTATTTTCCTCCCTACACTTAAACCGAACATTGTCCCCAATGTTCCCGAAAGTATCGGGTTATGATAATGGAAGGTAATGAAAACGAAAGAAACTAGTACTCCCCGATTAGCTCGGTAGGATCCGTGTATGAAGTAGTGGTTAAATCCTTTCCAATAAGAATGTGTGCGTGAAAAGCTCCTTCCAATCTTTTGTTTCTTCTTCTTGATAAATAAAACACGCACATTCAAGAAAACAAACGAAACCTTCACGTAAAATCGTGGTAATAATATATATAAGACTCTACTAAACTAAGATATAATGCTTGTGGAATGGATGTTTACGAATTTATGGAAAATTAAGACCGAAAATTCCAAAATTCATAAGTAGCTCGAAAAACGAGAAAAAAGTAATGTTGTTTTACTCCTTCCCCGACGCCGTCGGTTAATCGACAAAACCGGTCTGCGATTTTCCGGAAAAATTTCGGAAAATTTACATCTTTAGAATCTGAAAATTTCGCAAAACATCCATTATGACTCGATACATGTCACACCTCACGGAGGCGAAACACGAGGTGTAACGGAAGGAACATAAGCACAAGATAATAGAACATACCAACATTAATATTAAAAAGAAATATTAAACCATTACAATACCGGTTTAGCGGCATCGGCAAATATATTACAAAGTTTAGTTCCCAAAATATTGAGTTCTTTACATAATGATTTGTAGTGACAATAAAGACTTCATTATGCAAGACTTGGTAGAAAAGCTTACAACGATCACAGAAATGCATGAGAGAAAAACGGGTCAACTATGAAAATAGTTGGTGAGTAAACACGTTTAGCAAAAAAAATAAAACTCGTAAGAAATATCAAAGCTTTCGGTCGACGAAAAATGGTCCGCAAAGCAAAGGCATTGTAAATCCACTCAGTTCCAAGTTCCGCCCATACAAAACTTGCAACCTGTGTGTTCACAACCCACTGCCAAAAGTAGTATGTCTAATAGTCAAGTATAAGCGGTCATAATAGTTCACAATATAGTACCACGAATATAATAATTCAGGGATGCTCCGAACATGGGAGACTTTGCACTGCTCCAACAAGGGAGACTCCTTTGTCACTCGACCACCTAGGTGAGATTTATTGAGACGCTCTACCAATAAGGCGAGACTTTATAGTGATGCTCCGAACAGAGGAGACTCCTTTGTCACTCGACCACCTAGGTGAGATTTATTGAGACGCTCTACCAATAAGGCGAGACTTTATAGTGATGCTCCGAACAGAGGAGACTCCTTTGTCACTCGACCACCTAGGCGAGATTTATTGAGACGCTCCACCAATAAGGCGAGACTTTATAGTGATGCTCCGAACATAGGAGACTCCTTTGTCACTCAACCACCTAGGCGAGATTTATTGAGACGCTCCACCAATAAGGCGAGACTTTAGGGTCATAGCATGTACGGTTCAATATATTCAAACAAGTCATAAGTTCATAATTAAATCCAAGATTCTAAGTCAAGTTCAAAAGTTCAAGTCTAAAAAGTTCATAGAAGTAAAAATCAATTTAGTTCAAATATGGTTCATGCATTTCGCCCCAAAAATATAGTAAAACGGTAAAAGGGATGTGATTACTCACTTGGTGAATAGATGCGATGACAAATGTGGTTACAATCAAGTATAATGTGATGTTTTAGCGGGACCTATTACGAATGATATGATATGTCATGAGTTGCAATGTAATGTTATGCATGCATTCCATATGTTATTTATACCATTTATGTGTTTTGAAAATATTACTCGTCGTCGAAAAATACTCTTTTGACGTCTTGACCCTTCAAAATGACTTTACATGTTTTTACGTCAAAATGTCATCCTACAATGGTTTTATAATGATTTATGGTGAAATTATCACTTTTAAATCGCAAAACAGTGTCGCCGGAAATTTTATAAAAGTAACAAAATGGCTTTGGAAAACTAGTCGTAAAATGGTGTACGTCGATCGTTAGAGAACGAACTCGACGGTTTTGGAAAGTTTGTATCGATATCTAGAAGTTTCAGTTCAGAGTTTTCGTCCAAAAGGTCTCGATCATAAAGATATTAAGGGCTAAAGATAGCGATTTTTGCTAATTGTGTGCGAAAATAAGTTTCGCCAAGTTTGAACATCCGTAAATAATTTACCATAACTCCGCTTGACAAACAGACTTTTGTTTTGAAAAATATGGCGGTGAACTTGATTTTACTAGAAGACATTTCGCTCCAAAAGTTTCACAACCTTGTTAAAAACAACATAAACATGGTCGTTATGACTAATGTAACACTTGTATCGTAAAAATAATATAGTTTTCGAGAAAATAATAGTTACGGCAACTTTATGAAAACGTGCATATATTTGTCGTTTCAAATCCGCTTTCTACGATAATATGTCCTTAGCTTCGATCAAGTAAACTAATATATTTTGATAAGTCGAAATAATTTGTGAAGCTTAAGGCTCGTTTTGACCCGAACAAACTAAAAATATGTTGCTGAAATTTAAAAAAGTATTTATTTAATTCGCCAAACTTTAAAAATTCACCACGGCTTCGTTATAAGTCCGTTTTATTCCGCCAATGCGCCACGGATTCGTTTTAAAGTATATTTTCTAAATATCAAGGCCAAAACTTCGCACCAACAGTAGGTTTTCCAGAAATTCAATTAATGACAGAACCTAAATATATAGTTATCGAAAATAGTTTTTCTCGGACAAAACCTATTCTAATCCCTTCAAATCAACTCCAAAGCTAATCTAATCCTACCATACACCTTCTTAGGGTGTCATGGGTTCCTAATCACCATCAAGACCAAAGAATACCATGGGAATAATTATAGGATGACCAACATATATATTTAACTCAATAAATCATGAAATAAATGGTATAAATCACATATCATGCATATAAGCTCCAAAATGAAAAGAAACATATGAAAATGAAAAGGAAACATGAAAATGAAAGAAACATGCTTACTAGTTAATATGATGAGGTGCAAAGAACAAAGGTTTTCCTAATCACTTGAGGTTTGTATTACAAAACCTTGCAACAAATGATACTAATGTTTATAAAACTTGTCTTAAAATCTTGAAATGATTCTTTATCTAGGACCCTTGGTGCCGAACTTGTAGAGAAAAGAGAAGACAACAATTTCTTTTTCTTGGTCATTCACACTTTGAGATAATAATGAGGATATGTTATAATATAATAATTTTGTACAAGTTTGAAAATATCATAGACAAGATCCATATTTTGTGGTAAATATCATGGTGGGCGTGGGTTAGCTAGCTTATAATATATATATATTTTTTTTTTTTTTTTTTTTTTTTTTTAATATGATTGTGTAAGTAAATGTAGGCAAAATAAATATAAGTTGTAACTTGTATATATACATTTGTGTATCTAAGGTAGTTTTGCTCAAAATAGATTTTAATGGATCCAAGTAGAATGTATTGAGGTCATATAAATTGTAAAAATACATTTCTTGCAAAATTTGAGTGAACTAATAATTATCGTGTAGTTTTAAGAAAAGTGTCGTAATAATATAAATTTAACGAATTATATACAAAATAAATTTAAAACACTAGGTAAACTCAAATATAGTTTTATAAGCCAAATGTAAGTATAAAATATATCGGGATCATTTTTAGAAGTAACGGATTAAATTTTTAAAATAATAACTCACGCGATAACGTTTATTAAATATAAAAATTACGCGTTAAATGCGAAATGAAAAGCCATGAATGAACTAATATGATGTATATTTAATTTAAGAAATGACCGAATTTGAGAATTGTGACATTCTTCCCATGTCGTGAATCACGTCCCGTGATTCGATTAACGATACTATGGTCCGAACCTCGACAAGAGTTCTAAAGTTCATGATCGTCGAGCAGTCTAAATGATCATATCAATGCCCATGCGTCTGCTTTCCCATTCAACTAAGTGCGTGCGTGATCGATTTGATAGGGTAAACTTATCCAATATCGAACGTAGCTCTCAAAAGACCTTTAGGTAGTCGATTCTAATTTAATCTCACAACTCATCAAACAAGAACCGTCATGAGATTAAACTAAACCGACTTGAGTAAACTTGTCTCTTAGCTTGATTTTCGCAACTCATCAAACAAGAACGTCACTAGATCAAGCTAGGAAACAAGTTGTTAGAAAGGTAGGATGCCACATCCTTGAATGAAGTCTTTTGAAAGATTCGCTCGATATTCGATTTGCTTACACAATCAAATCCAATCAACAAAATATATAACAACTAAGGTCGATATCAATAGGTCTCAAATTAATCAATGTCGTGAACGTGTAAAGATTGGAAGGAAGTTATGCACTCAAAATCATGTCGTACATAAATAAGGTAGTTGTTCGAAAGAATGTACCGTTAAGCGTTGCGGGCTTCCTCGGTACCCGGATAGAATGCTCGACCACGTGCGGGAGGAATTTCAATGTTCGATCTTGTGGGCCTTCTATTGCCAACGCCAGTTTGGACGATTACCTCCTTGATTGGGAGTTCTTTTCAACTTTGGACGGTATTGCGAAGGTGATCTAGACTTCCACACTCGTAACATGCTTTTCTCGTCCTGATTTCCATTTCTGTTTGAGCAATTTTTGCGAAGTGGCCCGTCATCCACATTTGCCGCACCTTGGGCGCCTCCTAAGTGATGATAATTACATCGAGTGCACAAAGGATGTGGACTGCATATCCTTTGCGCTCCCGGGTGATCGCCCATAGTTACGAGTTATTCATTGTCTCTTGTTTTGCGGATTACGGTCTCGGTTTCCACGGTGATCCTCCTGTCGCTTTCATCCATTGTCGTTTGCTTTTGTTAGTTCTCCGGACCGATCACATCATTTGTTAAGCGATCGCCATACTCACGTGACTTGCGTGGTTGGTTTCGACGGTGACATCCTCCTAATTTCCGGTATCAATCCCCATATATATCGGTCAATCAACTTCTCCACGGTGGAAACCATGTGAGGAACCATCCTAGTTAGCTCGTGGAACCGGATCGTGTACTTGTCGATCTCTACTCCTACCATCAGTGGTTCCAAAATTCTTCTTCCGGTTTACGCACTTCATCTTTTCTGCGGTACTCATCGCTTAGTAGTTTCTTGAATGCTTCCCAAGATAATGCATTTGCAACCCTCTTCCTCTAGTGCAGTAGTTGGTTGTTCCACGGTCAAAGCTCGTCCCCGTAGTAGACCAACAGAGAACTCAACCTTGTTTCCTTCAAAGACATTTCGTGATACTAAGCTTCGACTCAACATTCTCGAACCGAGTTAGCGATCAATGGCACCCTCGGTACCATGAAATTCCATTGGCTTGCATGTCATGAAAGTTTTGTAGTGCATCCTTGACCGCGTTTGAAGTACCTTCTCCGTTGTTGGTCTGCCTAGCATCGAGATGGGTTATAATTTGAGTGAGTAGATCCGCTATTCCAAAGCAGCGTTGTTGTCCGGATTGTCATTGTTGTTTGGGTTGCCGTTGTTGTTACCTCCGAGCGTGTGTTTCTTGCGGCCATGATCCTACAATGGACCAAAACATCGGGTTGAGTAAACGACATTGAACGAAGTCGGATGAGGTGCGAGCGGTGGTGATGTGTTATAGTGATCGAAACATGGCAGAACAGAGACATGCTATGTCTAACAAGTCGAAAGATGGAAAAGAGAAGATATGAACAAGGTGCGGTAATGTAGACGTGAGCGTAAAAACATGCCATGCATACTCACCCGACCAATGCAACTTCAAAGTGACGGACTTTAAAGACTCGACTAAACATGATTTAAAACTACCACTCTTATCATTGCATGGTTCTTCATAAATTAGACATAGTTGATCGGGCTATGTATAATTTATGAGTAACGATCAACGATAGACTAGTTGACTCGAATGGTCTTCAATGTTTAATAAAATAATATACAAAAAAATTTATTACGGTTATAGGCGTGATTTTATTTTTGAAAAATCGGCATTCTCTATAACCTTTGGCTCTGTACCAATCTGTCACACCTCCGGAGGCGGAAACACGAGTGTAACGGAAGGAACATAAGCACAAGATAATAGAACATACCAACATTAATATTAAAAGAAATATTAAACCATTACAATACCAGGTTTAGCTGGCATCGGCAAATATATTACAAAGTTTAGTTCCCAAAATATTGAGTTCTTTTACATAATGATTTGTAGTGACAATAAAGACTTCATTATGCAAGACTTGGTAGAAAAAGCTTACAACGATCACAGAAATGCATGAGAGAAAAGCGGGTCAACTATGAAAATAGTTGGTGAGTAAACACGTTTAGCAAAAAATAGAAAACTCGTGAAGAAAATATACAAAGCTTTCGATTGACGAAAAATGGTCCATAAAGCAAAGGCATTGTAAATCCACTCGGTTCAAGTTCCGCCTATACAAAACTTGCAACCCGTGTTTCACAACCCATTGCCAAAAGTAGTATGTCTAATAGTCAGTATAAGCGGTCATAATAGTTCACAATATAGTACCACGAATATAATAATTGTGGATGCTCCGAACATGGGAGACTTTGCTCCCAACAAGGAGACTCCTTTGTCACTCGACCACCTAGGTGAGATTTATTGAGACGCCTACCAATAAGGCGAGACTTTATAGTGATGCTCGAGACAGAGGAGACTCCTTTGTCACTCGACCACCTAGGTGAGATTTATTGAGACGCCTACCAATAAGGCGAGACTTTATAGTGATGCTCCAAGAGGAGACTCCTTTGTCACTCGACCACCTAGGCGAGATTTATTGAGACGCCCACCAATAAGGCGAGACTTTATAGTGATGCTCGAACATAGGAGACTCCTTTGTCACTCAACCACCTAGGCGAGATTTATTGAGACGCTCCACCAATAAGGCGAGACTTTAGGGTCATAGCATGTACGGTTCAATATATTCAAACAAGTCATAAGTTCATAATTAAATCCAAGATTCTAAGTCAAGTTCAAAGTTCAAGTCTAAAAGTTCATAGAAGTAAAAATCAATTTAGTTCAAATATGGTTCATGCATTTAGCCCAAAAATATAGTAAAACGGTAAAAGGGATGTGATTACTCACTTGGTGAATAGATGCGATGACAAATGTGGTTACAATCAAGTATAATGTGATGTTTTAGCGGGACCTATTACGAATGATATGATATGTCATGAGTTGCAATGTAATGTTATGCATGCATTCCATATGTTATTTATACCATTTACTGTGTTTTGAAAATATTACTCGTCATTTAAAAATACTCTTTTGACGTCTTGACCCTTCAAAATGACTTTACATGTTTTCGTCAAAATGTCATCCTACAATGGTTTTATAATGATTTATGGTGAAATTATCACTTTCGTGCAAAAAGCAAAGGTCGTCGGAAATTTTATAAAAGTAACAAAAATGGCTTTGGAAAACTAGTCGTAAAATGGTGTCGTCGATCGTTAGAGAACGAACTCGACGGTTTTGGAAAGTTTGTATCGATATCTAGAAGTTTCGATTCAGAGTTTTCGTCAAAAGGTCTCGATCATAAAGATATTAAGGGCTAAAGATAGCGATTTTGCTAATTGTGTGCGTAAAATAAGTTTCGCCAAGTTTGAACATCCGTAAATAATTTACCATAACTCCGCTTGACAAACGACTTTTTGTTTTGAAAAATATGGCGGTGAACTTGATTTTACTAGAAGACATTTCGTTCCAAAAGTTTCACAACCTTGTTAAAAGCAACCGCAAACATGGTCGTTCATACTAATGTAACACTTGTATCGTAAAAATAATATAGTTTTCGGAAAATAATAGTTACGGCAACTTTATGAAAACGTGCATATATTTGTCGTTTCAAATCCGTTTTCTACGTATAATATGTCCTTAGCTTCGTATCAAGTAAACTAATATATTTTTGATAAGTCGAAATAATTTGTGAAGCTTAAGGCTCGTTTTGACCGAACAAACTAAAAATATGTTGCTGAAATTTCGAAAAGTATTTATTTCACGCCAAACTTTAAAAATTCACCACGGCTTCGTTATAAGTCCGTTTTATTCCGTTCAAGCGACACGGATTCGTTTTAAAGTATATTTTCTAAATATCAAGGCCAAAACTTCGTACCAACAGTAGGTTTTCCGAAATTCAATTAATGACAGAACCTAAATATATAGTTATCGAAAATAGTTTTCTCGGACAAAACCTATTCTAATCCCTTCAAATCAACTCCAAAGCTAATCTAATCCTACCATACACCTTCTTAGGGTGTCATGGGTTCCTAATCACCATCAAGACCAAAGAATACCATGGGAATAATTATAGGATGACCAACATATATATTTAACTCAATAAATCATGAAATAAATGGTATAAATCACATATCATGCATATAAGCTCCAAAAATGAAAAGAAACATATGAAAATGAAAAGGAAACATGAAAAATGAAAGAAACATGCTTACTAGTTAATATGATGAGGTGCAAAGAACAAAGGTTTTCCTAATCACTTGAGGTTTGTATTACAAAACCTTGCAACAAATGATACTAATGTTTATAAAACTTGTCTTAAAATCTTGAAATGATTCTTTATCTAGGACCCTTGGCTGCCGAACTTGTAGAGAAAAGAGAGACAACAATTTCTTTTCTTGGTCATTCACACTTTGAGATAATAATGAGGATATGTTATAATATAATAATTTTGTACAAGTTTGAAAATATCATAGACAAGATCCATATTTTGTGGTAAATATCATGGTGGGGCGTGGGTTAGCTAGCTTATAATATATATATATATATTTTTTTTTTTTTTTTTTTATATGATTGTGTAAGTAAATGTAGGCAAAATAAATATAAATTGTAACTTGTATATATACATTTGTGTATCTAAGGTAGTTTTGCTCAAAATAGATTTTAATGGATCCAAGTAGAATGTATTGAGGTCATATAAATTGTAAAATACATTTCTTGCAAAATTTGAGTGAACTAATAATTATCGTGTAGTTTTTAAGAAAAGTGTCGTAATAATATAAATTTAACGAATTATATACAAAATAAATTTAAAACACTAGGTAAACTCCAAATATAGTTTTTATAAGCCAAATGTAAGTATAAAATATATCGGGATCATTTTAGAAGTAACGGATTAAATTTTTAAAATAATAACTCACGCGATAACGTTTATTAAATATAAAAATTACGCGTAAATGCGAAATGAAAAGCCATGAATGAACTAATATGATGTATATTTAATTTAAGAAATGACCGAATTTGAGAATTGTGACAATACAAGCATTTGACTCAAACAAACCCACATATATATCTTTTAATGAATTGCTATTCTCATGTTTACGCTTCTTTTGAAAACATGTGTAATCCTCCCTACACTTATCCTTTATGTAAAATACCTTTATATGCAATTAAGACGAGGTTAAAAACAAAATAAAGCATTTTTACATATTTAAACATGAGAATAAACAATCAATCAAAGATATACGACACTAACAAGCAAACAATTAAGCATGGGTTGCCTCCCACGAAGCGCTTTTTTATTTAAGAGTCTTGTAGCTAGACTCGTAGTCGCTTCTTACGTGACTTCATTACCGCCATCTCCTTCATTCGCTTTCCTTCGTCAAAGGGTGTAGGCGTTGTATGCTTACGATGGATTCCTTGCCAACGCCGCTCATTATGGTGACGCTTTTATCCTTTAGATTGGTTTCCTTCATCAGAAAGGCCCAAACCATCTTGGTTTGTTTCTACCTTGTAATGCCCTTATCCGTGATTTGTACAAAAGTACTTTTCTCCCTTAAGAAATTCCTTAGGGTTCCTTTATGCCTTTGGTATCGGTGGGATTATTTCCTAATTTCTTATCGGGTTTCCACAACGTTGCATACAATCCTTGAACCATAAAGTCCCTAAGCCCTTTTCCCAATCATTCATTTTCTTCTTAACAATATTGCTGGGGCTTGTGGATTTTCACCGTAATCATCTCCATGATCTTAAGAGGATACCTTGGAACGATGGGTATCCTAGCGCACTGTTCCGCTTTTAAGTACCATGATGCCTCACCGCATTTGATGGTTGCCTTGGCGGTGGCGAAATGGTGTTCCAAGAATGAGTGGCACGTTTTTATCTTCCTCAACATCTATGATCACGAAATCCACCGGATAAACGATGTTAGCCACCTCTATTAGAGCATCCACCACAATTCCTATAGGGTAGACATAGGTGTGGTTAGCTAAGGAAAGTCTAAGATTGGTCTTGGCTGGCTTCTACTTCGTCAACTTATTATAGATTGATAATGGCATTATACTCACATCAGTCCCCTGATCGCCTAAGGCATTTATATTATCAATATCACATATGCTACAAGGTATCACGAAGTTCCACTGTGGTGTCTCGTTTTTTTGTTAATGGTTTTTTTAGAACCAACTCATACAGAGGTCCCATAGGCAAGGCGTCATACTCTTCTTCTGTCATTTTTCCTTCAAGGGCTTCTCTAAGAACCTCATTGTACCTAAAGTTGTTTACTTGGTTTGCAATGGTCTTTCTGTTAATTTCGTGCTTAAGGTAGTACTCAATGGTATCAGGCTCATCATTAGGTTCAGACTTCTCCCTCTTGCTTTCCTCAGTTTTCCTCACCTCAACCTTTCCATCCTCAATATAATGGAAATGGCGTTAACAAACGAAGTGGGAGGACAATCGCTTCTTCTTACTAGTACCTTTTCGAACTTTTGTTTTGGTAAATTCTTTACCAAGTTTATCATTCCGTCATTTTGTTTGCATTTCTCTCTTATAAACTTCCTCTTCAAAATTGGCTAATCTCTCCGTATGAGTGCCATGTACTCCTCATTTATTCCTTAAAGTTTGGTGAGAGTGGTATTGGGAAGTAGAATGGGCGCCTTCGAATTGGAGTTTTGCTCACGACTTGGGATTCAAAAGGTGTTGGGTGGTTGGTGGAATTGGCGAATTAATCGCTTCTCGAGGAATGTGTACGGGAGCCCTTTTTCTTTCCATGAGATAATCAATTCCTCTCTCAATAGCACTCATTTGCTCTTCAAAGATGCTCGGACGATTCAAGAAAAGTTGATATGGCATTAACCATGTTACTGAGGGTTTCGTGAGATTCATTCCAATCTTCGTAGTTTTGATCAAGAAGCTCTTCTATAATATCCCAAGATTTTTCGCATTAAAGTCACGATCCTCCCACCGTGGCTTGATCAATAGATCGTCGAGTGATGAAATCAATATGGTCATAGAAGATTTAGATTTGAAGCCAAAGATCAATGCAATGACGGGGAGTTTATGGAGCGGGTCCTTGAATCGAGTCCATGCTTTGTAGAGACTCGCTGAAGTTGTTGAAACGTTAAGATATCTCGCTTAAGTTTAGTGGTTTTCCACGGTGGGAAAAATTGAGCAAGGAAGCGAGAGGTGAGATCATCCCAACTCGAGATGGAGCCGTGGGAAGTCGCTCAAGCCAATTACTAGCTTGGTCCCGTAGAGAATTGGAAGAGACGCAGACGCTGGTCTCCCGAGTAGTAGCATCAAGGTCGATGGAATCGACAATTTTAAGAAAATCCCTTAGATGTCGATTTGGATCTTGAACGAAGTCCATGGAATGCACATCCGCTTTGCACTAACCGGATGGTGTCCGGATTGCGGGCCGTAGTTTGGGCTTGGCCGGAAGCTCAATGGTGTTCCTATAGCCTAGGTGGCTTGGTCTCGAGTATTCACCAAGAGTACGGGCTCTGGCGGGTCATTTGGTGGTAGGTTGATGAATGGTGGTTGGTTATCACCTTCCATGATGAAAAGTGATGGTGTTACGAACAAAGGTCACGAAGAAGGGATAGACTACGAGGAAGCTAAAAATGAGAAAAATTTACTTGATAGAATCAAGCAAAGAAACCTAAACGAGGTGGACTACTAACTAACTATTCTATTCCCTGTAGCGGCGCCTAAAACTTGATAACGCCACACGCGTCGTTCGGGGTCAAAGGAACTTCCTTTTCTTGAGAAAGTTTATAACACCCTAGGCGGTGAACCTAATCGTTGTAGTGTAGTATTAGGGTAAGCCACGGGTATTGATATCGTTCTCTGGGAATAGGAATGCTAGTGAGAAGTTACTACGCTAAGGTTGTGGGTTGAGGAAGATTATTTTTATCGCTTTTATGTTTTTAGGAAATGGAAAGGTACGAATCTCGGGGTTCGATTTAGGGTTGGTATTTCTACCGATTAATCTACTTATCTAATTATCTAAACTAATGGGTAGTCTATGTCTAATTATTGTGTGTTCAGATGATAGTTTAAAGATGTATTTACTTAGGTTTTATTACTCCTTAATTATCTCCTATTGGTGGTTGAATTGTCACGCCCTTATTCTTAATGGCGTTGTGTGTCTAAAGTCGTAGGGTATGCTTTATCCCTAACTCTTTGAACTTACCAAAGGGTCTCGCCTACAAAACCCACTAGGATTATAAACTCTAACTCTAAGGCCTCTTTGGATGGTTTAGCCTACAACCGCTCTAAGTCTATAGCCTAAGGGTCACAAAGATTAATCAAGCATTATTTACACAACGAATGACCTATCGCATTACTAGATCATTAACAATTAAGATAAGAGACAACCAATCAATATTCAATAACTAAGTTTCATATTCCTAAGCAAATACACAAGTAAATTAGTGGACATGGAGAACATGCAAGCATACACAAATAATCAAAGACATAATTGAATTAATGAAGTAAAACACTTATCTTGTTGTAAGATAGGGTTTGAACCCTAAAATCTTGTACAAGACACCTTTGGTTCGGTTTAGGTTTTACTCCAAAAGACTACACACCAATACCGAAAAATTTGGATTCTATATATAAGATTACATGTGCGACGGCGTCCTTATGTTTTGTGACGCCGTCGGTCGTCATTAGGGTTTCGTCTTGGCACGTTAGTCTTGCGACGACGTCACCTTGTGCTTGTGACGCCTCTTTAGCTTTTGACGCCGTCTCGATCAAATCTAGGCCGTCCGAGTCATGACGGCTACTCTTTTAAAGCTGACACCGCCACTAAAATATGAAATTTGGCTTCGTGTCGTCATAAATGCTCCGACGGCGTCAAGAAGCTTAAGATGGACGCCGTCACCTTGTCTTTAGCAACTTGAATGTCTCGATTCTCGACTTTGGCCATTTTCTTCAGATATCCGCGCCTTTTCGTCCAAATGAGTTCCATTACGCAATTTGCCTTCAAGAGACCTAAAAGTGAAAAGGAACGATATTAAGTAATAACGGATACAAAAGTGATCAAATAAGGGCTTAAACGACCCTCAAAAGGTACATTTAAACCTTATCAAATATCCAACACATCTAAGTAGATTGACATAAGTCAATCTAAATACTTTAAAATGAAGTTTTAATCGGAAACTACTCAACCCCTTCTAGTTTTCCACAACTAGTATCATCACCATTAATTGTTGTCATGTACAAACTTACAACGTCAATTACCGCAAGTCCGTGGAAGTCAAACGAGTAGTTTTCGGGACATATATCCGAAATATATGCTCAAAAGCCGATGCTCAGCGGCTTGTTACGAGGCGAGGCGGAGAAGGAAAACGTGGCAAGAGAAGATCGAGATGGATTTTCTCATGATAGATCCGAGTACCAATCCCGACCGAAAAGCGTAAATCATCCGCAAGAGAGCAGAACGCCTAACAAGAAATATCATCAAATCCTCGACGAGTAGTATGTGTTGTATTTTTTTACCCGTGTCGCTTTTTTTTTTCAGATCGTTTTATTAGTAAGTGTTGTTTTTATTATCAGATTATGATTGTATTTTTAATTTGAATAAAACGAATTTATTTAGTTTATTTGGAAACGATAATCGAATAAAAAAATAAAGTAGTAGCCATGACCCAAACGAAGAGGTTGAGGTTTGTATGAGTGAGGAGGGCTTTATTGTGGTTGGTTGAAAAAATAAGACGCTTAATATAAATACCGAGGTGGCGCGACAAATCGATCGCTTGTTTTGACACCTAGTGCTCTAATAGGCCTAGCACTTTAATAACAACATATTGGGCCAGCAATGGGTTGACGGCGCCGTAACCCAAAGTCTACATAAAACCCCTAACCTAAACCTCTAGAATCTTCCCACCTTCATTTCCAGTCTCATTTTAAACCCTACCCACTCACATTTCCTCAAATCTAGAGAAACAACAACACAACAAAAGAAAATGGCTAGACGTTTGATTCCATGTTTAAACAGAGTGTTGGTCGAGAAAATCATCTCGCCCTCCAAAACAACAGCGGGTATCCTTCTACCTGAGAAGGCATCCAAGGTAGTTAGTTTGCATTTTTTTTTGTTTTAGTATGTTCTTTTGTTTCGTTTCTTGTTTTGTTGTTATGGATCTGGTTTTTTAAGTTTGTATTTTGGTGTTTTTTTATAGTTGAATTCTGGTAAAGTTGTTGCTGTGGGACCTGGAATATTTGATAAAACTGGGAACAAGATTCCTGTTGGTGTTAAGGAAGGTGACACTGTTTTGTTGCCCGAATATGGTGGGACTGAAGTTAAGCTTGGTGAAAAAGAGTACGTTTTTTTTGTTATTTTATTTTGCAGATTTAGATTATTTAGCTAATGTTATACCGGTTTTGTTTGTAGTTTTAAGGTTTGATTTAAAAAAAAGGTTTTATTTGTTTGTTTATCTTTTGGATGGTTTAAAGTTATAAGGAAACTGTGTAGGATATATTTGTATGAAAGAGGATGAGGAGGCACAATGTGTTTGGTGTTAAGATTGGTAGATAGGAAATATTTAGCCATTATAAAGTTTCTCTCCCAATCTGTACGTCGAACACATCGCGAATCTGATCTCATTCATATGAGTTAGGCTACTTAAATATATGTATACAGTTGTTTTTCTTACAATTGTTACTTGAATAAAACGTGTGGCATATATTTTTGTCTTAATGCGTTGTACGAGAAAGAGGATGAAGATGCGTGATGTATTTGATTTAAGCTTGGGAGATAGAAAATGTTTAATCACTATACTGTATCTCCTCTAATTTTAACTCTAAACAATATGTGAGTCTGATCGCCTTAATAGGCATACGAGTTAGGCTACTTATATATACCTTTACAGTTGTTTACTTGAGTAAACTGTGTATCATATTTTTGTTCTAACCCTTTTGTGAATGAAAGAGTATTCTTGGTGTTGAAGTGCAGAAATGTTTAACAGTTATACTTTTTGTTTCTGTACTTCCAACTTGTGCGTGCACATCTTGATCCTTTTCATAGACATATATTGAGTATTTGTCATGATGAATATGTGCACGGAATAGGATGAAGAACTGTGAAGTACTTTCAATGTTGGTGTGAAATAGAAAATGTGTAACCATTCCACTTTTTCTATCCTCATCTTAACAGCAAATGCTTCATGTGTCTTGATCTCTTTCTTAGGGGTGTTTGGGGTTGTGTTTTGCAACTGATTATCTGCTTATTGTGTTTTCCAATCACTGATAATCAGCTTCGAGTGTTTAGGAAACAAAATCTGAAAAGCAATTATTTCCGTTTTGATGTCCTAAAATGCGGTTTTGTAAAAGTAGCTGTGGATGTAGAAAATGTTTTAACTATTTTTTCTACATCTACAGTAACTTGAATTATCCACGTTTTAATTTTTTCATCTAAGCGATCTGCCTAGTGTTTAGTTATAAATTTATAACTAAATTCTTAGCTGTATTCTAATGCTTTGAAATGGGCATGAATTTAAAAAACAGGGGAGAGCCTTATATCAATGGCTCTGAAATACTTACAGGTTTTCTGTAGGGTGTTCTTTTATTCACTTGCCCTTAACATCAATATTATGGCATCATAGTAATAGTACGGGTTTTGTGTGTTTTTGAATCCAGATTTTGCCAAAAACTGGAACTGTTCGGTTCTGTTTTTTATTCAATTTCTGGTACAAATTCTTATTCACATTCCCGCCTCAAAGGCCATTACATTTTTCATGGTTTTGAAATGATTAATTTTGTTCTTCACTTAATTTTTAGATCAGGATCTTCCTTGTGTATGTTTGGTTTGTTTGATTTAAGAGGTGTCAGACCGCGTTTGTAAATTAGTTCTACTTTCCTATTCCACATCTCTCGCCTCCAAACGCCATTACATGTCTTTCTTTTAGATTTTGCTGCTTTTTTGTTTTATTTATTTGTTTCAGAAGCCATAGGGTGTTATTGACTTGTTTGCTTTGTTTTGTGCAGGTATCATCTATTCAGGGACGAGGATATTTTGGGGACTTTGCACGACTAATTTTTGTCAAACAGGACTCTTTTCTTCATGAGATACAAGCTGGCTGTCTAGTTTTATGTTTTGAGATATTTAGACTAATCGATTGATGTGTTAAAGGTTTTGTTGCTAAATGGTGTTACATTCTGAGGTCATAAATGCTAATATGCGATGCAAATAACATTTACCAGCTACTTTGCTTATTTCTTGTGCAATTGAGACGAGATTATTTGCGGATGAACGGGTTGAGACCGACCTTGACGCGAGGTGGAAATTTTTTTACCTCTTCTTGGATCCATGGTTTTGTGTTTTTGAGAGATGAGTATGTGTTTTTTTTTGTGAAAAAATGAGTGAGATATTTGGTTTTAAAGAGATTTTTTTTTTTATTTTTTTTTTTATTTTTTTTTAATGTTGAGAACTAGCCGTTGCATAGCCCCAACGTTCAAAAATTTCAAAAAAAGCCTCACACACCGATCGGCTTCCCAACCCGCTCCCCTACCCGATTTCGCCATCCGACTAAGGCGGACGGTGTTACCGATCGTGTTCGCACCGATTAGCCTACCCGATGCCCACCCTCCTCTAGTGAGTTAAATGACAGCATCAGTTATCTTAACTTTTACTGTACTACATATGGTTGGGACTGTCTTTAGTTATCGAGACACAAATTAGTTAAGGGTGTTTGTGCAAGTTTATGTGATAGTCCTTATGCTTATAAAAAATCGCTAAGCTCGTAAATCTTGTCTTTTCCGCATGAATTTTTCTCTTGCGCTATCAGCTTCATACGCTTAAAGTAGATAAACGATAAGCTGAATACGGAAAGCTAACGACTTATAAGTTTATAAGCTAATCAGCTTTGTGCTGTAGGTGAAATTTCATATCATTTCATCTACAGTTGCAAGTAACGCCATCAATTTCTACTATATATAAAGTATTGTCGATACGACATGCTTGAGGTGTAATGGTATCTCATGTGACAATGATTCTAAATCAAATAAAGTGTGTTTAAGTACTATATGGGGCAAATATATATGGTGGTGTACAACTGAACATATTGTGAGACTATTTTAAAAGAAAAAAGTATTGTGAAGACAAACTATAATGATGTCTCCTCCGTCTTCAAATTTATCATGCTGAGACAAAAACACAAAGTTTAATAAAAGTGCCACTACAATTTTAAACCACAAAGAATATTCTCACAAAATTACCTTTTTTATTACTAAAATTGAAGGTGACAATCATTTGAGACAACCCAAAAGAAAATACGGACAATAGATTTGAGACGGAGGAGTATATCTTAATGAATTGATTTCACACTCTCAATTTTATTGACACAATTCCTATATGTATTAGACAATTATTATTAGATACTCATGGCATCATGCATGATAAATATAGAAATGAATTCTAACCCAACCTCCTCGCATTTCCTACCCGCTAATGAATTCATTTCACAACACCCAAATGATATGTGTTAGTTGTATGTGTTTGTTTGGGTTTCCGTATCTTTCCGCGACATCATTATTCCCGTATAAAAAGACTTTCACAATCTCTTTCCCGTCAAACACTTTCCCAAAAGAAATGATTTTGATAAATAAAGTTTGTATTGATTGAAATAAAGGTTAAAGTTATAAAATTTGAATCAAATTAAAATAAACCTACTAAAATGTAAAACTAAAACTCATAAAATATATCAAATGGATGTTGAATTAAAGAGACAAAATTTTAAAAATATGGTGAAATTAGATCATAAAAAAATTAAACGGATTAAAGATATTTAAATTTAAAAATAAAGTGATTAATTAGTGGAAGTTACATGTGTCACCCATTAACGAAGTCTCCTTATTTTAGTTTATTAGCCTCCATTTTGTTATTTTTAGTTAGAGGTTTATATATCAATTAAACGACGGAGCTCCTTATCTTAAGAATTCTTTCCATAATAAGTTAAAGAAAGTCTGATTTTAAGTTCTTCTAATTTTGAAGGCCTAAACGCATTATAAAATAAGATAGATTTTTAAATATAAATTGTTTTAACTCTTGTAGAATGAAGTCCCAATAAAAACATAGTGTGACAATCACTTCCCCTAAAGGTAACATTCCATGCCAGGTTATGGGTTTGTAATTTGTTTTTCTTTTCGCCAACCGAAAGGTTTGTTGCAGGTTGTAATTTTAGGTACTGTACAGGAAGTAATTTGAGAAAAGGCTTTAGAACGCAGATAAGTGGTAGCTTGAGAAAGACTACTTCACTACTTCAGGATTTATAGATACATCATACATCCAACAAGTGAAAAAGAGAATGCGATTAGTCATAGAAAGTTTTTCCTACTTTTCAAATTTGCGCCGCTTAATGGTGAAAATGTTCTTGCTTTCTTTTAAATTCCTGAGAATTGAAATGGTTTTTCTTCTGCAGAAGAAGTTGAGAAACGCGAAAACCGCTTAATTGGAGTTATATTTTCCTTTTTCCAAAATGAAAAGTTGTTTAGTTGAAGGTGGAGGATGGAGGATGGAAGACGTGTGATAAAGTGTAGAAAGGAAGATGGTGTTATTATTTTGAAATGAAAAAAGTGAAAAGAGGTGAATGTTATTTCATTTTTTCTATTGGAAAATAAAAATTCGTATTTTTGGAAAATTATCGAAAAAGTGATTAAGGATTTTCGCCTCCTTCATATGGGAAATTTTCGGAAAATGAGTATTTCTCAACTAAACGCCCCTGTGGCCGCTTGATTGAGAAATACCCATTTTTCGTAAAATTTTCATATGAAAGAGAAAACCGAAACCCGCTTAATGCACGCGTTCCAATAATTTTCCAAAATACGAATTTCTCATTTTCCAAATCTTAATAGAAAAACGAAATATCATTACACCCTTCTCACTTTTTTCATTTATAAAATAATAACCCATTTCCTCTCACCCCACTCTTATCACGCCCACCTCCGTCCACCTTCCGTCATTTTAAAAAAGAAAAATATAAATCCAACTAAACGGCCAAACTTCAAACTTCTTCTTGTAAGAAAACCATTCCTCTGTGAATTTAGAACGGAAAAGCGAAAATTTTTCATCAACTAAACTACTCTCAGTTTCTTAAAATGGTAAAAACTTTTCCCTTGAACTATATGAAGAACAACACGAACCTAGTTCTCTAAATTATCGTCATAAAATTTGAATAGAAAAACATATTTTGAATGGAGAAAAATCTACTATAACTCCCAATTCTTCCTTAAAAAACTCATCTAAATTAAAACTTAGGTAACGAGTCGTTTGTAGTATTTTTCGATATTCAATACGAAGATAAGTTGTCCCTATGAATATCAGCCATCGAAATTATTATTTGTGTGAATAAGTTTGAGAAGACTAATCCTTCACGCTAAATGAGTTATTGATATCAACTAGCTTTTAAAGCAATGTTGTCGTCCTCAACATAATATATCTACCTATAGCAGATGTGACATAAACTACAATGATATTGTCTAAATAGACTAATTGTTCTTTGCCTACAAGTACAAATGACAATCACATAAAATTATTATGTTTTATCCAAGTATGCTAGAATATGCAATAATTCAAATAAAATACAATTACTTGTTGAGATGTTCTGCCTAAAAGATATATTTTTTCGGTTTTTTTTGTTTGTTACACTGTCTCATTCACCTACATCAACGAATGCAAAATAAATAGCTCATGTTTTCATTTTTATGAGAATAGTAAAACAATCACATATTCAAACTTATATGTAGAGTTATTTAAACGTCATACAATACATATCTAACAAACAAAGGCAAGTACGTATGTTAAATAATTCAAGATAAGGATAAGTTGATTAGATATCAATGGAAGCAAAGTCGAATTGGACACATATAATGCAAGATGGATACGAAAGAGTGAGGGCCTCTCGCGGTTTAATTGAATGTCACACGTCACAAACACTATACGTAAAGTGCTAGGGTAGCGCCAAATTCATGCACGAAGACCAATGCGACCTTCTGATCACAACCGTGCATGGAAGGCGATTTTGCTGAAAGGTGATGGCTATTACCGAGTAGACTAGAAGTTTTGTGTGTGTACGAGTGTTTTGTGTGTGTAGTGCAGTGATATAGATAAAGAAGATGTGTAAGCAGAGAAAAGGTAACTACGTGATAATGAGGTTGAAGTAATATACATAGTTACTATCAAATTATTCTTATGATACATGCTTTCAAAGAAAAAGAAAAACTATCCTCACAAAACATACATTTAACAAACAATATTAAGTTAAGGAAAACGATTGTTATGTCTAACTACTATGAATATTTATATTGTTAGTGATTTGATTGGTTGATTTAGAAAAAATGATTGATAATAAATTAAAGTAAAAGAATGTATACTACAGTCAAATGATAAATTTATTAGACACGCATTTTAAACCTACTTGTAGCTAATACTACTTGTCAAGTTAATGATAAGGAGACTTAAAATGTATAACTAATTCATTTATTACTCGACGCATATTTTTGCTACTTTTTCTTCCTAAATATTCACCCATGATCTTCTCATATGTTCAAATCTTTTTATTAGATATAGCATATTTGTTACGCATAAAAATCATTTCTCATATACTATATTATTCAAACAAAAAAGCTATCTTTAACCAAATAAAAATGTCTTTGCCGACAAAACTTCAAGCTTCAAGCCAATTAATTGATCAAGTGATTATCACAAACAAAATAATAAACCTTTCTCTCAATATCTTGTCAAGCATTTAGATAGGATGAGCTATTCTAGGACAGAGCTAGTATTTAAGTCCCATTTGAAAGTTTCGCAATCAAGTTTTGTTCACAAGCCAATTATCTCAGGTTGCTCTTTTTTTTATGAGATTGTTCGGTTGTCTTATAATTGGTGTTCTTATCGTTGTAAGTCAAACTTTGTATGGAACTCTTGGATGAAAAATCTTAGTTCCTTTAATTTGTAATTTCTTTAAGCTTTCTTCAGTTTTTTTAATAAAGTAGAAAAAAAAAAAAAAAAAACTTTACGCTAGCGATATGCAAAAATAATTTATATACATATGTGGTTTAGCGGATAACTCTAAAACAAATTTATTTTAAACCCGACACGACTATTTCTCAAAGATTGCACTTCAGTTAGTTGTTTACCAACAGGGGAAAGTTAGCATAGAATGTACCGATATAGATATTCCACCGAACCCAAGGTGTTTTTGGATCGCCCATTGTCATGACAATGGACCTTTATGAGGCGGGGAGGGTCCCGCCTCCCAAAATTTACGGCACCTAGTGTAAATGTTATAGGTTTTAGGGTAATTTAGTTGAGGTTACAATAACTGTGATTCGCCCTCCCAAAATAATTTCGCCCCCAAAATAAATGGTCAAGTTCCGCCATCGATTGTCCACACCACAAAGAATAGCTTCAAGAACTCTCCCGGTGTAGATTGGCGGAACACTCGACCCCGGTGCCTTTTAGCACCACCCATTGTTCACCCCACAGGAATAGCTCGAAACTCTCCCGGCCTAGTGGGCACCAACTGAGCGAGCACGGGCCAAGACTCGGACCCCGAGCTCTTATTCCACAAAGTCTCTACAATGTACCCATAGGTTTTACGGAGGTAGGTACCTATATGAAGCAAATGCCATAGACTTGAACCCGAGTCAATTGACTCAAACACAAGTGCTCCAACCATTGACTAATGCTCCATTGGTGTACCGATATAGGATATATATCACATAAACATATGTTGGTCATCTATTACTATAGTCGAAGCATATTTGACAACTATAATGTACACATGTTTTACCTAAGATTAGCCGTACAAAACGCGTATGTATAAGATATACATGCAATCTATTCTATAATTCCAAAACGCGTACATATCATCTTAGCAGTACAAACTATATGTATTAGCAGTACTAAGTCACTTAGTACTGCTAGTGTAATCTTTAGCAGTTCCGTCTATATGCTTGGCAGTACTAAGAACAGTTAGTACTGCTACGTTTAATTCCCAACACCTTTTATCAAAGATCCTTGACGTCGAAACCCACAAAAAAAGGATCCAAGTTTGTATTTCGGTTTGGGTAAGGATTCGTGGTAGTTGAGCAAAAAAAGATTTCGTTTGTGTTTGTGGTATACAAGTCAGATGCACAGATCTAAACAAACCTGGTAGTGGCGGCAACGACGTGGCGGTGGCATTTTCTTGGTCTTTGTGGTTTGGCCATAAATTGAAAGTAGAGTAAATTGCATTTTTTGTCTTTTTGGTTTGGCCAAATTGTATGTTGAGTCTCCGTCGTTTTGAAAGTGCAATAGAAGTCCTTATTTTGAAGTTTGGCCTGCATATTCAGTCTCGACACAGCTTGAATGACTAAAATACCTTTTGTCTTCTTCGCCTTAAATATTTACATGAATATATATATATATATATATATATATATATATATATATATATATATATATATATATATATATATATATAGAATCCGGATCGATTGAGAAGGTTTTTATTTTGAGAAGATTGAGAAGGTTTTCAAAACGATAGATTATTAACTTTGATTCATGTTTTCAAGCGAAAATCTCTTTAATGTGACTAAAATTCAAAATGTGTAAAAAATTTGAATCAATGTTAACAATCTCGATTTTGCGATATATGTAGATTATCTTCATCATCAGACAAATTTAATGAATCGTCATGATAACTCGATTTTAACAATGATTTGTGAATCAAATTTGTGGTTTATAGATTCGATTCACCATAAAATGATGTTTACTTGTGAATCAAATAAAAACATGAATCAATTTGTTCAAACGAAGATTTCTCAATCTTCTCAAAATAAAACCTTCTCAATGGAACCGAGCCTATATATATATATATATATATATATATATATATATATATATATAGTCCGGTTCTAGAGAAAAGTATATTTAGATAGAAAAGTGAGAAAAATAGTTATAAGGAAGAATTTGATAACAAAGGAAAGTTCAGGGTACAAATGAAAATTAACATAAATCACACCAAGTCGTGGTATCAACCAGGATACCTCTCATTTACTCACACCAAACATATACATACTCTCTCAAATCAAACACGTACCTATTTTCCGATAAAAAACACACACCACCATCAACTCCATCACCACCATCAACTCCATCACCATTATCTCAGATCTCCAAGATTAAATGCAATCAAAATACTCGTTAATGCACTAATTTTGTAATCCGATCAACAATCCACCAAATATTTCTAAATCTTAAACCTTGAATCATCCAAAATAAAGAAAAACAAGATTTGACCGTAAGTGCACCAATTTTTTAATTGATTAAATTTAAATTAGTGATGTCATGATTTTGTAAGTTTTGTTGAAAGTTTATCATTATATCATTATGTTTTATACTAGAGATGGAACAAATTTGATGAAAAAATGCATGAAAATGTGCATATTAAAGTTGCACACCGTGTTTGATAAAATGTATGAGTAAGATTTTATAACCGTGATGCACTAATTTGTAGCAAACGTGTTTAATATTGAAGGATTATACATCTTAGGGCATATGTGTGTAAATTTGCGGCAACAAATTATACGTTAGGGCACCGATTGTATTAGTGCATCGGTGTTTGTGATTGTTGCATCGGTTGAAGGTTTGTATGTTTAGTGTATCGTTGAACATATTAGGCGTCATTGGGTATGATTAAAGCATCAGTAAGTATGATTAGTTCATTGTTAGACTTATCAAGGCATTAATGTATGTATTTAGTGTATCCGTTTGTATGTTTTAGTGTATCTGTATAAATAATATGTTATAGCATTTATTGTTCGAGTAAGTGCATCAAGATAAAAATTTAATTTACAACATATTTTTGTTAGATTATAGCATCGCGATATAAGTTGATGCATCCATTATCTATTATTAAAGAATCTCGTGGCATGTTCGACATCTGTTTGTTTATTAATGCATCAGCCTTTAATGTTGTGATATCTATTAGAATTATTAAAGCATGAGGTTAAAAAGTTAAGGCATCAGGAATGTATGCTTAGTGCATCAAGTGACAAATTTAGGGCATAAAATGTAACACCCCAACCCGGCAAGGGTAGAAGTATCACGCTTATGGTGTCAAATCAGAACATACATAAAGTAAACGCAAGCGGAAGGCTTATAAAATATAATACCAAGTCATATGAACGAATGACTTACAAGGAAAAATACAAAATCCAATATGTCCAAAATGAAATGAAATATCAAAACAATTGCTCTTCAAAATTAGTCCAAAAAGATAAGGGAAACTAGGGTAGGATCACTCAAATGCTTCTACTCTCAGCCCAGCATCCTACTTGGTACCTGGCGCATGGAAAAGAAAATGCGGCTGAGCTTAAAAAGCCCAGTGAACAGATATAACGAAACAAAAGCTAACATAATAAAATATAAAAAACAAAACAAAGGAACTGATAACAAGGTCGCAACGACATGAGCACAATGAGTCAATGAGGAACCTGCAGAACACAATAATAAGAGATATCCAGAAGCAACAAAAATTCAAAGGAGACCAAAGCAAAGCAACGCAACGCATCGATGACATATATATATAAGCACATATAAATAACCAGACATACAAGTACCGAAACATAATCAAGCATAGCAGACGGCGTATCAACTAAACATAAATATGCCACACAATTAAATTGAATGTAAGCATAGAAATTACACAAGCAAGATAACCCACAGTTAATGAACATATCAAGTATAGAAACCAGCGGAAATACTAACAACAATATAAGTATGATAGCCACATGTATCAGGTAGGAATACCAATCGAACATCATAGTTGAATGGATTAACTAAACAAGGACATAACATGGCAAGTTAAACAATTCAACTAGACAGATAACATAAGTTGAACCATTTACATCATCAAACAAGAGTATAAACGAAGTGTAAACATGGCGGTCAACAATTAGCGATAAGAATACTAATGAGATAATCATAGCCCGAAAATAATTGAACTATGGTATACATGAAAACAGGTAAATCAATTGATTACATACCAAGATGACAACCTGACAAATCCAGGTCACATAACAACATAATAAACGTATGATCGATATTAGCATGATAACAATGAATCGATAATCACATATTAATCATATAGTAGCAGGGGTAAACGGGTAGTTACATAAATCATGTAATAGCATAATCAATACAAGAATCCAATAATCATATAATGGCTCGATGCGTGAATGGAATGATAGTCCAAGTATAAGCGATAGTCAATCAAAACGGAATAAGAGTATGACAAATCAAAGGAAATGGAGTATAGTATGGTAGTATAATGAATCACATAAGGATCTTGAGTAAATGAATAAACAACGGAAAGTAAAGATGAGGAATACAAAATATGGTGCGTTGGGGAATAACGTAAGGTACAATATAGGTGTATCGAAATGTAAAGTTTGTCGAAATCTAACACGAGCCCGAAACATATCATATCATATCATATCATAAGTAACCATTGTACTTGGAGGGTGACCTTGGAATACCGTGATATAATAGGAGGAGACCTCAGTAACCAATGGAGTGATCAGCTCCCATAATGTGAAGACATTATTGCACACGACATCATTCACCATATAAATCATATCATAACTTATCATAACATAACATATCTAGGATGCATCCATACGCCCCTGCAGAATCATAGTGTCTAAACATATATCTTGAGCTCATAATCATATAACTGAAAAGGGACAGTGTGGAACATCACTCGACCACACTAGAGTCATGCCATTGGTGCATCAATGACACAACCATGTTACCTTCATGGCTAGGGAAACATATTTGGCTCGGGTATCAATCTGAAAGGTCAATGCAAGGTCATAACATAACGGTTCATATCAAAGGTTCAAATGCCAAAGGTTCATATCAGAGTTCATATAAAAAGGTACATAGCAAGGGCTCAAGATCAAAGGTTCAATATCAAACGAAACATATCTAACTGAAGGGGATCATAGTCATAGCAAACGAACATTATAGCGAACAAAATCATATCGAATGATCACAGTAAAGGGAATCATAGCAATGGGACATCATAAGTGAAAAAAAGTCAAGGATCGGAAAGTCTTGAGAAATCCCTACTGAAAAGGGATAGAATATCTGTACCTTATTCAAAGCAAGTAACTAGGAAAAGAAATGTCACAATATGATCACTCCCGCTGCACGGAACCTATGAATTAAATAGCATTTAGTAAGATCAGATTACATATTTTAGATGGCTTTCCATTTTTGGCAGGTTTCCATATTTAGTAACTTTCCATTTTTAGTAACTTTCCATTTTAAGGTAACTTCCTATTTTAGGGAGGTTTCCCGAATTAGTAAGTTTCCATAATAAGCAGGTTTAGCCATTTATGATGTAATTAATGTCGCATTAGGTTAAATGATAAAATGATTATTATTATAGTTTAAGGCCCATTTATGACAAGTTATAATAGTTTAGGGTCTAAAATGTCATTATCACAAATATAGGGTCAAAAGTGTAATTATCACAAGTTTACTTAGTTTACGACTTTAGTCCATTCTTTTACCAATTTAACGAATCAACCTTTATATTTTATCATTAACCAAATTAGTCCCTTTACTTTCATTAAAACCAAAACTTTTTTAAAACTCTAGTTTAGGTCGATTTCCAGTTGATATTTTTATGCAAGTCGTGACCCATTTCCAAACAAAGATTATAAAGACCTCTTTATGTATTAACCTAGTCGAGACATATCAATTCCAAATCCATCCATACGACACAACAAAACAATCCTAGGTCTATAAAAATGTGTCGACACTTAATATGAGCCAAGGTATACATGCGTATTTTATTACTCTATTTTAACATGATACATTATAGATGAAACGATTAGGTCGAGTGAATTCATGTCGAACCAAATCCACAACAGCAAGTATATAGTTGATTTTAAGCCTCCTTCTTTGATTATTTTATGTGGTCAAATTCATGATTTCATGAGACTAATGTTATCATTTTATGTTATGAGTTTAAGTCGTGTTCATGCATGCAAGGATTAGGGCGCACGACATGAGATCAAAAGGAAATAATAAGGAGGAAAATGGGACGAGGTCGAGACACATTACCCTTGTTGTGGACCGAGATGAGACGAGAACCAAGGAAACAAAACCTATGACCCACTCTTTTCGAACCAACACCACATCCTTCGACCTAAACCCACCACCACATCACCTTGAGAGACACCCTACGATCACCACAACCTCCTTGGAATAATTATCGATCTCCTTGTTGCCTTGATGTCGAATGGAAGTGAAGAAAAGGAAGGGTAGCCGTCACTTTTGTTTTCTAAGGTGTTGATGTTATTTTGAATTTGATAAATGTGAAATAGGTAAGTTAATAAAATGAGAGAAGGTGGGATTAATGGGAGGTATAATCGGCAGAAATTAGGGGGAAATTAAGGACCAATCAATACTAATTCCATCTTTCCAAATTACAATGTGCAAGTTACAAAAATAATTGATAAATGGAACATATGGGATTACCTTTGGCCGATTACTAGGGAATTCAAAACAGAAAAATATGGCCTTCCATAATTACAATTATAATGGCTTGATTTGAATGTAATGTCTTCGTAATTATGTAAGTGTTTCGACTCATGCATTTTAACGGGTGATATGTATTTTAGACGTAAATGTATCGGTTTCATTTATCTTGTACAAATTTCATATTTACGAGTTAGGTTAGAAGTGCTTTTAATAAGCTTTGCGTATTTTACGTATTCTATAAATATTAAGATTGAGGGGCAAAATGGTCTTTTTACAAGTTTTAAATTTTTATGGTTTTACAAATCTTCCTACAAAAGAAAATTTTCATCCTCGAAAGTTGAAGTCGCAGTATACGAGGAGACGCAAGTTTAAAGCGAACATAGCAATCCATAGTTTCGCACAAATCATAACGGTTTCGCATCCAAAGCGTACAAAACTTATCGTGGCGATGTGAGTGAGAATCTGCAAGGAGGCAATTTCAAACGAACATGAGGATTGATAAATAATGGATATGAGTCCTAGTCCATCCAACGTACCAACCTCAGAATTTCCGGACGTCAGATGATTCCAATAAGTTCAAGTTATATGATCTCGTATTATCACGTTGATCGGCGTGATAATACTTGCATCACATAACAAGTCCTTATTGTCATCATATTCTGTCCTGTGTCATGACGAACCACATAACCAACACCACAACAAAACAGATACACATATAGGTAGTAAGTAACATACCAAATCAAACCAGTTCACACACATGCAACATATAAAACATCAACCCAACTTACCATTCCACAAAAGAAAGAAGGCCACTAACTTGCTCGAAACGGTTCCTCATGATTCATTACTGACGATCCAAACATAACCTTAGGTGCACAAATAGTGCCAAAAATCACAAATCGATCTCACTGCACGAATCACATAAACAAAATAGATGATAATCGAAATCTCTCAAAGAGATAAGAGATATGACACAAAGTCGATATATTACCAAAATGCTAAATCATAAACTTCACAATTGAACCGAGTTCGAACAAATCAAAGAAAAGTAATACGATAAAATCACATAACAAAATATCAAACGCCAAAGATCTCAACGGTTGGATTGTTGACCACAATATGCCCGAATCTTTGTAGTAGTTTCTCCAGACGCCTAAAGTATGACGGTCATACTTCTTCGCTCAAACATCTTCCAAGTGTCCACCGGTTGAATCTTGTCTCCGTGCTTTGCGCCTCACGGTTGATCCGTCCAGCCCTCCAAAGAACATCCCGATGTCTCCAAAGAACATTGCAGTCGGGTGCGGCTTTTGCTTCACGAATCTTGCCAGTTCAGGAAAAGGTTGTAGCAACACAGGGTCGGCACCATCATCTTCGACTCTACGAGTAGTCTCCATCTAAACGATAGACAAACGAGTGCGCGAAGATAAAATAAACAAAATCAAATACGAAAAGAAGAAGGTCGAATCAGCGAAGACAAAAGAATATCGAAGTCAAATCTGGACAAAAATCAAAAGAATCGGAAAAGATCGAAACAGACGGAAGCTTAATGTCTACCCAAGTCCTCACAAGTCAATCCTAAGGTCAACAAGACGAAGCCTGGGCTCTGATACCATAATTGTAACACCCCAACCCGGCAAGGGTAGAAGTATCACGCTTATGGTGTCAAATCAGAACATACATAAAGTAAACACAAGCGTAAGGCTTATAAAATATAATACCAAGTCATATGAATGAATGACTTACAAGGAAAAATACTAAATCTAATATGTCCAAAATGAAATGAAATATCAAAACAATTGCTCTTCAAAATTAGTCCAAAAGATAAGGAAACAAGGGTCGAATCACTCAAATGCTTCTACTCTCACCCAACAAAGCCTATCATCCTATTTAGTACCGCGCATTGAATAGAAAATGCGGCCGAGCTTAAAAAGCCTAGTGAATAGATATAACGAAACAAAAGCTAACATAATAATATATAAAAAACGAAACAAAGGAACTGATAACAAGGTCGCAACGACATGAGCACAATGAGTCAATGAGGAACCTGCAGAATACAATAATAACAGATATCCAGAAGCAACAAAAATTCAAAGGAGACCAAAGCAAATCAACACATCGATGACATATATATAAGCACATATAAATAACTGGACATACAAGTACCGAAACATAATCAAGCATAGCATGACGTATCAAACTAAACATAAATATGGCACATAATCAAATCGTAATCAGAATACATATAAGCTAAGCGGAAATCTATAAACAGGCGGAAACAATTAAATTGAATGTAAGCATAGAAATCACACAAGCCAGATAACCCACAGTTAATGAACAGATCAAGTATAGAAACCAGCGGAAATACTAACAATAGTATAAGTATGATAGCCACATGTATCAGGTAGGAATACTAATCGAACATCATAGTTGAATGGATTAACTAAACAAGGACATAACATGGCAAGTTAAACAATTCAACTAGACAGATAACATAAGTTGACCCATTAACATCATCAAATAGTAGCATAAGCGAAGTGTAAACATGGCGGTCAACAATTAGCGAGATAAGAATACTAATGAGATAATCATAGCCCACGAAAATAATTGAACTATGGCATACATAAAATAGGTAAATCAATTGATTACATACCAAAGATGACAACCGCACAAATCCTAGGGTCACATAACAACATAATAAATGGATGATCGATATTAACATGATAACAATGTGAATCGATAATCACATATTAATCATATAGTAGCAGGGGTAAACGGGTAGTCACATAAATCATGTAATAGCATAATCAATACAAGAATCTAATAATCATATAATGGCTCGGTACGTGAATGGAATGATAGTCTGAAGTATAAGCTTGATAGTCAATCAAAAACGAAATAAGAGTATGACAAATCAAAGGAAATGGAGTATAGTATGGTAGTAGAATGAATCACATAAGGATACTAAGTAAATGAATAATCAACGAAAAGTAAAGACGAGGAATACAAAATATGGTGCGTTGGGGAATAACATAAGGTATAATATAGGTGTATTAGAAATGTAAAGGTTGTCAGAAATCTAACACGAGCCCAGAAACATATCATATCATATCATAAGTTACCATTGTACTTGGAGGGGTGACCTCGGAATACCAGATATAATAGGAGGGGAGACCTCAAGTAACCAATGGAGTGATCAACTCCCAGAATGTGAAGACACGTATTGCACACGACATCATTCACCATATAAATCATATCATAACATAACATATCTAGGATTCATCCATACGCCCATGCAGAATCATTGTGGCCAAACATATATCTTGAGCTCATAATCATAGAACAGAAAAAGGACGGTGTGGAACATCACTCGACCACACTAGAGTCATGCAATTGGTGCATCAATGACACGACCATGTTACCTTCATGGCTAGGGAAACATATTTGGCTCGAGTATCAAACTGAAGGGTCAAAGCAAGGTCATAACATAACGGTTCATATCAAAGGTTCAAATGCCAAAGGTTCATATTAGAGTTCATATCAAAGTGTACATAGCAAGGGCTCAAGATCAAAGGTTCAATATCAAACGAAACATATCTAACTGAAGGGGATCATAATCATAGCAAACGAACATTATAGGGAACAAAATCATATCGAATGATCACAGTAAAGGGAATCATAGCAATGGGACATCATAAATGAAATAAAGTCAAGGATTAGAAAGTCATGTGAAATCCCTACCAAAAGGGATAGAATATCATGCATTTATTCAAAGCAAGTAACTAGGAAAAGAAAGGTCACAATATGATCACTCCACTGCACGGAACCTATATAAATTAAATAGCATTTATTAAGATCAGACACCCATTTTAGACTGACTTTCCATTTTAGTAGGTTTCATATTTAGTAACTTTCCATTTTAGTATCTTTCCATTTTAGGCAGGTTTCCCGAATTAATAAGTTTCCATAATAAGCAAGTTTAGCCATTTATGATGTAATTAATGTCGAATTAGGTTAAAATGATAAAATGATTATTATTATAGTTTAAGGCCCATTTATGACAAGTTATAATAGTTCAGGGTCTAAAATGTCATTATCACAAATATAGGGTCGAAAGTGTAATTATCACAAGTTTACTTAGTTTACGAATTTAGTCCATTCTTTAACCAATTTAACGAATCAACCTTTATATTTTTCATTAACCAAATTAGTCCTTTACTTTCATTAAAACCTCGATGAGTGTGTAAATACTCATCATTTTGGTTTAATCTGAATGCAAAACGCCTAAAAATGCTCGAAATGCATCAAAATCTTGAAAATATGCCAAAATTGCATTTTATATATTTCAAATGCAAAATGTTCAAAATCGATGAAAATGAGCAAAGTTTGCATAATTGGCGCTTTCAGGTCCCCAGTTTCTAAAATTGTCAAAAATAGTCCTCAGTCCTAAATTCAAAGAAAAATCACCAAAGGTCCATTTTAAATCATAACTTGTCAAAATTAGTCCTTTGGTGAAAAATATAAAAGTTTGAGAAAATTACAAGTTTAATCCCCGAGTTTCAATTTTGGCAAATACGGTCCTTGTATTACTTGAGATTTGAGTTTGGTCCTTGGATTTTGGAAAGTGTCAAGAATGGCCCTTGGAATTTTCGAGATTGTCAAACCTACCCTTGGATTACATTTGGAAGTTACATGTATGGTCCCCGAACTTCCACTTTTACATTTTGGTCCTTGTAATCTCATTTGGCTTAAAATAAATCCCAAGTCCAAATTAACTTTAAACCAAAATCCTAAGCCCAACACCCCACTTTACCGGTCCATGCCGATCAACCCATACCCGGTCAACTCCCTACCCTTCCTTCTCTTTATCCAAACACGAAAACAAAAAAAGATAAAACCCGAAACCTAATTGGCGCCTAAGTGTTTCCCGCCCTCTCCCCATCACTCTCAATCCGAAACCCAAGATATATTCACATGCCCACCTATGGTTTCTCCTCCCTTTCCGTGTCATCAATCCACAACATATTCCAAGCCAATCAATGGTCAGAATGGGTTTCAAGGGCATCCAATGGCTCGTGATGGTTTCAAGAAGCACGAAGGTGTATTTTGCTTGGTTCATCTCACAAAGAAAGCACAAATACAAGAGACAAGAAGCCAGAAGAATAATTTTTTTTAGTTTAGTATAAATAGGCATTTTTAGGAAATGTAAAACTTTGTCTAGAATTTTTCAAGGTTCTAGTCCCATTTACTTTCTTTAATTGTACTTTTAATTCCTTTCAATGCAATTTAAATTCTGTTTTTAGTTTCAGTTATTCAAAAATTTATGCAGTTGAGATTCGTTGTTCATTGTGTTCTTAATTGGTTTTAAGGTCATTTTGAAGTTTGTTGTTAATGATAAAAACAGTTTTTTTTTAAGTTTCCAAAATCTTTCCTGTTTCAATAAATTGCCACTGCCCTGTTTGGATTTGTAGAAGATTTGGGTCAAATTCATGTTTTTGACCCATTGTGGGTCTCAAAATAGTTTGCTTAATGTTAAATTTGTAAGTTTGCTGTCATTATAGTGTTCTCAAGGTGTTTTAAGTTGCAATCAGTTTTTGAATTAGTTTCTAAAAAGTTTGTTTGGAGCTTTCATCAGTAGCATGTTCTGCCACACTAACAGCTAGTTTCTGGGTCTTGCATTAGGCACATTGAGAGTTATCACTAGTATTCTTAGTATCTCTTTGTTGGCAAGTCAAGTCTTGAAGTTAGATTGCAAATATGATATCTGTCACTGTCCTTTAGTCCTATATCTGTCCCAACTGCACTTTTTAGGCTTAGAATTTAGGTAGTTTGAGTTAGAATTAAGATTTTATTTTGTTGCTCTAGTAGTTAGTATTATTAGGATCTTAAGTTTGAGCTTATTATGCAGGTTTAGATAGCTTTTGGTGGCTTATTTTTACCTTGAAACGCCCTGCTAGCACCCTTTTTTCTGTTACGTCCCAATGTTCTAGACCCCTTCCTTCTCAGCTTATTTTTGAGCAACAAAAAAGCTCAAAATTGTATGAAAATTGGTCTAGGTGTTCATTGGCTGGTACTTTTCATCTGTTTTAGCTTGTTAAAGGATTAGCTTTTCATTTAATAGCTTATTACGTGGCTCAAAGTTGGTAGTATAGGCTATTATTGCATTAGTTTGCTTGTTTACCTTTTTGCTTATTTCATGCTCAATTGCTAATATTAGACTTGCTTATTAGTTAATCTCTGCTTATTTAGCTTAAAGTAGTGCTTATTAGGTTCCCTTAAATTAGTTAGATTAGTTTCTCTTGTCGTTAGCTTTTTTAGTTTTATTTTGTAGCTTATTACATCCCTTTGGCAGCCACTGTCCCAAACAGTCCCTTTGACTACCACTATCCAAACAGCCATTCAAGTTTATTTTCCATTCTGTTGTGTTTTTGAAACTGTTAACAGCTGATTTCAAGTTCTTTTTAGAGTTCAAGTTTTAGTAAAAATCTTATTTTTGCTTTGCTACTTAGTTCCAACAAAAAAAAAAATAAATAATAATGATAAAACAGGTTCCCAAGGATTCGAACCTGGGACCTGCTGCACTGCCAATCCACGCCCACAGACCAACACTCACTACCATCTGCTCTACATGTGTTTCTTGTTATTTCCTTTCACCGTTATTGTTTTAAATGCTTTTAGTTAATAAGCTTTAAAGCTCTTTTCAATTTGATTGCTTATAGGATTAAGCTAGCTTATGGTTTTAATTTTCTCTATTTATTGTTTAAAAGGTACTTTTCTGGATTTTTGGTAATTTTTCAAATTCATTAGCTATTTTTAATAATTAGTTTTTATAAAAATAGTTTTTAATTAAGTAGTAATTAATTTAAAAGTCAAAAAATACCCGGCTTTTTCCTATAATTATTTTGGTCATTTAGAACGTAGGAAAATTGATTTCACCCCAGTAGCCTTTAAATTGCAAAAGTTTTACGTTTTTAGCTCGGGTGGTTGCGGTTTTAGCGTTTTGCATTTTAGCACTCTAGGATGTAGTTTAGCGTCGTTTTATTGTTTTTAGGATTAGTAGTAGTTTATTTAGAGTTTACTTTGTTTTACGTATTTTATTTTCATTCCGTTCTTTAATTTGTAGAATAACGATATCAAATTCCAAATTTGTTAAACCAATTCAAGTCGCAATCACGAAACTCAACGAAACCGTCAATTTCATACCTCGTTGGGACACGACCGGAAATCACCTTTCGGTATCACTTTTTCACACCCGTGAGATTTGATACGTTGACCTTTTTCCTAAAGGGTCGATTTGTCGGATTTACGGTTATTTTGATATACGTTGATATTGTGTTTTCACCACTCACTTTCACAACGAATCAAATTTTGGCGCCACGGGATTATTATTATAGTTTAAGGCCCATTTATGACACGTTATAATAGTTCGTGGTCTAAAATGTCATTATCACAAATATAGGGTCGAAAGTGTAATTATCACAAGTTTACTTAGTTTAAGAATTTAGTCCATTCTTTAACCAATTTAACGAATCAACCTTTATATTTTTCATTAACCAAATTAGTCCCTTTACTTTCATTAAAACCAAAACTCTTTAAGACTCTAGTTTAGGTCGATTTCTAATTGACATTTTAAGCAAGTCGTGACCCATTTCCAAACAAAGATTATAACGACCTCTTTAAGTATTAATCTAGTCGAGACATATCAATTCAAAATCCATCCATACAACATAACAAAACAATCCTAGGTCTATATAAATGTGTCGACACTTAATATGAGCCAAGGTATACACCAGTATTTTATTACTCTATTTTAACATGATACATTGATGGATCTAAACACACACCTTGTGTTAGTGATACTTTGAGTTATAAAGCACGCGAATATACTTAGTAATACTTAGAAGATGGATTATATGATGTAATGTAAGTGAGAACAGTTTAACACAAAGCTCCAATATTATTAAGAATAATACGAGTGATCTTGCTTATCACTAGGGTTACACCTTGAAGCTTACGTAAGTTTTTCGTTTTCTAAACAATGACCTAGGATCTCCTTTTATAGCACAAGGAGTCCTTTACAAGATAAGTATAATGCCAACTATATAGAATATACACAATATCTTTTCTATACTTATCAATACACGGATACATAACAATTATCCTAATAGCAGTGGTAATATATGTACTAGCAGTGGTAATGTGTTTCCACTGCTAATGCATTCTTCAGCAGTGTCTTCCACAAGCTTATCGGTGGTAATCTGTAGCTTTATTCTAACAATCCTCCCTAAAATTATGATTTCTCTGCAAATCAATAAGTTTCTTCAATCTGCATCTTCTCGTAAGGATTTGGGAATTCGATCAAACACTTCACTTTCTTTTAAATCTGAATAGCTCTTGAACGTTGATCTTGAAGCCTATGTAACAATGCTCTGAACTTATCATTATCTTCATGAACTCTTATTGTTGTACACAACATCACAGTGAGAGTTCCAGCTCTGAGTGGGTATTCTTTCTCAGCAAACATAAATGCTTTCAGCATCAAACCTTTCTTGAACTAATCTCCACAAAGTATCTAGATCATGTCTGTCAAATGCTTTGATAAGATCTTCAAACATAATGAATGATGAAGTTTCACCACCTAGCCTTGTAATCTTCCATGTTGGAGCAAAATTACTAGTAGTAAATACTTCCCAATCAATAATAGGATGTCTGCCTTGCAGTGGGTCAGGATAAAAATCTTCTTCTTCAATCAAAATCATTCTAGTCATCTGTTCTTCAGTGAATTTCTTAGATTGAACTTCTTGTTCTTCAGCAAATTTTGTCTTCTTAAATGTCTGAGGTTCACTATCTTTGGCCTTTCTCTTCAGATGAGGATATCTTCTTTCTTCTTCTTCAGAGTTCATAGGAATAAAGTCTTGATCTTGCCTTTTAACTCTGTAGTAGATACCTTCAACCTTATCATCAGGTATTCCTTTGAACTGATGTCTTTTCCAGCCACCAACATTGCAACAATAATCTTTCATCATTTATATAACCTGTGCCTTGGTTGGTTGTCTTGGTTTCTTTTGACCTTTTCTGACTGAAACAATTGCATCTTGAAGTGCTTGATTATTCTTCATTTAAATGAAGTCCTTTAACTGTGTTGTTCTTTGTTCTTCAGTTAAAGACTTATCTGCAACTAGGTCAATTGCCTTCTTCTTGACTACTGGATCATTAGCAATCAAGAAATCAATTTCTTCTTCTGTAGGTACATAGCTAAACTCTGGAGTATTTTCTCTGAAAATTGTAGGTGGAACAGTAGGAAGTGGATTTACATCCATTGGATAAGTGGATTTACATCCATTGGATTAGTGTTTTCCATTCTGCCCAGCCTCTTAGCCTCCATAAAGTTTGCAACTTCATCTTCTTTGATCTTTCTAGCAACTTCAGCATCATGAGCAATCTGAGCTTGTTCTCTCTTTGAAATCTTTCTTCTTGGTTGCTCTTTACTCTGCACAATTTCTTTACCTTTTTCTTTATTCTGCTTTTCAATTTCTTCACCTACAGTGGTGATATCTTGTCCAGCAGTGGGAACTCTTGGCTCTGCAGTGGAAATTGTATTAGTGCTAATATTTGCAGTTGCAGTTGCAACAGTGAAAGATGCTTGTTCTGGTTGCTGTTGAGGAACTTCTTCTTGAATATAAACTTCCTCAAGACTTTACTTGATCCAAAATCAAAATCGCACCAAACACCTTCATCTCCAAAATCAATTCTCCTACCCTTGGTTTCAAGATCGCTTTCTTCCCTGCTTTGGGAGAATTTCCCAAATCTTCACTGAATGCTTCTGAATCACCATCATGAGGTGAGGATGGAGAAGACATCACTATCTTTGTAGTTTTCCTTTGCTTCAACCCCTGCAACTCTTTCTTCAAATTCTGAATCTCTTCCTTCAATTGTGCAACATCCTTGGCATGTTGCTCCTTTACTTGTTCCAAGTCTTTCTCTAGAGATTCAACCTGCTTGGATAATTTGGTACAAAGTTCCATCAATTCCATAGGTTGCCCACTGCCCTCAACACTTCCAACTGTGTGACATGTTGGAGAGGTGAATCATAGGGCATTGGCTCAGATTCCTCCCTAGTTGGACTAGGTTGAAGCCTGGAACCACCACTGCTTGTTCCTAAACTAAAAGGATCATAGACATGCTGTGTTGTAATAGGAGGAGTTGGCTGTTTTTGGAACTGTGATTGTGGGTGTGTGATGGGATACAACTGGGATTGTTGTATCTTCACCCTGTACCTGTGAAATCTTTGCAAGCATTTGAGGAAAAAGAGGTTTAACAACCCTATTACCATCCTTATCCATGTTTTGAAAAACTTTAGGCTTAAGGCAATGGATTTTATAAACTCTTGTATGGGGTTGCGGTTGAAATTCATTTAATCATCTTGCACAAACCTTGGATACATCAAAATTTTGTTGAACTCTTTACATTGCCTTGCATACTTGTAAAATATATTTAGACCAATTAAAATCTTATCGTAGCTAGACAAACCAAAGGGTAAGCCATTGTTGAACTGAATTGTTCATAAGATGTTTTCTTAGGACTAAGGCAATGTAAAAGAGTATGTATTAAAAATCTCCAATGAGGACAGAAACCACTCTTTTTGAAAGTAGCCTTTTTGTCAGTGGTATCATACCCCATGGATGAAAGATTTTCATGAATTTATGGCATGGGTAATGTGATGATACCATTGAGATAATCCAATTGGAGAATTCTCCTCAAGGATGACTCAGTAACATCAATAGTTACCCCATCCACTGTGGCTCTAAGAGCATCCACTGTTTCATGTGTATCTCTATTTTCAATGGTTATGGACTGAACAGAGTTCGAAAACTGTTTGATTTGAGAGATATAGATTGTGGGATTGAGTAATAAAGCATACCTTATATGAGTAGTATTTAGGAAATCCACAATCAGATGAAAAATAGGGCCACTCTTTTCGTTTGACTTTTCCAAATAGGCCACTTGGTTGTGCTCATCTGCTAAGGTGATTGGTGCCATAGTATCTTTTGATGAAAAATATATTGTTTCAGTATGAATTGTATGAAGAACTCGCCAATTGAGGGAGAAGATATATACTTGTAGGGTTTAAGAGTTTTGCGCAAGAAAGATTATCTAAGGAAAAGATTTATCTCAAGAGGATAAATTGCAAATAGGAAAGTAGATAATCTTCTAAAAGTTACCCTATATATATGGAAAGCAATTTCTCTTCAACGGCTAGTAAAAATTTATTCTTAACACACAGATTGTAAGGGCTAGATCAACAAAGTGGTAAAAATAACAACGCTGGAAACCGTGAACTAGCGGTGGTAATTTTTCACAAAAATTTTCAAAGAGCAAGTTAACAAGTAAAACATAAGAAAAATTGAATTGCTCATATCATAGTTTTTAGCAAACTACACTATCAACGAATTTGATATGTCTTTACCATGAGCCGCTTGCTATAGACTAGCCAACTCTTAATCATAAAGAATATGGTGAGTTGATAACCATATAGTTTTGGTAAACTATCAACCATAAACGGATTTGTTTAGTCTTTACCGAGTCGTTTGCTCTGGACTAGTTGATTCTTGTGTAGATTAGACATGGTGAATCAATAACCATTTGTTGTGTGTCTCAGTTACACACCTTTTATGATCAACTCCTATCTTTGCTGCATAAAAGTTAAACAAAAATACAAGCAAACATATACAAACTTAGACAACAATTTTAGTACCCAAAAACTTCCTCTCAACATCAAAGACCAATAGACACAAACAGTTGATGGATTAAGCATTCCAATACCTGTTACCAAGTACTGAAATATACCCACATCAGGTCCTTTTGTTAATAAATCAACATTGTTAATACAAATAAGCTGTGAAAACGTTTATTTATATTTTACGATCTTCTAATGTTTTGTCGATAACAAATATAAAATCATTTTAACGAAACTAATAGAGTACGTAAATAGTTTGAGTTAATAGTTTTATAACACACTTGTTGTCACATAAAACACTAAAACAAGTATAAGTGATTTTATGATTTAGATACATATGTACAACAACTAGTTTTACATATTAGGTTAAACATATACTTAAACTAAGTATACTAAAATGGGTAAAAACTAAGTGTATGCTAAAATGGGTAAATACAAGTATATACTAAATGGGTAAATACTTGCAAATGGTTTTGACCCATAACCCATGGTTTTATATATACCACTTAACCAAGTTCATTGTATCTAGAAAGAAAACCATGGATCAACCCATAACCCATGACCCATAACCAAAAATACCCATGGGCAAAGAGGAACGGACCACGGATCCCTAGCGTTGTGCTAGCCGGATCCTTGTGGTAGGGATCCGTGGGATCCGGGAAACGAGAGAAATTTTCTCTATAAATAGAGAGCCATTTCTTCCTTTCTATTAGTGCTTTTACACATACTTCCCAAAGTATTCTAACCCTCTAACCTCGGATCTAAGTGATCTATGTAGTTTGTCTTTTGTTTTTGTGTGATCTACTAGGTTCCTCTTAAAGGAAAGATCACCACCTCTTGAAGACGTGCAAGCTCAAAGTCCATGAGTTGCCATGCTTCGTCATCATCAAGACTACTAAGGTTCTCTTGTTGATAGTTCTTCCTTTCTCCATAGATGTTGGGTTGAAGGCACTAGTGAAGAATGCCGAAAGTGTCAAGATGAAAGCATTAGTGAAAGGTGCTCATCATCCGTGTCAAAGCATTAGTGAAGGATGCTAAAGGTGTCAAGACGAAGGAATTAGTGAAGGGTGCCAAGCGTTGTGTCAAAGGCATTAGTAAAGGATGCCAAAGAATCAAATCAAGTAGCATTTGGGAAGAATGCCTAGGTCGTATAATCAATGAGGTGCATCGTTATAAATATATGTATTTGTTTATATACAAGGATGGTGATATCCTTGATGGTGTTGTAACAAGGAGTAGATCTCCTTGAGATTAGGTGTTATGTCGTGAAGGTGTAGTTCACCTAAGGTGTGAAAGAACTAGGTGCTTAGCCTAGTACCTAATAAAGGGTAGGCGACGTTGTGAAGGATTAGTTCTCCTAAGGTGTGAAAGAACTCGGTGGTTAGCCTAGCACCGTATAAAGGGTAGGCGACGTTGTGTTAGGTGTGGTTCGCCTTGGTGTGAAAGAACTCGGTATTTGGCTTTGTACCGAAAAAAGGTTAAGCGACGTTGTGAAGGCTTCTCCGCCATAAGGAGTTGGTGTAGTGTTTACGAACTCTTGAGTAGGTGACTCGGGGAGTGGAGTAGGGCAAGGAAGGTGTCCTTGTAGCCGAACCACTATAAATACTTGTGTCGTGGTGATGTGCTTCTTACTCTTTATATTTCATTACACGTTTATATATCTATCTATCAACGTCCAACATAAACAACCAAATAGATTGACATAAGTCGATCTAAATATTTAAAAGGAAGTTTTAAATTGGTAAAACTATTCAACCCCCCTTTTAGTTTTCCACAATTGGCATCAGAGCTTCGTTACCAAGTTTCTTAAAGTATGTTGTACTTTAAAGACTTGATACGATCCGTGTATGTTTGAAAACTACAAAGAAGGATTTTTGGGTCATATTTTTTAAAAATCATTTTGTTGGACATTAATAGATGACTCTAACAACTTTTGTTCCTAAGAAATCTTCATGCTAGAATCTCTCCAAATCTTCATTCAAAGAATAATGAAGTCAACATTCAAGGAAGGATCTAAAAGTAATCACAACTCACGACACCAAATACAAAGGATTACTTTAAAGCTCATGAAGTATCTTTGGCATTATGCCAAACCAAGAAGCATAGAGGATGTTTTACTTTTCATTAGATAGGTTACATGAGTTCAATTTATTTTCATAAGTTTTCTTTGCTTATTTATCTCTAACATCATTAGAAGTCTCTTTCGTTACTTTTCCGTCTTTTTCATCATCGGAATAATACTTCTTTGATTCGTCAAACTAATGCCATCATCAAATATGAACCTTGATATGTGATTCATCAAAAGCCGTCATCCAAAACAATCTTCATCTAATACCTCCGAACTATCTTTTAGTAAGCTAATTTATAAGCCTACTACAAAAATAATGTCAAACAACCCCTTTTCATCCACGATGAGCGGATCCCCGAGTTGTACTAGCCGGATCCCAAACATAAAGGATCCGGAGAACCGTGGAACATAACTCGACTATATGCTTTCAAAAATTCACCACTTATTGTTTTTCCTCTATTCACACAAAAACAAAAACGACCAAGCTACAAAATTCATCCTCATTGGCTTCCATACTTTCAAGTATCCCTCCTAGAACACCATTGTAAGTAATTACATTAACTTGTTGTAACTTTCATCATCCTCATCCTAGGGTTTATGGTTTCTTAATATCTAATCAATTAACTCAATTAGGGTTTTCAAACTAATCATGAAAAGGGATTTTAACAAAATCACTTTGTGTTCAACATTGTCAATACAAATCAAAACCATAAACCCATTCCAACGAATTTATCTTAATTGAAAATTTGTATCTTTAGGAACAACCATGCCCAAAGCCACTCAACAAGATCACCATGACACCGCCCATTACCTTACTCACTACTATCGTAAAGGGATTGACCAAAACCGACCGTAAAATATTCAAAAGCCTTGTAAACGACTTATCCACGAAGGTCGTGTAGTCAAAGAATGTTTCCTTGAAGATACCGACATTCGCCAAGTTTTCTCGATAATCAATTTTGATTGTCTCCTTGACATAGATGAACAAATTTGTCCGGTCTTCATTTTGAATTTTACAAAAGCTTTAGGATCATTAGAAACACCGACAATAGCATCTCAATCGCCTTCATCATCAACAAACAAAACTATATTTTTCTCTCAACACCTTTGCTCAAATTCTTCGCATTCCTTGTGAGGGAATTTGTATGTACTCTCAAGATTGGGCAATTAACTCTCAAAACCATGCACTTAATCCCAAGCCTCTATAACACTCCTCTCGACGATCCCGAAACCATTCGTGATACTATCTTTAAAATTAGGACCGACCAATCCCGTTCGATCGTAACAAAAGCTCATTCACCGTGATCCCTTTAAAATGGAACTTTTCAAATGCATCCCATGTTTAGAAAATGGGAAGAAATCCTTAGGAAAACATCATTAGCCTAGTTGAAACAAAGATCATCCAAACGCATGTCTTGTGCAAATGATCTATTGTCTTACCCACCAAAGGCCATTTAATCTTGCCTACTACATGGTAAGGAGAATAGTGGGGTATTCAAAGCTTCCAACATGGTACTCCCATATGGTATGCTCCTAACACGACTTTGTAAGTATGTTAGTGCATTGCAACCATCCCCTATCAACGATGATCATTACCTTCCGATCACGTCATGGTACCTCTTACCAAACAACCCTCTAAACGGTTCATGGTCAATGGAGAAACTCGAAGCTCTCTCGGACTCCTCGTCCAGAGAAGAAGAAGAAGATGAGAAGACATCGACCCGTATCCAACATCAAATTGGAAATCCTTGAATACCACGAACAACTTCCAACCATTCCAAACGAGACCGCTGAATTTAAACAAATAAGAGGCATGATTCAAAACCTCGCTACAATCTCACTAAGCCGTCAAAAGGAAAAGGAAGAATTGACGAAAGAGACAATAGGAATGTGCTTAGTTTCATTTATTTTATGTTTGGATGATTTCTCTTTAGTATTTTGGTTTATGGTATTCGGATATTGTTACTTTATCTTATAAGTGATGTTTTATGATGACTTGCTTGTTCCTATTGCTTATTTTATAGATTTAATAGTGTACAAAATCGCACATCTTTCTATGTAGGTTCGATCTGCAGATGCGGATCCCTAGGATTAGCCTAGCGGATCCCTCCTTGAGGAAGCGTGGGATCCGTGTCAGCGGATCATCAATCTGACTTTCCTTACATCAAGATTGCTTTCTAGATAAACTTCACATTAGCTAAGCATATGTTTTGGAATCAACTAGAACTATTTCAAGGATGAGAAAGGCTTAGACTCACTAAAGGCTTACTTAAAATCTTAGTCAAAATGCCTCTTGATTTATCAACACATCAAAACTCACCATATTTCCGCTTCAACTACTCACAAACTATTTCTCATCTCTCAAAACACTTAAAGAGGACAAATTAAACATTTTTTTTATTACCTCTAGTCATTTCTATCTCAAAGAAAGATAAAGATTAGTTTTTCAATTCTTATGATTTTTAAGAATTTATCCAAATATCACCTCAAGCTTAAATATGATCACTAGGATCATTTATTATGACTTGAAACCTATATAATTCTTAGTGTTATCCTTGGACATCCATTGGTAGTCATCTTGTCCCATCCTCCTTCCATAAGAAGCAATCATTTGCTATAACACTTATTACCTTTGATCATTCAAGTATCCTTTCATCTCAAACACTTAGGAGAACTGAAATATTCAAAATAAGATAGGCTTTAGCTTCTAGAAACCTCATTTCAAACTGTCATAATCACGAGAGCCGGATCCCTAGGATTAGCCTAGCCGGATCCTCCAAGGAGGGAACCGTGGGATCCGGTGAAAGTTTATGAAAATCATTGCTTAAACAATCATTTCAACTCATCTTCCTAACTCAAACACTCCATCTCATCTTAAATGAGTCCCTAGATTAGTGAAACTCTGAACATAAACTTTGTGCATGTTAATCATCACATTTCCAAGAACATTAATGGATTAAGTATTAAAGGCAACTACCAAGCTCTTCCCTTTATAAGGCATATTGCTAAGAACACCTTAGTCATCAAACACAAACACAAACCATCAGCAATTACAACCATCTTTCTTAAGTCCTTTCATCATGAGAAAGGCTCCTAGTGCTAACTCATCCACTCAAGAACCACCCAAGAAACTTGCTAGAATCATACACGAAGTTTCCTCAAACGAATCATCTCCGATTAAGTCTACCAATGCTAGGATTTCCCCTACACCAAGGAAACCAATCAAACTAATTCCCAAGAAGAGTGTTCCCAGTAGGATTTCATCACCAAACTCTACTATCCCAAACATACCCTCCACAACTCAACCAACACCATTAGTGCCTAGAACCACCTCACAAACATCTCTACATTCTCACAATGTAGAAGATCTACCTTCTTGGCCATCTCACCTTTCACCATTACCAACAAATTCACTTGAAAATATTGTGCAACAAAATCAAAGTGTTGAATCAACACTTGCTTCAAAAGCAAACTCTATCATTCCCCCAATATTCCTTTTTGGATTATGAGAAGACATAAAAGGCAACCACCCGACCATAAGGAAGTTGATGCTTCTTTACCCTCAAACATTGTAGAGCCATCACTTAATAAGCCTCCACCAATTCCGCCTTCGTTTGAAGACACTCAACCCACTTTACTTGAACTTCCACTACAAGAAATTCAAAACCATGACAAGGATTGCTATCATTGTAAACATGTTGAAAGGTTGATACATGAACTACGTGAAGAGCAACGTTTCATGTTTTATCACCTTCTCGAACTTTTCTAAGAGGTTAACAAGCCTAAACTACAATGAACATCATAGTCAAAAGCTCAAACTTAGAACATTTAGGAAACCTTCCTCACCATTAATCATCATTAAGCTTTTAGTCGAATCTTAAGTTTGGGTTAACTTATTAGCATTAGTAGCACCTATTTGGCTAGTTCATTCTCTTAGTTTTAGAGATTTGGTTGTGTATCTCTTGTTTTATTGAATGAATACTTATATGCTATGATTATCTTTGTTGTGCTTGATATATGGTACATATATCTCATTTTCTCAAAATAGCATTCCACGACATTTCTTCACTCTTGAAGATATCATCAACAGATAGCCGGATCCTTCCAGATAACTAGACGGATCCTCCTTAAAGGGAACCGTGATCCGTGGTACGTAAGCACAAATTTTACTAACTTGAGTCTTATTTGCGGAAATTATGCACTATACTCTTGTTTTCTAACCTTTGTTTTGTAGTTATTCAAAATACACATGAAGATATTGACACCATAAAGCTAGGGGAGCTTTGTGTCAAACAACATTGCAAAATCATTTGCAACTTAATCCAAATTTGGATTACACTTCATGACACCCCATTGCAACATTGCAATATTCAAGGGGGATTACGCTTTCGTCACTTAGACGAACAATTTGCAAACTTAATTGCAAACACAATTAGCTCATTTTACGTTATGTCCTTGACGCCCTTTCAAAGGGATGGACTCGTCGAGGGGAGTTAAGACGAGTACCATTCCGTCACTTGCTCTCTTTACATTTTACATTTTTTTATTATCTGTTAGTTTCTTTTAACACTTTTGTTTCGACAAAAGGGTAGAAGAAAGTAAAACTACAAATTCAAAGTTTTACAATTTTAGTTTTTCCTTAAAATAATTTTATGTTTTGTCATCAACAAAAGGGAGATTGTTAATACAAATAAGCCGTGAAAACGTTTATTTATATTTTACGATCTTCTAATGTTTTGTCTATAACAAATATAAAATCATTTTAACGAAACTAATAGAGTACGTAAATAGTTTGAGTTAATAGTTTTCAACACACTTGTTGTCACATAAAACACTAAAACAAGTATAAGTGATTTTATGATTTAGATACATATGTACAACAACTAGTGTTTACATATTAGGTTAAACATATACTTAAACTAAGTATACTAAAATGGGTAAAAATTAAGTGTATGCTAAAATGGGTAAATACAAGTATATACTAAATGGGTAAATACTTGCAAATGGTTTTGACCCGTAACCCATGGTTTTATATATACAACTTAACCAAGTTCATTGTATCTAGAAAGAAAACCATGGATCAACCCATAACCCATGAACCATAACCAAAAATACCCATGGGCAAAGAGGAGCGGACCACGGATCCCTAGCGTTGTGCTAGCCGGATCCCTTGTGGTAGGGATCCGTGGGATCCGGGGAAACAGTAGAGAGTTTTCTCTATAAATAGAGAGCCATTTCTTCCTTACTATTAGTGCTTTTACACACATACTTCCCCAAAGTATTCTAACCCTCTAACCTCATATCTAAGTGATCTATGTAGTTTGTCTTTTGTTTTTGTGTGATCTACTAGGTTCCTCTTAAAGGAAAGATCACCACCTCTTGAAGACGTGCAAGCTCAAAGTCCATGAGTTGCCATGCTTCGTCATCATCAAGACTACTAAGGTTCTCTTGTTGATAGTTCTTCCTTTCTCCATAGATGTTGGGTTGAAGGCATTAGTGAAGAATTCCAAAAGTGTCAAGATGAAAGCATTAGTGAAAGGTGCTCATCATCCGTGTCAAAGCATTAGTAAAGGATGCTAAAGGTGTCAAGACGAAGGCATTAGTGAAGGGTGCCAAGCGTTGTGTCAAAGGCATTAGTGAAGGACGCCAAAGAATCAAATCAAGTAGCATTTGGGAAGAATGCCTAGGTCATATAATTGATTAGGTGCATTGTTATACATATATGTATTTGTTTATATACAAGGATGGTGATATCCTTGATGGTGTTGTAACAAGGAGTAGATCTCCTTGAGATTAGGTGTTGTGTCGTGAAGGTGTAGTTCACCTAAGGTGTGAAAGAACTAGGTGCTTAGCCTAGTACCTAATAAAGGGTAAGCGACGTTGTGAAGGATTAGTTCTCCTAAGGTGTGAAAGAACTCGGTGGTTAGCCTAGTACCATATAAAGGGTAGGCGACGTTGTGTTAGGTGTGGTTCGCCTTGGTGTGAAAGAACTCGGTATTTAGCTTTGTACCGAAAAAAGGTTAAGCGACGTTGTGAAGGCTTCTCCGCCATAAGGAGTTGGTGTAGTATTCTGAACTCTCGAGTAGGTGACTCGGGAGTGGAGTAGGGCAAGGAAGGTGTCCTTGTAGCGAACCACTATAAATACTTGTGTCGTGGTGATGTGCTTCTTACTCTTTATATTTCATTACACGTTTATATATCTATTTATCAACGTCCAACATAAACAACCAAATAGATTGACATAAGTCGATCTAAATATTTAAAAGGAAGTTTTAAATTGGTAAAACTATTCAACCCCCCCTTCTAGTTTTCCACAAACATAGTTATCATCAGTATGAATTTTGACAACTTGGATTAGCCTTTTCTCATAACAATCTCTTATAAAATGGTGTCTAATTTCAATATGTTTAGTCTTTATGTGTTGAACTGGATTATTAATTATGCAAATGGTACTGCTATTGTCAATATGGATGATGGTATTCATGAAATTGTACCCATAGTCCAAAAGTTGATTCTGAAGCCATAGAACTTGAGTACAGCAACTTGCAGCAGCCACATAGGAGCTGTTTGACAAAACTACATGATTTAGCGCTGAATGATTTAAAGACTCTGAATGATTTAAATGCTCTTAACCAAAGTGTTTCTGAGTGAAAACTTGTTGTTTGACAAGTGTTCTGAATACATATATTGTGTAAAACTAATTTTTGAAAATTTAAACATTTTGCTTGTATGTCGTATATTATTATTTTGTTGTGTTACTATAATATTTTTGCAAATATTAGTTTATGTGTTTATATCTAATGTTACAACATCTCATAACTTTTTTATGATACTATACGAGTAAAAGATATAAACTCATAAAACTTAAGATGATGAAACCAAAAAAAATAACGAATTAAAAAAGTTGTAATAAAATTCGTAGGTTAGGAAGGACTTAACTTATTATATATAAGATGTTCAATAAATGAGTTGAATTGTAATTATATAAAAATAGGCCTTGTATAATGCGCTGGACCAATTTCCATCTCTTGAAAGCTGAACTACTAGATACCTAGTTGAATAACTAAGCAGCAAAAGAAAAACTATCAAACAACAAACTTCTCTTACCGAATCAGTGAGAAGCCCCATTAAGAGGCTATCAAACACCCCCATGCTCTGCCTCAGTTGATGAATTTGCCACCATTGTTTGTTTCTTGCACTGCCATGACACCAGTCTGTTTTCAAGAAATTGGCATCCACTTGTTGTAGATTTTCTATCCAAACTAGCTCCAGCATAGTCACTATCTGAGTAAGTAACCAATTCTAGAGGTGTTTCTCTAGGGTATCATAATCCCAGATTAGGAAATGCTTTAAGATATCCGAAAATATTCTTCACAAAGTCAAGTGTGAGAACACGAGTGACTCGAAACCTTGCACACGCATCATACCGCAAACATAATATCTGGTCAAGATGATGTAAGATACATCAAAGAACCAATCATAGACATGTACATGTGCACATCAACTGCTTCACCACTATTCTCCTTCAAAAGTTGATGTGTAGTCTTGTCTCATAGGGTGCTGGATGACTTTGCATCGATGAACTTGAACTTTCTTAGTATCTCACCCACATATTTATCTTGATTGATGAAAATACCATCGCCTTTGTTGTACTTGAAGTCCCAAAAGAATGTGAGTTCACCCATAGAACTCATCTTGAATTCTTCCTTCATTAGCTTCTCAAATTCTTTGCACATCTCATCTTTGTAGATCCAAAATGATATCATCAACATATACTTGAACTAGCAAGATATCATTCTTGTCTTTCTTGATGAACAAAGTCTGATCCACTCTGCCTCTATGAAACCCATTATCAAGAAGATAAGTAGTTAAAGTCTCATACCATTTTCTTGGTGCCTGATGCAAGCCATACAAAGCTTAAAACCACCATGTATACTTTGTTTGGATAGTCAGGGTCTTCAAAGCCTAGAGGTTGTGAAACATATACCTCCTCATCAATCTGCCCATATAGAAAAGCACTTTTTACATCCATTTGATAGACTTTAAATCCATAAAAGATGCATAGGCTAAGAACGACCTAATTGCTTCAATTCTTGCAACTGGGCAAACACTTCTTCATAGTCAATACCTCCTCCCGAGTGTATCCTTGAGCCACAAGCCTAGCTTTGTTTCTTATAACAATTCCTCTTTCATCCTTTTGTTTCGAACACCCATTTTGTACCAATTACCTTCTTGCCGTAAGGTAAATCGCAGCACCCAAACCTTTTGAATCTTGAACTGAGCAACTCTTCTTGCATTGCTTCCACCCAACTTTCATCTTCAAGTGCCTTGTACACATTCGTTGGCTCCATTTGTGACAGAAAACACATGAAAAGACATTCATTCTTGCCTTCATGATTCTTAGATTCATAGATTGCACTAATAAACCCATGAACACCAGGCAATTTTGATTGTCTTCTAGTCTTCACTAATGAATTTACATCCCCAATCACATTTTCAAGAGGATGTGATTTATGAATTGAGGTATGGGGAGTATGAGAAACTGCAATCTCAATCGGCATATTTGAGATTTCAACATCATTGGCTTGAGCTTCCTCTCAGAGTCGGAGTTGTATTTTCCACTACGGTGTTGCGGTGGAAACTTACGCCTAGCGGTGGAATATGAATTTCCACCGTTTTCATGATTTGCAGATTCATATTGCCGCTCCTTCTTTACGTAATCATTAGAAGGTTGAGCATCTCCAATCCTTAGAATATCATCATTATCTCGCATAGTCCCAAAGTGGCAAACTGGATTCATCTTGATCATCTACTTGATCCTTGCTTGATTCATCATCATCAAGAAACTCTTCGAACTCGCAAAATCATAAGAAGATATACCAGCAGAGATAGGTACATAGTTCATAGTATGGGTTAGAGTATCAAGATTAAACAGCCTTTCTGGACCAGTTCCTTTGACATTCACTTTGTTTTCTAGGAACTCAACATGCATATTCTCTTCAATCTTTTGAGTTCTTAAGTTGAATACTCTGAAAGCTTTACTAACCATGGAATACCCAAAAAAAATACCCTTCATCAGACTTTTCATCAAATTTGCCCAGATAATCTATGGTATTGAGAATAGAGACATGACATCCAAATGGTCTCATGAAGTCCATGATAGGGGGTCTACCTCTAAATAACTCATAAGGTGTCTTTTTCTTTGTTTTCACTACTAAAACCCTGTTTTGCACATAACATGCAATGTGTACTTCAAAAAGTGATTGGCAATTTTGAACTGCAACATGGTTCTAGCGACCTCTATAAGTGTCCTGTTTCTCCTCTCAAAGAACACCATTTTGTTGAGGAGTTCTAGCAACACTAAATTCTCTTTTAATACCTTTATCTCTCGCAAAAATCATCCATAACTCTATTCTTAAACTCGTCCCATTGTCACACCTAATGATTTTAACTTTCATATCATATTGGTTTTCAACTTCGTGATGAAGATCTTAAGGATGCCATTGTTTCATCCTTAGTTCTTAGAAAGAAAACCCATGTAAACCTCCTAAAATCTTCATCACAACAAGACAATACTTAAGATTTAAAATCGCTCACGATGTAGGACCAAATAAGTCCATATGTAACATATGAAGTGGGTGAGCAATAAAGTTAACCAACTTAGACCTGCAAGAAGCTCTGTGTTCTTTGCCTTTAAGATAGGCAACACAGGTTTGATCATTTTCAAATCTTTTCTGAGGCAAGCCTCTTACCAAACCATCTTTAACAATCTTATTTATGGTTTTGAAATTAACATGACCAAGTCTTCTATGCCATAACATGGATGCATCCACTGTGGCCTTTGTAAGCAAGCAAGCATAATCATCTTTAGCAACAATGTTGTTCATTTCAAAGCTATATAAGTTGCCTTTTCTAGGAATCTTAAGAAGAATCTGACTTTCATCAGGCATCTTAAAATCCTTTGAGAGAACAAAACACATATCTTTAGTAAAAGGAAGATTGTTTTTCTTGTCACACATTTGTGACACACTAAAAGATTATACTTAAGCTCTTTACATAGTACAGTGTTCAAAATCCAAGTTACCGCCTTCGATGACCCTTTACCAAGAACTTTTCCATTAACTCAACCTCCAAAGTCGATAAACCGTCCATCATAATGTTCAAAATCGAGAGATAGGACTTGTTGCCACCATGTGCCTTGAACATCCACTATCCGTAGCCTTGATCCGATTTCTTTGTCCTTAGATGTTCCCACATATAAGAAAGGAGTTAGTTTCCTTTGGAGACCCAAGCCATGATTGACTTGGATCGCCTCGTGTATCAATATAGTTAAATCTATCAAAGGTCATTGATACACCATTGGGATTGGTTGTTGAGGAAATTCCTTTAGGTTTCCATTCCCAATGTCTTTGAGGCCTTAACAACATTTCACATGTTACCCTGGTCTTGTTTACAACCCTTGCAGTGGGAACTTTTGACTGAGCAGTGGTAATTGCTGGTTTAGTTTTATGTACCCACTGTTGGTTATATTGAACCCTTTTATCAGAAAAAGACCTTTTCTCTGTTTGTGCAGATTTTGCAAAAGTTGTTTTGGTTTTTGCACTTGTAACATGTGATTTAGCGTGAGCAGTGTTAACAGTTTTAGCAGTAGCAAAAGTTTTAAGACCACCTCTTAGTTGAACTGCTCTTGGGATCATTTTGCTATATGAATTAGGGTGTATATTGTTTTGAAACCAGTTTGACTCCACCCTTTTATTCCTATGAACTTCCCTTCTCCCAACATGATAGTCACAATTAGCATGTAAATGATTAAAACTACCACAGATATAACATGCTTTATTGTACATCACAAACTCACTACCTAGTTGTTGAGATTTTACATGATTCCAACTCCTCTGGTTACCCCTAGGAGCAGATGACTTGTTCCTATACATATCAGCATACCTTACAGTTGATCTAGGTTTATTAGCTTGTTTCCTAGGTTCCTCTATAATAGTATTTACAACTTTTGGGATAGAGGCCTCTACATTCTTTTTAACATTCTCATCAACAACAGATGAGTCACTTGCACTTTCAAAAACATCAGATTCATTCTTAACCTCTTCCTCACTTTTCACATATTTGATAGGACCATATTCATGAACAAGTTCCTGAAATTCTTCTAGGCCTGTATGAGCTAAATCTATGCCAGGAGGTGATGGAACACCCCTTAGTGGTGGAGGAACAATATTGTAACCCATACCAGACTTAACTTTACTAGTAATTTGAGCATTCCAAATTTTATCAATGGACTTAGACTGATAATAACAGGTGTCAACAGATAAATTGACATTCTCATTTATCTTTTAAGTTTTTCAAAATCTTCTTTTAATGCCTCATTCATCTTTGCCTTATGATCTAACTCTCTCTAAGAACAATCATATCATAATTATATTTTGACTCATTTTCTCTATAATGCTCTACTTGTTTCTCTAATACATATATGCCTCTTCTAAGATTTGACACAAGATAATTAGCGAAAAACAACTATGTTTTTGGTTTTCATAAGATTCATTAAGCCTTTCACATTCTCTAGAAGCCCTACATGTTTTAGAACAACTTTCAAAGTTTTTTACCTCAGAGTCAGAGAAAGCCATGAGAGCATGTTCTGTAGACACAAGAGCAGCATCTGAAGGTTGTTCCTCTTGTTCATCCGCCATGAAACTCCAATCATAGCTTACACCATCAATTGCCAACATAGCCTTTGGTTCTTCCACAATTGGTTCTTTCTTTTGCTTGTACCAAGTAGACCTGTTGTCCTGCTTCTTTGGTCTTCTGCATTCTCTAGTAAAATGTCCCAACTTGTGACAGTTGAAACACTCTACTTTCTTTTTATCGAACCCTGCAGTTTCACCACCATTTATGTAAATTGGCTTGCCAGTCTTCGTGTAGATTTCCTAGCCCTCATGCTAAGGAGAGCTATTTGCCATTTTATGTCCATCTCCTCCAAGTCATCTTCATCAATTTGCTCTATGTAGTCATGAGTTAATATAGAGCCATTAACTTGAGTGGAGATAAAAGCATAAAGGTAGGATCTCCAATACCGACCTTCTTCTTTGAACTGCAGTGGTAACACTAGCATTACCAGTGGAAACGTAGAACCAGCGGTGGCAAAATCATCCTTGTCATCTTCAAAATCATCACTGTCAACTGAGGTTGACAACAATGCCAAGGTGCTCCCCAAGTTTCCTTGCCTTCTTCAATCTTTGTTTAATAAGTTTGAAGTTGTTGTAAAGATCATTGAGCTTCATAGTTTCAATCTATGGTTTATTTTCCCAGACTGTAACATTAGTGTGAAACTCAGAAGGAAAACTTCTTAGAAACTTCAAATTGAGGTCTTCCTTTTCTACCTCAATTCCAAACACAGTTAGTTGTGTAACAATCTTTTAGAGTTTGGTGAAGATATTGTCAAGTGAGTCATTGCTTGAAGCAGAGAAGTTTTCATAACTTTGCTTCAACAATGTCTTTTGAGTCTTCTTAGTAGCATCATTGCCACCAAACATTGAGCAAATCTCTTCAAAAAGTTCTTTTGCTGTCTTGAACTTGCTAAAAGCAATGATCTGGTCTTTAGGAAGAGTCATTAGTAACAAACTTCTGGCCTTCAGGTCATTCTTCTTCTTTGCTCTTTCATCATTTGTCTTAGGTACATAAACTGTTACAACTTCTGTGTCACCAACTTTCTCAGTCTTCTTCACAGACTTGAAGGAATCACCAGTTAAGATGATCTCCCGTAGAGCATAGTCTTGTATGAGGAAGTATTGCTCAATCATTATCATCCACATCTCAAACTCATTAAGTTTGAGCTTAGGAAGCCTTGGAGCAGAGTTGGACTGGTTGTTTTCCATCTCCATTGATTTGAGTGAGTTGGTTAAGCTTATTCCTTGGATATTCTAAATCAAAGTATCAAAACCTTCGCTCTGATACCACTTGATGGATCTAAACACACACCTTGTGTTAGTGATACTTTGAGTTATATTAAGCACACGTAATATACTTAGTAATACTTAAAAGATGGATTATATGATGTAATGTAAGTGAGACTAGTTTAACACAAAGCTCCAATATTATTAAAAATAATACGAGTGATCTTGCTTATCACTAGGGTTACACCTTGAAGCTTACGTAAGTTTTTCATTTTCTAAACAATGACCTAAGATCTCCTTTTATAGCACAAAGAGTCCTTTACAAGATAAGTATAATGCTAACTATATAGAATATACACAAGATATTTTCTATACTTATCAATACACGAATACATAACAATTATCCTAATAGCAGTGGTAATATATGTACTAGCAGTGGTGATGTGTTTCCACTGCTAATGCATTCTTCAGCAGTGTCTTCCACAAGCTTATCAGTGGTAACTGTTAGCTTTATTCCCAACAATCATTATAGATGAAACGATTAGGTCGAGTGAATGCATGTCGAACCAAATCCACAACAGCAAGTATATAGTTGATTTTAAGCCTCCTTTATTTGATTATTTTATGTGGTCAACTTCATGATTTCATGAGACTAATGTTATCATTTTATGTGGTGAGTTTAAGTCGTGTTCATGCGTGCAAGGATTAAGGCGCACGACATGAGATCAAAAGGAAATAATAAGGAGGAAAATGGGACGAGGTGGAGACACATTACCCTTGTTGTGACTGAGAGGAGACGAGAACCAAGGAAACAACTCCCACGACCCACTCTTTCGAACCAACAGCCACATCCTTTGACCTAAACCCACGACCACATTAGCCTTGAGAGACACCCCACGATCACCACAACCTCCTTGGAATACTTACTGATCTTCTTGTTGCCTTGATGTCGAATGGAAGTGAAGAAAAGAAAGGGGTAGCCGTCACTTTTGTTTTCTAGGGTGTTGATGTTATTTTGAATGTGATAAATGTGAAATAGGTAAGTTAATAAAATGAGAGAAGGTGGGATTAATGGGAGGTATAATAGGCAGAAATTAGGGGGAAATTAAGGACCAATCAATACTAATTCCAACTTTCCAAATTACAGTGTGTAAGTTACAAAAATGATTGATAAATGGAACATATGGGATTACCTTGGGCCGATTACTAGGGAATTCAAAATAGAAAAATATGGCCTTCCATAATTACAATTATAATGGCTTGATTTGAATGTAATGTTTTCGTAATTATGTAAGTGTTTCGACCCATGCATTTTAACGGGTGATATGTAATTTAGACGTAAATGTATCGGTTTCATTTATCTTGTACAAATTTCATATTTACGAGTTAGGTTAGAAGTGCTTTTAATAAGCTTTATGTATTTTACATATTCTATAAATATTAAGCTTGAGGGGCAAAATGGTCTTTTTACAAGTTTTAATTTTTTATGGTTTTACAAATCTTCCCTTCTAAAAGAAAAATTTCGTCCTCGAAAGTTGAAGTCGCAGAAGTACACGGAGACGTACAAGTTTAAGGCAGACATAGCAATCCATAGTTTCGCACAAATCATAACGGTTTTCGGGTCCAAAGCGTACAAAACTTATACGTAACAGATGTGAGTGAGAATCTCGCAAGGAGGTACAAAATTTCAAATGAACATGAGGATTGACAAATAACGGATATGAGTCCTAGTCCATCCAACGTACCAACCTCAGCCATTTCCCAGGACGTCGTATGATTCCAATAAGTTCAAGTTATATGATCTCGGTATTATCACGTTGATCAGGCTTCATAATACTTGCACCAAATAACAAGTCCTTATTGTGATCATATTCTGTCCCAGGTCATGAAGAACCACATAACCAACACCACAACAAAACAGATACACATATAGGAATACCAATCGAACATCATAGTTGAATGGATTAACTAAACAAGGACATAGCATGGCAAGTTAAACAATTCAACTAGACAGATAACATAAGTTGAACCATTTACATCATCAAACAATAGCATAAACAGAAGTGTAAACATGGCAGGTCAACAATGAGCAGATAAGAATACTAACAGATAATCATAGCCCACGAAAATAATTGAACTATGGTATACATGAAAACAGGTAAATCAATTGATTACATACCAAGATGACAACCAGACAAATCCAAGGGTCACATAACAAAGATAATAAATGTATGATCGATATTAGCATGATAACAGTGAATCGATAATCACATATTAGTCATATAGTAGCAGGGTAAACGGTAGTCACATAAATCATGTAATAGCATAATCAATACAAGAATCCAATAATCATATAATGGCTCGGTACGTGAATGGAATGATAGTCTGAAGTATAAGCTTGATATTCAATCAAAAACGGAATAAGAGTATGATAAATCAAAGGAAATGGAGTATAGTATGGTAGTAGAATGAATCACATAAGGATACTGAGTAAATGAATAGTCAACAGAAAGTAAATTTGAGGAATACAGAATATGGTGCGTTGGGGAATAACAAAAGGTACAATATAGGTGTATCAGAAATGTGAAGGTTGTTAGAAATCTACCACGAGCCCAGAAACATATCATATCATATCATATCATAAGTAACCATTGTACTCGGAGGGGTGACCTCGGAATACCAGATATAATAGGAGGTGAGACCTCAAGTAACCAATGTAGTGATCAGCTCCCAGAATGTGAAGACGCGTATTGCAGACGACATCATTCACCATATAAATCATATCATAACCTAACATATCTAGGATGCATCCATACGCCCCTGCAGAATCATAGTGGCCAAACATATATCTTGAGCTCATAATCATATAATAGAAAAGGGATGGTGTGGAACATCACTTGACCACACTAGAGTCATGCCATTGGTGCATCAATGACACGACCATGTTACCTTCATGGCTAGGGAAACATATTTGGCTCGGGTATCAAACTGAAGGGTCAAAACAATGTCATAACATATCGGTTCATATCAAAGGTTCAAATACCAAAGGTTCATATCAGAGTTCATATCAAAGGGTTCATAGCAAGGGCTCAAGATCAAAGGTTCAATCTCAAAGGAAACATATCTAACTAAAAGGGATCATAATCATAGCAAACGAACATTATAGCAAACAGAATCATACCGAATGATCACAGTAAAGGGAATCATTGCAATGGGACATCATAAGTGAAATAAAGCCAAGGATCGGAAAGTCATGAGAAATCCCTACTGAAAAGGGATAGAATATCTGTACCTTATTCAAAGCAAGTAACTAGGAAAAGAAAGGTCACAATATGATCACTCCCGCTGCACGGAACCTATACGAATTAAATAACATTTATTAAGTAACTTTCCATTTTTAGCAAGTTTCCATATTTAGTAACTTTCCATTTTTAGGTAACTTCTTATTTAAGGCAGGTTTCCTAAAATTAGTAAGTTTCCATAATAAGCAGGTTTAGCCATTTATGATGTAATTAATGTTGAATTAGGTTAAAATGATAAAATGATTATTATTATAGTTTAAGGCCCATTTATGACAAGTTATAATAGTTTAGGGTCTTAAATGTAATTATCACAAATATAAGGTCAAAAGTGTAATTATCACAAGTTTACTTAGTTTACGACTTTAGTCCATTCTTTTTCCAATTTAACGAATCAACCTTTATATTTTATCATTAACCAAATTAGTCTCTTTACTTTCACTAAAACCAAAACTCTTTTAAGACTCTATTTTAGGTCGATTTCCAATTGACATTAAGCAAGTCGTGACCCATTTCCAAACAAAGATTATAACGACCTCTTTATGTATTAACCTAGTCGAGACATATCAATTCCAAATACATCCATACGACACAACAAAACAATCCTAGGTCTATATAAATGTGTCGACACTTAATATGAGCCAATGTATACACGCGTATTTTATTACTCTATTTTAACATGATACACTATATAGATGCAATGATTAGGTCGAGTGAATGCATGTCGAACCAAATCCACAATAGCAAGTATATAGTTAATTTTAAGCCTCCTTCATTTGATTATTTTACGTGGTCAAATTCATGATTTCATGAGACTAATGTTATCATTTTATGTGATGAGTTTAAGTCGTATTCATGCATGCAAGGATTAGGGCGCACGACATGAGATCAAAAGGAAATAATAAGGAGGAAAATGGGACGACGTCTTGACACATTACCCTTGTTGTGACTGAGAGGAGACAAGAACCAAGGAAACAAAACCCACGAGCCACTCTTTCGAACCAAGAGCCACATCCTTCGACCTAAACCCACGACCACATCAGCCTTGAGAGACACCCTACGATCACCACAGCCTCCTTGGAATACTTACTGATCTCCTTGTTGCCCTGATGTCGAATGGAAGTGAAGAAAAGAAAGGGGTAGCCGTCACTTTTGTTTTCTAGGGTGTTGATGTTATTTTGAATGTGCTAAATGTGAAATAGGTAAGTTAATAAAATGAGAGAAGGTGGGATTAATGGGAGGTATAATCGGCAGAAATTAGGGGGGAATTAAGGACCAATCAATACTAATTTGAACTTTCCAAATTACAATGTGCAAGTTACAAAAATGATTGATAAATGGAACATATGGGATTACCTTGGGCCGATTACTAGGGAATTCAAAACAGAAAAATATGGCCTTCCATAATTACAATTATAATGGCTTGATTTGAATGTAATGTCTTCGTAATTATGTAAGTGTTTCGACCCATGCATTTTAACGGGTGATATATATTTTAGACGTAAATGTATCGGTTTCATTTATCTTGTACAAATTTCATATTTACGAGTTAGGTTAGAAGTGCTTTTAATAAGCTTTGCGTATTTTACGTATTCTATAAATATTAAGCTTAAGGGGCAAAATGGTCTTTTCACACGTTTTAAATTTTTAGGGTTTTGCATAAAAGGTGTTTGATTAGAGCATGAAATGAAAAAGTAAGGGCATATAGATTTTATGATTAGGCCATCTCATGAAACGTTAGCGCTTCAGGTGTGTATGATTAAAAGCATCGTGTGATACATTGTGGCAAACTTTGAGTATGATTAGAGCATTTGTTTGTTTGATTAGTGCATTAGGGTTTAATGAATTGGTATATGTTTGTATGATTATTACATCAAAAATAGTTGTTACAACATGTGTTAGAATGATTAGGGCATCAAATGACCCGTTACGACAATCTTAGGCACCAGCTTGTATTAGTGCATATGTGTTTACAGTTGTTGCATCAGGTTAAATGTGTGTAACATCAGTGCATCAAATTGCAGCTTAGTGCATATGTGTTTAGTGCATCAGGTTAAATCTTAAATGAACATACATCATGTGTTAGTATGGTTAGGGCATCACATATTAGGGTATCAGTGAGTATTGTGTATGGTCAGACATATTAAAGCATCAATGTGTATGTTTAGTTCATCGTTGAAACTTATTGGGCATGTGTTGGTATGCTTAATGCATTGTTGGAACTACTTGTGAATCTGTTTGTATATTTAGTGTATCGATGAACATATTAGGCATCTATGAGTATGATTAGTGTTTCGAAAAGGTAGATATTAGTGCATCTATTTGGGGAATTAGAGCATCTTTTTGGACGTATTAGGGCAAGAAAATTGGTTGATTATAGTATCGGAGTAGATCTACTAAAGCTATTAAGTAACATTATATTTCTATTCTCTTCAGGTTTCTTTCGGTGATATGATAGCATGTGACAATGAGAATGTAAGTTTATGTTGCTTCATTTTTGTTTTATATACGTTGACCATATTCTTTCTTGATGGTTTACATAAGTCTACATTTTGTATATGTATCGTTTACCGGCTTTTTATGAACACAAAAGTTTATACTTGTATCAATGAGGTAAATACTGAAATATAGCTTCTGAAACATTTGTGACGCCTGTAGAGTCTCAAAATTTACTGGTTCCTTTATTGCATTAGGTAACAAAATTAGTATCCTCATCTTTACATGTAACTCTTTGTTATGTCTAGTTTTTGTTGGCACTTCAATCACTACTAGGGATTCCATCACTCTAGCCCAATTCACATACATATTTTGGGTCAAATTTGGCCTTCCTTGACTTTGGCGCATTACTAATTAAATGTAACAATTTCAATCCAATCATGTCATGATGATCCATTTGTTGAAGTCCATAGTAGATTAAACACCTGTCTGATGAACAATATATTGGCTGGTTAGTTCCATCTCACACACCTTTTATTGCAATGCAGAATCTAGATATTGTATGGAAACTTTACTGACTAATTTGGATTGTTTAACCTTTGCAACAAACACAACTTCAAGTCCTACGGCCCTAAGATATTGATTTTTTGAAGTCTTGTACCTTTTCAAGCACTGCTTTAGATTATACCCATTTTGATTAAGATTATTTCCCTTTTACACATTTGGGTTGGAGGCATTGCAGTCAATAGACCAAGTAATTCATATACGTAACACAATAAAGTGCCTGACACGTAATTGTATGATGAGAATTCTGTTTCTACATGGTCTGCATAATCGGTGGCAAAATGGGTCGTGTTGGGTTGGCTTGACAAGAAAACTTTTTAGTACACTCATTTGTATCTTAGTGCATCCATTTGTATTTTACATTTTTATGGTTAATTAGTCATTTATTTTGTCGTGCAGCTCAGAACCAGTTAACTTTTCTTGTCAAGCTGAGAAGTGGAAATGTAGTTTTTAATTACAAATACTACAATAACAGGCTGCAAACTTGCAAAGGACTAAAGGTACCTCGCGTTTCTTGATGGCTATGATGCATTTATTTTTGCTTGATTTACTAAATATAATCTCTCTACCTTCACTCTTAACTTTATAATTTCATGTTTCCTCTGTGCCTAGTCCCTCAAAAAGACTACTGAAACGCAAACCACAATAGTAAGTTCATCACTTTATAAAGATTAGTGACCTGTAATAAGTCAAAATGGAGATATGTAATGGTTCAAAATGGGGAAATTCTGTCAAACGGATTTGGGTAAAAAAATGGGAAATTCTGTAGTGGTCAAATGGATTTGGGTCTAAACTCGTTTAGTGCATTCATTTACATATTTAGAGCATCTGTTTGGGCATATTAATGCATCCATTTTCATTGTAAGACTTTTGATAATGGCTTCTCACTTATATTGGCTTTTGGACTGTTAACCGCCAATGCATAATTATTTGTAGAAACTTTCGATTTTAATTACTGAAGCATATAGGGACGCCCATCAAAAGTGTGTTTAGATTCTTTAATTTTTGATTACCGGAAATTAAGCTAAAATATAGAATTGTGATTAAATAAAATAAGCTCAAAGTAAGCTCGTGTAGACCAAACACCACCTAAGGGGTGTTTGGGTTAGCTTAATGTGACAACTCGCAATTTCAGGTCATTTCTCAAAACAATTTATGCTTCACTATTTCAACATTTATAGTAAACTTGGTTTACTTGTTTCAAATTCGCGTAACCTTAAAGGTTTAGCGGCGAATTCATGATCATAACATCACGAACATTTCATATGGACTAAGATTAGTCTACATTCCATTGACATCATTTGCATCTCATTAATTCATTCATAACATTTCATTTCACTTTTAACGTAATTTTATATTAAATAAACGTTATCGCGTGAGTTATTATTTTGTATATTTAATCCGTTACTTTCAAAATGATCCCGATGTATTTTTAAACTTACATTTAGTTTATAAAAACTATATTTTGAGTTTTCCTAATGTTTTAAATTTATTTGGTACATAAATCGTTAAAGTTAAATTATTATTGCTTTTTCTTAAAATTATACGATAATTATTTTATCACTCAAATTTCACAAGGAATGTATTTTACAATTTTATTATCTCATTGCATTCTATTTTGATTTATTAAAACCTACTTGTACCAAAATTTCCATTTTACCTTTTACTTATACATTTCCTACACAATTTCTTACATTTCTTACCAATTTACACAAATTATACATAAAGTATATATATTTTAGAAAAAAAATAAAATAAAAATATCTACATTCCCCCCCCCCCTGGCCGACCAAGGGGGAAGGGGTGCATTAAATTGAGTATGGTTTCATTGATTGGTATTAATTTCACTCCTACATATAAGTCTACTTCAATAATTTCTCATTCACTTCATTTTATCAAAGTGTTAGAAAATTTGTTTCTCTCTTCTTTGGGTCCTTCTTCAACCGGTTATACATCAAGAGACAAAGGGATCAAAATTTTTTTTATCAAGTCCAAGTATTACAATCTAGTTTATACTCTTTATTAGGTTTTGAAATAAAAACCAAGAGTATTTAGGCTTAACCTTGTTACTTGCACCTCATCATATTCATTTGTAAGCTTGTTTCTTTCATTTTCATGTTTCCTTTTTCATCTCATATGTATCTTTTCATTTTTGGAGCAAGCATGCATGATATGTGATTTATACCATTTTTAACATGATTTTAGAGTATATATATATATTTGGTCATCCTATAAATATCCCCTTGGTATTCTTTGGTCTTGATGATGTCTAGGAACCCATGACACCCTAAGAAGGTGTATGGTAGGATTAGATTAGCTTTGGAGTTGATTTGAAGGGATTAGAATAGGTTTTGTCCGAGAAAAACTATTTTCGATAACTATAAATTGTATTCTGTCCTTATTTCGATTTTCTGAAAAACCGACAGTAGGCACGACCTTTTGGCCTTGATATTTAGAAAATATACTTTAAAACGAATCCGGGGCGCTTGAACGGATAAAACGGAGTTATAACGAAGAAGTTATGAATTTTTAAAGTTTGACGACGAAATAAATAGTTTCAAATTTCGACTTCTCGCTTTTAGTTTGTTCGGTCAAAACAAGCCTTAAGCTTCACAAATTATTTCGACTTATCAAAATATATTAGTTTACTTCGATACGAAGCTAAGGACGATATATCGTAGAAAACGGATTTGAAACGACAAAGATATGCACGCTTCATAAAGTTGCCGTAACTATTATTTTCTCGAAAACTATATTATTTTACGTTACAAGTGTTACGGTAGTATAACGTCCCTGTTGAGGGTCGTTTTTAACGAGGTTGTGCAACTTTTGTAATGAATTGTCTTCTAGTAAAATCAAGTTCACCGGGCATATTTTTCAAAACGACAAGCCGTTTGTATAGCGGAGTTGTAGTAAATTAATTACGGATGTTCAAACTTGGCCGAAACTCATTTTTCTGCACAACAATTAGCCAAAACCACCATCTTTAACCCTTATTATCTTTATGTTCGAGACCTTTTGGACGAAAACTTCTGAACTGAAACTTCTAGATATCGATACAAACTTTCCAAAACCGTCGAGCTCGTTCTCTAACGATCGACGAACACCATTTTACGACTAGTTTTCCAAAGCCATTTTTGTTAATTTCAAGAAAATTCCGACGACATTGTTTTACGACGAAAAGTGAAAATTTCACCATAAATCATTATAAAACCACCGAGGATGACATTTTGACGTAAAACTTGAAAAGTGATTTTGATTGGTCAAGACGTCAAAAGAGTATTTTTCACGAAAAGTAATATTTTCAAAACTCGCAAATGGTATAAATAACATATGAAGTGCATGCATAACATTACATTGCAACTCATGACATATCATATCATTCGTAATAGGTCCCGTTAACGCATCACATTATACCTCGGTGTACTCACTTTTGTCATCATTCCGCTTATCCAAGTGAGTTTTCATAGCCCCGTCATGCATGCTTTTAATTATTTTCAAACCTACGGGAGAATACATTGCACAACATTTTTATTACGATACCAAGTACATTAAATTCATTACATTGCTTAAGTTACCACATTTGCCAATTGAAAGTCCCCATTACTTGAACATGAACCGTTAATCTTTGAAGCGAGGATGAGTGGATAGATCTATCGAGGTGACGCCCATCCGAGTTGGTGAATCCCAACTTGTCATACGGATGCATTTCATTTGATAACATTACGGAGTTGTCCGCAAACACTGCAGGGCATACATTATGAACAGTCTAGTTTCGGGTCATGGGCTTATAGCAATTGTAACATTTTTACGTGACTTAATTGTCATGCCCGTAACATTTTTACGTGACATAATTGTCATGCACGATCTATACTTATGTAGTCGTATAAAACATTTACATAAACCTATGATTTCTCACCAACATTATTGTTGACCCGCTTTAGCAATGTATTTTCGTAATCGAGGCATTATCATCATGACATGGTTTAGAACCACCTTTTGAGTCATGCGCCGACTTACATCATTGTACATTATGGCACTTTATTTCAAAACCATCGTTTGACTTGTATTATATTTATATTTTCGCAAACCTTGTAAACTTTTGGGACCTATGTTGTAACTCGATTATTTTATTAAATCAAACGATGTGTTTTTCCAAACGACATTTTAGGTCGCTCAATATAATCGTGATTGTGGTGCTATGACAATCAATTCCCGAGAATTCCATTCCACGCAAAAGCAGTAAATTGGGGTGTGACAGTTGGCATCGAGCTTCATTATAGAGAACTAGGTTGCATCATTGACCCTAGACTATAACTACATTATCATAGCATCTCATCATTTCATCATAAGTGCATGTTCACTTTACATGCGGTTTATACGTACGCTTTCGAGTTATTTACTTTCATTTCATATCGATTGTCACATGGATGCCTTTAAATGCCCATTCCATTATTCTTTCTTCATACTCTAATGTGGAGAATTCTTGTCATCCCTATCACAATTTCCACATCAATCGACTCATCACCGATAACGTCGAATGCCGAGATGAACCTTTAAATAGGCGAAGTCACGCCACTTTTGTTTCACCACTAACATGTCGAGTTACACTTTATTCACACATTAAGTCACTAAACCATCATACATTTGAAGCATTTACAACACCTCATAACCCATCTTTTTGGAACCCGTCGATTATTTTGAAAAATAACCTCAAACTTATCATTCTTATCACATTTCTTTGGAGCGTTTATTATTAACATCGGATTTTGCTACGCCTCACATTCCTCTTGTTTTGAAGAAGATATGGCAATCAAGAAAGCTACACCGAAATGACTCAAGCGGCTATTCAAAAGTTGGTAAGGGATAGTGTAGCGAGGCATTAAGGATTGAAAAGAACGAGCGACAGAGTCGCTATTACCGAGGCCGCAATCTATCTGCAAACTGCGAGACTTGCTTACATCAAAAGGTTTCAAGAGTTGATCGTTCTTTGTCCACTATGGTTTCGGACAATGAGAAACTATTGAAAATTTCATTGGAGGACTTTCACAAAATATCCAAGGAGATGTAACTTCTTTCGATCCACAAACAATTGAAGAATCTACCAGACACTCAAATACTCATGGCTCAAGTTGTGAAAAGGGAAAACATTATCAACAATAACCACTACAACAATAACAACAATCATACCATCAACAACAATAATAATCGCACCAACGACAACAATCAAACCAACAACAACAAAAGGAAATGGAAAATGACCGGGAGGTTATAACAACAACAACCAAAGCCGTAGCACTAACCATCACCAACAATGTATAGAAGACAAGAAGTCGCTGTGGTTTATGTTGCGCACCAACAAAGGAAAGAACGATATCGGAAACTTACCACGATGTCATCAATGCACGCTACATCATGATGGTCCATGTGGTATATGCTTTATCTGTCAAAAGTGGGACACCTTGCTAAGGACCGCAAAGGAAAAGGATATGCTTTGAACACACCCACTATGTACTAGATGTAACTTTCATCACTCGTGTCTTTGCCACGCCAAGTGCCGCCATGCCAAAATTAGGACACCTCGCCAGGATTGTAGAGGCAAAACTATAATGACATGTTTCGAATGTGGGGAGCAAGGACACTATCGTGAGCCAATGTCCCCAAAACCAAGGTCAACAAGTTGAAGGTGCTCATAGGAATGCATACATGTTAGAGGAGGAGAAGCTCGTCAAGGTATCAATGACGCGGAAGACCAAGAAGTTCGAAACTAACAGTCTTGTTTTGCTTTATGTACCATGTCGATAAAGTTTATGTCTTTCATCGATTCAAACTTTATAACTTAAAGATGTACTACTTTTGATAAACCACTGTTGTAAAATATTCTCATCTATCGTACTTATTTTCTTTCCGATTTGTTATTACTTACGAGAATCTTACTTCCTTTACTATTAACTATCATGTTAACGACACGGTATAAATCCTTGTAAACATTGAGTGTTATAACAACTAAACCGAACGTCACGTCATCGCTCCTTAATTATACATAGCCTAGCTAACTATGTCTAATTCGGAGGGATCACGTTATGTTGGGCGCTTATTTATAAATCTTAGTGCAAGCAAAATCTTCACATATTCCAAAGTCTAAGTATTACTTATGAGAGATTCATCCGATATTTTCTTTACTACGATGTTTTGTACGCCTCGATCATCGACAAACCGTAACGACACTTCTCCATGTCTTTTCTCCTCGTTATTCATCATAAACTCAAAATTCGATAGACTAACACTAACCGAATTCGTGGACCGAATTCCTTTTGGTTGGGCTTAATGTGACAACTCGCAATTTCGTGTCATTTCTCAAAACAATTTATGCTTCACTATTTCAACATTTATAGTAAACTTGGTTTACTTGTTTCAAATTCGCGTAACCTTAAAGGTTTAGCGGCGAATTCATGATCATAACATCACGAACATTTCATATGGACTAAGATTAGTCTACATTCCATTGACATCATTTGCATCTCATTAATTCATTCATAACATTTCATTTCACTTTTAACGCGTAATTTTTATATTAAATAAACGTTATCGCGTGAGTTATTATTTTGTATATTTAATCCGTTACTTTCAAAAATGATCCCGATGTATTTTTAAACTTACATTTAGTTTATAAAAACTATATTTTGAGTTTTCCTAATGTTTTAAATTTATTTGGTACATAAATCGTTAAAGTTAAATTATTACGTCGTTTTTCTTAAAAATTATACGATAATTATTTTTATCACTCAAATTTCACAAGGAATGTATTTTTACAATTTTTATTATCTCATTACATTCTATTTTGATTTATTAAAAACCTACTTGTACCAAAAATTTCCATTTTACCTTTTACTTATACATTTCCTACACAATTTCTTACATTTCTTACCAATTTACACAAATTATACATAAAGTATATATATTTTAGAAAAAAAATAAAATAAAATATCTAATTTCCCACCGACCAAGGGAAGGGTGCATTAAATTGAGTATGGTTTCATTGATTGGTATTAATTTCACTCCTACATATAAGTCTACTTCAATAATTTCTCATTCACTTCATTTTATCAAAGTGTTAGAAAATTTGTTTCTCTCTTCTTTGGGTCCTTCTTCAACCGGTTATACATCAAGAGACAAAGGGATCAAAATTTTTTTTATCAAGTCCAAGTATTACAATCTAGTTTATACTCTTTATTAGGTTTTGAAATAAAAACCAAGAGTATTTAGGCTTAACCTTGTTACTTGCACCTCATCATATTCATTTGTAAGCTTGTTTCTTTCATTTCATGTTTCCTTTTCATCTCATATGTATCTTTTCATTTTGGAGCAAGCATGCATGATATGTGATTTATACCATTTTAACATGATTTTAGAGTATATATATATATTTGGTCATCCTATAAATATCCCCTTGGTATTCTTTGGTCTTGATGATGTCTAGGAACCCATGACACCCTAAGAAGGTGTATGGTAGGATTAGATTAGCTTTGGAGTTGATTTGAAGGGATTAGAATAGGTTTTGTCCGAGAAAAACTATTTTCGATAACTATAAATTGTATTCTGTCCTTATTTCGATTTTCTGGAAAAACCGACAGTAGGCACGACCTTTTGGCCTTGATATTTAGAAAATATACTTTAAAACGAATCCGTGGCCGCTTGAACGGATAAAAACGGAGTTATAACGAAGAAGTTATGAATTTTTAAAGTTTGACGACGAAATAAATAGTTTCTGAAATTTCAGCTTGCTGTTTTTAGTTTGTTCGGGTCAAAAACAAGCCTTAAGCTTCACAAATTATTTCGACTTATCAAAAATATATTAGTTTACTTGATCACGAAGCTAAGGACGATTATACGTAGAAAACGGATTTGAAACGACAAAGATATGCACGCTCACAAAGTTGCCGTAACTATTATTTTCCTAAAACTATATTATTTTTACGTTACAAGTGTTACTGGTAGTCGTAACGTCCCCTGCTGAGGGCTGTTTTAACGAGGTTGTGAAACTTTTGTAACGAATTGTCTTCTAGTAAAATCAAGTTCACGGGCATATTTTTCAAAACGATGTCGTTTGTATAGCGGAGTTGTAGTAAATTAATTACGGATGTTCAAACTTGGCGAAACTCATTTTTCGCACAACAATTAGCCAAAACCACCATCTTTAACCCTTATTATCTTTATGTTCGAGACCTTTTGGACGAAAACTCCTGAACTGAAACTTCTAGATATCGATACAAACTTTCCAAAACCGTCGAGCTCGTTCTCTAACGATTGACGAACACCATTTTACGACTAGTTTTCTAAAGCCATTTTTGTTAATTTCAAGAAAATTCCGACGACATTGTTTTACGACGAAAAGTGAAAATTTCACCATAAATCATTATAAAACCACTGTAGGATGACATTTTGACGTAAAAACTTGAAAAGTGATTTTTGATTGGTCAAGACGTCAAAAGAGTATTTTTCGACGAAAAGTAATATTTTCAAAACTCGCAAATGGTATAAATAACATATGAAGTGCATGCATAACATTACATTGCAACTCATGACATATCATATCATTCGTAATAGGTCCCGGTTAACGCATCACATTATACCTCGGTGTACTCACTTTGTCATCATTCCGATTATCCAAGTGAGTTTTCATAGCCCCGTCGCATGCTTTTAATTATTTTCAAACCTACGGGAGAATACATTGCACAACATTTTTATTACGATACCAAGTACATTAAATTCATTACATTGCTTAAGTTACCACATTTGCCAATTGAAAGTCCCCATTACTTGAACATGAACCGTTAATCTTTGAAGCGAGGATGAGTGGATAGATCTATCGAGGTGACGCCTCCATCCGAGTTGGTGAATCCAACTTGTCATACGGATGCATTTCATTTGATAACATTACGAGTTGTCTGCAAACACTGCGGGGCATACATTATGAACAGTCTAGTTTCGGGTCATGGGCTTATAGCAATTGTAACATTTTACGTGACTTAATTGTCATGCTCGTAACATTTTACGTGACATAATTGTCATGCCTTATCTATACTTATGTAGTCGTATAAAACATTTACATAAACCTATGATTTCTCACCAACATTATTGTTGACCCGCTTTAGCAATGTATTTTCGTGTAATCGAGGCATTATCATCATGACATGGTTTAGGAACCACCTTTTGAGTCATGGCCGACTTACATCATTGTACATTATGGCACTTTATTTCAAAACCATCGTTTGGACTTGTATTATATTTATATTTTCGCAAACCTTGTAAACTTTTGGGACCTATGTTGTAACTCGATTATTTTATTAAATCAAACGATGTGTTTTCCAAACGACATTTTAGGTCGCTCAATATAACTGTGATTGTGGTGCTATGACAAATAATTCCCGAAATTCCATTCACGCAAAACAGTAAATTGGGGTGTGACACTTAATTTATAGGCTTATCGGCTTATTAGAATATGGAAAAACCGATCAACTCACTATTTCGAGCTCATAAGCTTATGTACATAAGCTCATCAGCCGTAGAAAATGAGCTTATCGGCTTTTCCATATTTCAATAAACCAATAAGCCCATAAGACAAGCTAATCCAAACACCCCTTAAGTGGTAGTTACGGAAAGGAAGTAGCTTATTTTGTTTCTTGTTGTAAATAGCTCTTATTATTAGGACTTATAACTATCCATTTTATTTTAGTAAATTAGATAATTATTGTAACAATCTAGTATTTGTGATGAGATTTAACATGATATATGTTTCTAAATAATGAAAAAACCCTAGTTTTTCTTGGATACTTTTTGACCCGTTACTACATGTGGACTAGTAGTTAGAATCTGATCGTGTTTAATGAATTTAATGCAGTGATGTCTGTTGATGGAGAAACCAACAGAGTTATGAGAAGTGTCCAACACGGGCTTGTGACTATATTAAGGAATATGCAGAGTGGCGACACTTCGAGGCCTCGTAGTGCATCGGGAAGTCAGGGTTACAATCTTTCATCATGGAATGAGATACTTGCCGGTTTACGTTGTTATCTCGAGTTTATTCACGGGAGTGTGTAGTTATCCCACTTGATGTATATAATGGTTAGATGGTTGGTTGTTTTTAAAAGTTACTTTAGCTCAAGACACTACGGATCCTTTTACGACTGAATGAACCTGCTACTGATTTTATTTTATCATAGGGATATATGTTTGTAACGTTCTCAGGTTATAGCTAAATTTTTTCTTTTTATGGTTCATGTTTGCATGCTTTGATGCTCATTTATTTCTTTTTATAGTGCATCAGTTTGTGTAAAAACAGTGCATCTGTTTATTACTTATGATTCCAACCGAACTAAAAAATGGAAACCAACAAGACGACACTTAAAATCTAACCATATAAATGAACAAAAAATCTTGGCTACCTCATGGCTAGAAAACATGCATGTCTTTATTACACAAAATCTCATAGAGACATTGGTTTTAAGGAATTATAAGTATTACAAGCTCAAATGTCTAAAATCCATAAATACATCAATTATACACAAAAGGGAAACATGATAAAATATGATGCAACTTTACTGCATCTGTTTGATAAACTTTAGTGCATCTGTTTGAGGCACATTAATGCATCCATTTGGTCAGTTGGTGTAACCTGCAAATTATGAGATACGGGTTCAAATTCAAGTAATGCCTTAAGAAACTAACATGAAAAATCTTTAGGTGATAAATCAAAATCTAAGCTGCAAATGAAATAGTTCAAAAATATAACGACAATTATAACATTATTTAGGAGCGTGAATGATTTCTCTATAATCTACCAACTCGCTTGTTGGTACTAATATCCATTGGCGTTGCTTAAGAGAATGTCACCTGATGATGGTCTTGCGAATGAAGATAATGTCAATAACAAAACTTTTAATTAACATTTATAATACCGAATAAAAAAGAAATTCCAACACACCTTCAAGTTTGGTACTCGAGTTAACTAGCAATATTTTCCTTTCTAGCAATATTTTCCTCTATAGTCTGTCTATTGCTTTGCAAAGCTTTTTAATTAGATGAGCCATGGTTATCTCGTTTATGTTCTTGTGGGATAAGTGGAAATGCAGGTGATATTCTTGGTTCTTCATGTCATGATGCACGATCTTTAAAAGCATTAAGCACGTTAAGGTTCTTTTGGCTTTGTAAAAACATCTCCTTTGGTTTCTTAAGCTTTCCGTAGACTTGATTAACTTCTTCATCCTTGCAGCTGAAATTGAAGTGCATCTTTGCAAGAGCAAAAGACTCTTCCCTATCAATCGTGTGTTTTGACAGTGAAGAACAAATCAAGCACTAGAAACATAACACAAAAAAATCTTAGTGAGTACATGAAAATTTTCAATATAAAGCATTGATTTATTTTTACTTCATTCAATGTGCGAAAATTTCATACCAATGATATCATTAAAGCATGTAATTTAGTTGTGTACACCTTGTTGACATTAAAATTCCCAACGAAAAAATTGAGAATCTCTCCACTATGATCTTTGCACCTTCCTGTATCCATAATTGAGTAAATCTACTTAAGTATGTTATATGTATTGATTATATTCAACAATGAATTTCTTATACCAATTAAAGATGTGACACTACATAACCATGAAAGACATGAAGTCTATATGGCTAATCTGAGAATATAGTCCATACACAACAACCTCAAAAGTACACATATAGAGAACAACCAAAGAAAAAAACTTTACAAGCTGGTAAATAGCAACATGAAAGATGATGTGTTTGTTTCACAACAATAGGCATGGTGAAAATAATAAACTGACTCCAAATAGGTAGAAACATACCGAGAATTTAAGGATGTTGCAAAGCTCAGACACTATGGGTTTTAGATGCTGAGAAAGACTATCACTATCCGCATTACCATTGACGGTTTCATTAGCAACTGTAGTTGTATTACCAATTGCAGTAGACCAGAAGTGATCTCTTGATGATGAGGGAGACTCAATATGAGCGGGAACCTCAGAACCCTCTAAAAAATATATTTCCTTCACAACTTCTATAAAAATTCGGACGGAAAGCGTACATACAAAAAAATGTTAATTTGCTTATAAAAACATGTAAGTTCTAGTTTACTACTTCAATCATTAGAAATTAGGGTATCACAGTGTAACAAAAATCTATTCACAAAAAATTAGGGCATCACAGTGTAAAATTAATGTATCTCAGTTATAAAATTCCATTCAGACATTTTATCAACACTTGGTGTGCAGTTTTTGCAAACATGTTTTCATGTATTTATTTCTCAATTTTTTTAAAAAAATAACAATTCTATACAATGAATCATGTCAATAAACTCCGAAAATCATTACATCCATAAACAAAGATGATGATTAACGAATAAAATTTCATAAAATACAAAAACGTAACTCAATATGAACAACAATTTGTGCAGATAAAACAACAACAATCTATACATATATATATGAGACTACACATGCCACATCATTAATGCTTACTAGGCATTTTAATGTTGACATGACGCATCTTATGATGAAGTGGAAATGCCACCATGGCACATTATCCGGTTACATAATAAAAAAAATTTGTAGCAAGCAAGATTCGAACTCAGGTTAGACCTCCAAAGACAAGGTACTCAACCACTGGAGCAGGTCACAAGTTGTGCTATGAAATTGCATTCCTTAACTGATAACCTGCGTCTCCTCATCAATATCAGTCAAAAACTTTGTTACTGACTCCCCTTTCACATGCATTTAGGTCGTTTCTTTTGGATATGATTGTATGATAACAAAAGCTTCCAGTTTCTAAGCTAAAAAATGCAATTCAAATTCAAGATCCTGCATTATCTCAGCACACAAATATGAAACGTCTGATTCAAATTAACCATCCTCAATCATTCACACAAAAACCTACAGCGATCGAAATATGTAATTATCAAATCAAATTCAAAACCCTAAATCATTCAAATCCCTCAATTTCATCATCTGAAACCTAAACCTTAAACCACATCTTTCCCGTATAGGGTTTTGATTACCAAGTCATTGTTTTCAATTCGCTAAAATGAAGGTGTTTAGGAGATTAATTATGACTAAATGAAGGTAATAACTTACTTTTACGTTTGTTATATAATGTGGTTTTTAGTCATGTTTCTTCGAGTAATCATGTTTCTTTGTTTATAATGGCACAAATATAGGAAACCTATATTGTTTCTTCAAAGGTTGAAGAGCTCTTTCTCATGCCTCATAACCTAGGCATTGGGAATATTCATCAACAATAACCAATAATAGCAAACCCAAAAGTTATGGTTAGACAAAATAAGCAATATATGCGTTTTATTTTTATTTTTTTTTTATTTTTTTTTCATTTCCATTAGTGGAGGACTAATTATTTATATGTTTGGAGCACCTTAAATATCATGTAATATAAGAACTTAACAAAACAGCTCGCAGGATGGTTGTGTTATATCTGCTTAAGTTTGCATATTAGTGTTATCTATTAAACAATTATACTATAATATTAATAATTATACTATAATACTAATACATCTGCTTCAAGCTTCTCGCTGGAAAGCTTGAAGTTTTAACTTTTGCTTTTTATGAATCAGACACCGTATTACACCACTAACATTAGTTTCTATAATCTGCAGGTTTTTCCTTTTCCCTGCAGCATCTAGTCTACCATGTTTTTCCGCTACAACATCGCTAAAGTATCTGCAGAGCGTTAGACATCGTTGGGTACATCTCCACAGAAAGAGAAATGTAACAGGTAAGCATGTAAACCAATTCACGACATTGTTCTTTACTAATCTCAATTGTTGCTATAAAACATACATCTAAATTGTTGCTTTACTAATCTTACAAATAGTTAGGATATACATTCTTTCTAGGTCTGCTCGCTGGCTTAGCTAGAGCACCTTAGTAATTGTTGCTTTAAAAGGATATAGTTACAAGTGATGTCGACAGTGTCATTATCCCGGAAGATGCATGTGAAGGTGACGACGTTGTTGCATTTGCAAATAGAAAAACCAAGGCAAATCCACTTTTACCATTTCTCATTTTATTCATGTTTGCAACATTGTATTTTGCACTTGTGTAATAGTAATGATTTTGTTGTGGCCTCTTATTATCTTTGTGCAATAGAATGAGAATGTGTTGAACGATACTCCTGAAAAACTTGGGATTAATGTGTTCTGTTATACGATTTCACTACTAGAGTTCAGATATGTATTATTTATGCTCATCTATTTTGTGAACAGACCTTACTATGTGGGCTAACTGGCATTCCTCTTGCCACTAGAGTTATTCCACAGTCTCCTATGCAAACAAAGAGCTTAGTCACCCTGAAACATCAGGTATTCTTTTTTATTTGAACTAGAATAGGATATTATTATGTTCCGTCTTTTCTTTCTCTTATTTTGTTATAGAATGATGATGCGGGCTCTTATACCAATAGGCCAAATTAATGATGATGTGTGATTTTGAACGCGCATGCATATATCTGCAATGAAACAAAAGGTTATATAAAACTAAACAAAATACAAACATAAAATATAACATCACATGCACTTCATTACAAAACTATTTTCACTGCAGTAGAAAAATTGGCTTCTTTTATAATCCTTTTGGTCACTGCAACATTCAAGCCAGCGTTACATCAAAACATTTGCATCCAAAATATTACCAAAAAGCTTGCAGTTAGTATTCATAAATGACGGAAATTTAACTAAAAGCTATATGAAGATACATGGTGTTTCAGTTTTTGGATTTATTGCACGGTCCTCACAACCCTACCGAAAAGTTTTAACAAGGATGAGGATTATTGTTGAATATTGTAGAACAATGGACCGATAGTCATATTCTTGATGAAGTATCATAACTTTATAAATTTTTATTGCTTATTTACTTATTGGTAACTGGATGATATCTTATTTGTATGCAGTTTTATTCAATGTTTCTGTAGGTTTATGAACATATAATATATGACAAAGAACCACATATAAGCCGTGCCTCACTACCAGAAATGCAAATGTGGACCATCATCACATCTTCCTTATCTAAGACTTATAGTGTGACATGTAAATTAACTCTTCCAAACCAAACATGTTTTGAGCCGTTGCATGAACCGCTCATCATGACACATCTACTAAGTACTTATCTCTTGTGTATCAGGTTGGAGGGTTGGGTGGGCAATAGGTCCATCTTGCATTGCATTTAAAGTTACAAATTCCGCTCCTGCACAGTTTCAAAAACTGCATTGACTGCATTAACGAGTTCCTCAGAATACTACAAATCTTAGATACGGGTAAGAACTTTACAATGAACAAACAATTTGAGTCATCATTCTAGGTCCATTTATGATTACTAGGATTATGAATTAAAAATAGATTTTGTGCTGAAGTCACTTGGCGAGGTAGGGTTCAATGTTCAGTTTAAACCATTGAGATCCTTTTTCATATTTTGCAGTGTTTCCTGAGATTTGCAACTTACCGATGTACGTGCTCTTTTTTAATGCTTTTTCTAATATACATTTCTACGTTTCAGGATCAAATGACTTTAATTTGAAGATTCTCTAGGTTGAATTCGTGGAGGAATTAATAAAACAAGCAGAAGTTGTGGCTATTCCTGGGTGTGTTTTTTCATAAAAGCCATGGTTCTTTGGAGAATGTGACGAGTTACCATAATCGTTACACCAGATATGCCTTTTGTAAGGATCATGCCACTTGAACTTCTATTGTTCACAAAATGTAGTGGCTTGACAATGCAACTGGATGCCTCAAATTTCTTCGAGTTAACGAGGGTAGCTATTATAGGAATGTGACAATTTCTTTTCGTTGTAATGTCATCAACTAATATGCAAAATTGTGATAGTAACTGTTATCAGTATGGTTTGCAAAGCACTTTAATTATAGTCTCTGAATCTACAACTTTTTTTTGTAAGTAGAATATTTCATATATCAGCCATACATTTGATTTTTCTTCATTTGGCACTTATACATTGGTATTCTTTATGATTAGTTACATGTTCTATTTTGAGGTGCAATACCAAGCTCCCCTTACATGAACGTTTTTTTTTCTTTTTTTATTTAAAAGAAATTTTGTGATTAAGATATTTTGCCTTATTCATGATCTATTTACGTCCGATTATAATTCTAATCAAGTTATATTATGAAGCTAGCCCGCCCATTCGGGCGGGCTATGAAGCTAGTCACATATATAAGCTTTATAATTGATTTTAAGTAGCAAAAATAACCAAACTATAATCAAAATCAGTTACATACCTTAATTTGATCTTAGATTTGATAAATTTTGATGAGATGATATTGTGAATTTATTAACACGATATGATTTCGTGATGAGATGATTTCGTGAATATGATTTCATTAATCTTCGATTCTAAAAATCTGGAACTGAAAGAGGAATAAGATAAAATGAGAGAAAAAATTTGTGCGTTAAATGATAGAAAGAAGAAAAAGAAAAAATGAGAGAAAATTAGGCATTATATATGAAAGGTGCAAATTTACAAAACACTCCCTTAAAGAATAAAGGAAGTTACAATCGGTCCCCTCGTAATTGGTGGTAAAAAGAAGGGAAGAGGGTGATCCAGCAGTTGATATCACTTCTCTCGCTTTCTCTTGAGATCAACTTTTAAATGATCCAATCTCTCTCTCTCTCTCTCTCTCTATATATATATATATATATATATATATATCAAGGCCGCTTGATGGGCGCTAGCTTTAAAAATTTCATTATACGATAAATTTAAATAAAAAATAAGTATAAACGTGTACTTGGATTGATGAGAGAAAATGAATATGCACTTATCAATAAATTAATATCGTTAAACAAAAAAAACTAACTATCAAAAGAATCGAATTACATAAAGTTTACAATCTATGCAGAACCTCTCTATAAACAACGTTGGTTGTAGAGTTGGTGTATTTGCCGTCTTTGTCACAACACAAACCTTTAGACCTCTCTTGCTTTTTACTCTTGAGACGGCCACATAAAGTTGTCGATTAGTGAAAAGCAGTCTTTCTAAAAATCCCAACCTTAGACAATGTTTGGCCTTGACTTTTGTTTATAGTCATGGCAAAACAAACCGAAATGGGAAATTGTCTTCGTTGTCGAAAAGGCATCTTCTTTTGATGGGCTTATAATCATTCTAGGTATAGAACAGAACCTCGCCCACTTTACCACCGATATAATTTTTCCTCAATATTATTTATTCCTATTTTCAATACTTGAAACCTTGTTCCATTACACAATCCGCCTCGTTGATCAATGTTCCGAATACACATTACCGGGAGTGCCTATCTTGAACTAATTTGTGGTGTGAAGTCGGACATTTTGATTGTATTCAAAAATCAGAGTGTACATATCCTCCGTATGATTAAAATCCACATCCAATTACGAGATCAGTATCCGAACTATAGTACACTCTCTCTCTCCCACTAAGTTGGGAAATCATTCGATCATTCACTTTTTCAACTTGCTCATGTGTTGGTGCAAGAATGGCTCTGTCTTGGAAATAAGATGGATCCAAAAGTTTTTCTTCCCAATTGTCGTAAGTTTCTCTAATCACAGCCTGTACATGATCATCAAAATCAGGGATTAACATCTCGTTTGGGAATTCAACCTCAACCGTACCATCTTTACTTCCACCTATTGTCCCATCACCAATACTCAAAATCCATTCAACAAAATCTTTGATTTGTTCTGCATCCCCAGGGTTGCAACCAATTCGAAGCCTCATATTCTCGGTAAGTTTAAGAATAGTGCAATTATTCCAAAGATAAGACTTATTTAAGGAAGCATGTACAACATCTTTCCTGGTACCGTTTGGAATAACCGGGAGTGTTTGCCGAAAATCCCCACCAAAGACAACGACTTTACCACCAAACACTTTATGAGAAACAGCCATATAAGTACATGTTCAAAAGATAATTTAAACAATATTATTACAAAGTTGTGAATCATATCTTGTTTATATTCATTATAAACTAAAAAAAATAACACAGCCAACACAATATATTCTTGATAAACTAAGACTACAAACAACAACAAAACAATCAGAATGCATACAATACATAAAAAAAAGTACGTGTCGATATATCTCGTAATGTTCTGTCAAAAGCTTCAAAACAAAGTCTGTTAACCATTGGTGCTTTGTCCCATATAATTAACTTTGTTTTGCGAATCAATTCAGCAAGATCTCCATCAACACTAATAGTACACATTGAATCCTCCATAACATTAATAGGGATTGCAAACCAAGAATGTGTTGTTCTACCATAGGGCTGAGCATCAAAGGTCCAAAACTGAACAGGACCTACCGAACCGATAAAAACCGAGCCGACCCGACAACCCGTCGGTTCGGTTTCGGTTTCATATATTACATGTTTTCGGTTTCGGGTCGGATCGGTTCGGTTCGGTCCGGCCCAAAACCGACAAAAACATACCTAAATACACCTAAACCGAACCGAACCGACGGCCTGACACAAAAACGAACCAACCCGACGACCCGTCGGTTCGGTTTCAGTTTAGGTTTTTCATGAATTTCGGTTTTTGATTTTGTCGGTCCGGGTCGGTTTTGGACCGACGCTCAGCCCTATTCTACCACCATCAAGCAAGAGTGCAGCAATACCACTTGATGCTACGTTTAAAACTATTTGACTCTTGGATCTTAACGCAGCTGTCAATGTCTTGTACAGGAAAGTCTTACCTGTACCTCTATAACCATATACAAAAAACATACCTCTTTTGTCATTATCACAAGCATCTATTATAGTATCATATATTCCCTTCTGCTCATTTGTCAAACTTGTATGTAGTGCTTGATGTTGATGTATCAATTTTGGAACATTATAATCAAGTTCATCATAAATCAACCGATTGTAGCCATCCATTGTGAACTCAGAATCCGGATACGGCATATTGACAATATCTTTGAGGCTTTTCGAAATGCTGAGTTGTCCTCAATATATGTTAAACATATATTGTACCTTTGTTTATCTATTAGTTGTAGGCATGTGCAAAAGGAAATAGTTTGAGTTTTCTGACTTTCAAATAAGGCTACTTGCAATTGATTGTAATTCAGGTATAAACGTTTATTACTATTAATGATTTAAAAAATAAAATGGTATGATACCTGGATTACTTCTTTTTAGGCTTTCCAAATGTAAAATGTCACCTGCTAACAGTTTCCACGACTTCTCCCAAACGACCTCCGGTCTTGCCATACTATCTGATAGTATTAACATAACAAAAAGATTACGAATGTAATCACCAGTTCCCCACTGACTTGCTTCAATTATGCCTTCGACGTATTCCTTGACATCCGCTAACATTCCACGTGCTTCGCAAGCCTCTTTATATATACGATATATGATACGCTTACACAAAGTTCGGGGTCAAAGGAACTTCCTTTCGTCGAGCAAGTTTTTCAACACTCTAGCGATAAACCTAATCGTTGTAGTGTAGTATTAGGGTAAGCCACGGGTATTGATATCGCTCGTAGGGAATAGGAATGCTAGTGAGAAGTTAATACGCTAAGGTTGGGGTTGAGGAAGATTATTTTTTACCTTTTTTATATTTTATTAGGAAATGGAAAGGTACGAATCTCGGGGTTTGAATTTGGGGGTTGGTATTTCTACCGATTACTCTACTTATCTAATTATCTAATTAACTAAGCTAGGGGTAGTCTATGTCTATTGTTGTGTGCTCGTATGATGATTAAAAATGTATTTACTTAGGTTTTATTACTCCCTAGTTATCTCCTATTGATGGTTGAATTGTCAAGTCCTTATTCTTAACGTTGTGTCTCTAAGGTCGTAGGTATGCGTTTATCCTAACTCTTTGAAGCTACCAAAGATTAATGACTACAAAATCTCTAGGACTCATAAACTTAACACTAAGGTATTCTTTGGATGTTTAGCCTACAATAACTCTAGGTGATTATAAACTAAGGTTCAACAAAGATTAATCAAGCATTAATAACACAAAGAATGACCTATCACAATACTAGGTCAATCACAATTAAGATAAGAGACAACCAATCAATATTCAATAACTAGGTTTCATATTACCTAAGCAAACATACAAATAAATTAGCCGGACATGGAGAACATGCAAGCATACACACAATCAATTGAAGACATAATTGAATCAATGAAGTAAAACACTTATCTTGATGTAAAATAGGGTATGGAACCCTAAAATACATCAGACAAGATGCCTTGGTTGGTTTAGGTTTTACTCCAAAAACTACCTCTAAACTTGAAAAATTCGGATTCTATATATAGTGTTACAAGCTGCGGACGTCACTCTTTAATTGTGACTCCGATTCGGCAATCATTAAGTTTTCGTCTTGGCCACGTTATCATTGTGGCGGCATCACCTTATGCCCGTTCTGCGTAACGCCTTCCGTCTCGGCGCGTTTGGATCAAATCTAGGCCGTCGAGCCGCGGCCCTACTCTTTAAAACCCGATGCGTCACTTGTAAATAAGCAATTTGGCTCTTGGTCGTCACAAAACATGTTCGACGGCCATAAATAGAACTCAGGCGCCGTCCCTTGATTCCAGCTGGCTGAGTGTCTCAATTCTTGACTTTGGCCATTTTCTTCAGATATTCGCGCCTTTTGTCCGAATAAGTGTCATTCCGACAATTTGCCTTCAAGAGACCTAAAAAGTGAAAAGGAACGAAATTAAGTAGTAACGGATACAAAGTGATCAATTAAGGGCTTAAATGACCCTCAAAAGGTACCTTTTAAATCCTTATCAAATATCCTACACTTGGTATTTGCTTGTCCTCAAGCAAATGTGCTTTTAGCCAATTGATTTATAAATTAGGGTCATGAAGCATTAGTTTAGAACGATCCACAACACATATAAGCCCATAAAATTCATAACAATCATGGAAATTACATACTAGCACCTCACATGGTGTGTTGGATACTCGCATCTCTCGGGTGTATATGAATATAACAAGTTGGAAATAGAAGATAAACACTCATTAACCGGTCCTAGTACATAGATTACCATAGGTTTGAGACTAGATCAAACCTCCATCGCTTACGTAAGCACCTAGGAAAGATTATCCAAGAGGTCTTTTAAAGGGTTGTAACATTAGGCTTACTGTAGGAAACAAAGGGTTTGGTGGGATAGGCGATTTAGTGGTGGCAAGTCAAAATCTTTATGTTACAAGCATGCGAAGAATGGCGTTGCTAAGCCAAGACTCGACACTCTAAACTCAAGATAACCGAAATAAACAAACATAAATTTAAAGATAGATGTAGGATGGTAGCCCGTTTTTTTTTTTTTTTTTTTTTTTTTTTTTTTAATTTATTTATACACTTTTACTCTACCATCCTCTACGATAACATCAAAATAGTAGGGATTTATAGGCACATCTCTACACTTGAGTTTTATTACTCTAACACTAATTTGACCCGAATTGAAAAGATCAAAACACTTGGAGTACATTATTACGCAAATAAAGGGAATTTGAATTTAACGCCCTTCCGTCATTTCATAAAATTTAACTTTTCCCATGAGTCCCAATCGTCCCAAAGCTGTGTACAAAGGATATGACTCGACTTAGCAACTTATGCAAGCAACTAGATAATTGAACTAAGGGTTTAGTGTGATAACAATAATGCATTAAAAGTGAGTACATACAAGGTAGGCTAAGGCGATTTGGGTGTACATTTGGGGTGGATTGTAAACAATGCTTTCATTGATGTTTGGAAAACCAAAACATCACGAGACCGCGAAAAGGATAGGCTCGAGGAGTTAACTAGGGTATCGTGTACTAAAGATGAGTACAATGCAAGGGTGTGGGAATTACTCAACCGATGTGGAAGAAGTAATTATATTCTGTGTATCAAACAAGGGTTATCCTAATGCCTCTTATCATTTAGTTATTCCTAACTACACAAGTGTAGTCTTACTAGCGATCTCGGAATGCATCACAAAACAAGTTCTAGAATCTATTATACTACCGGTTCACACTCTAAGCATCAAAGATAAATGCTTTAATTCCTACAAATCTAAGGGCGATCCTCACATTTTGGGTGGAATTTAAGTGGTAAAGGGTTTTTGTGCTAGTCATATAAATTCCTATCCATGAGACGCTTTATTAAGACTAATGGCCACACCTATATATCATGAAAATTTTTAAATTTGGTGCCAAAATTACCCTAACCGATATTTCTCATGGTTTATTACACAAATGAAATTCGACAAAGCAAATAGTCAAGGATAATGTCACACCCCCAAAATATCGCAGCGGAACGATAGTGTCATTGGGGCATGATGTCATAGCACAAAGTATGGATACGTACGACCTCTATAATGAGGCGTTTGAAAAGTCTACCATTCGATTAAATAAGTTAAAGTTTACAAAACAAGAAATTCCAAAGTTTGATAATACATAAAGGTTTACAAAACATGTCGAATGGTAATTGTTAAAAGCACAAGACTCAATGTATGCCATGTGACCCAAAAGCTCCATGAAATGCTATCACCTTACGACTGAGATAAACATGCTAAAAGTGTCAACACAAAGGTTGGTGAGTTCATAAGTTTGTAATAAAATGATCCGAAATACTTTGAGAAATGTTCACATCAAAGGCATTGTAAATCCACCCAGTTCAAGTTCCGCCCATACAAAACTTGCAACTGTGTGTTCACAACCCATTGCCTAAAATAGAATGACAATCATGAATATGCGCATTAAGGTAGTTATAAGTATAAATGTCACCACAAGGGTCTTCCAACAACTCGTGTTGGGATGTTCCTCCAACGACTCACGTTGGGTCAGTATCCATATAAATGGCATTCCAACATATAAATATTGGGATGTTCCTCCAACGACTCACGCTGGTGTATCAAAATAAATGGCCTTCCAACATATAAATATTGGGATGTTTGTTTAAGTCTAGTCACTTCACGCACCAAGTCTAAAGTATAAGTAATGTTGTTTGGCAAAAGAGTTTAAATGTTTTGATAAATAAGCATGTATCTCGCCCCAAATAGTTTATAAGAATTTAAACGAGTAAAAGCGGGGTATGAACTCACCTGGTATGATTGATATGCTAACAAAATGAAGTGCACGAAAATGAGGCTCGGAAACTATCCGCGACCTAAAATGAATATTATGACTTGAGTTATGATATGTTGTCGTGAATGCATGATTTGTAAACGTATCACCGAATATGTTACTTGAAAACTAATTATATAAAAATATTGTTACTTGAATGTGTGACGGTTCCATGTCAAAAATAATTACTTTTGAGCTAATGATGAAAATATAGTTAAAACTATGTAACAGCTTTTAGTAATTGTAAAATCGGTTTACATCGGACTTGACGAATATATACATTGGAAAACTAACTCGTTTTTAAGGTCCGTTTCCCGAAGCGTCCGCTTAGGCCCTCAAAACCTTGATTAAAAATCCCGACAGCATACTAATGTTGAATGGTGTTTTCGACGTTTTCGACTCAAAGTTCGGTTAACCATAACTCACTGCTTTAAGTCCGTTTTTCAAGTTCTTTATATCCACGGTTTCAGTTTAACATATACTAATATATTTTTGATAAGTCGACACATTTAATAATGTCTAAGACCCATTTTTGACTCGTACAAAGTTGAGAATACATGCTGAATTTTCTAAAACAAATAGTTTTCGTCGTCAACTTGAAAAATTCATATCTTCTTCGTTATAACTCTGTTTTAACCCGTTCAAGCGACCACGTTTTTGTTTTAAAGTATATTTTCAAAATATCTAGCCCAAAATTTTTTATCTACTGTCGAAAATTCCAGATTTTAAAAATATGGACAGACCCTTTTAAAACTTGTCGAAATGAGTTTTTCTCGCCAAACCTATTCTAACCCATTCAAAACAACTCCGCTATTCTAATCCTACCATACACCTTCTTAGGGTGTCATGGGTTCCTAGACATCACCAAAAGTAATATGTTTCAAGGGATTCATTGTAGGATAATTATATTACATAATAATTAATAAAACAACAAAAGTGGTATAAATTCATATGTAACATGCATGTTTTCTTGCAAAAATAATGAAATATCATAAAGATGAATATGAAAGAGTTATAAAAATTATGAATTGCTTACTTGTATGATTATGTGAAAGAAAGTGATGAAAACCTTATTAATCTATAGGTTTCTATTTCAAAACCTTAACATAGATCACTACTAATACTTGATAATCACTTGTAGCTTGAAAATTTATGGTTTCCCTTGTGTTTCTTGAGATGGCCGGCCACAAGGAGGAAAGAAAGGAAAGGAAAGAGTTTCTTGGTTTACACCTTGAGTATGTGTTAGTATGTTTTAGTTGAGATAATATCTAGCAAGATATTTGTAATAAGTAGTGACTAAGGGGGGGGGGGTTATGTGGCCGGTTATGGTGCTTAGGAGGGGGGTGAGGTGTAGTTTTGATTAATCAATGTATTATTTGTTATATATAATGTGTAATTTGTAAATATAATTAGGTATTAATTGTAGCGTTAACTAAAAATAGATTTTAACGGAACAAATTAAAATATATTGAAGTCATAATAATTATAAAAATACATTTCTTGCAAAATTTGAGTGAAATAATAATTATAATTTTTAAAACTTGTCGAAATGAGTTTTTCTCGCACCAAACCTATTCTAACCCATTCAAAACAACTCCGAAGCTATTCTAATCCTACCATACACCTTCTTAGGGTGTCATGGGTTCCTAGACATCACCAAAAGTAATATGTTTCAAGGGATTCATTGTAGGATAATTATATTACATAATAATTAATAAAAACAACAAAAGTGGTATAAATTCATATGTAACATGCATGTTTTCTTGCAAAAATAATGAAATATCATAAAGATGAATATGAAAGAGTTATAAAAATTATGAATTGCTTACTTGTATAATTATGTGAAAGAAAGTGATAAAAACCTTATTAATCTATAGGTTTCTATTTCAAAATCTTAACATAGATCACTACTAATACTTGATAATCACTTGTAGCTTGAAAATTTATGGTTTCCCTTGTGTTTCTTGAGATGGCCGGCCACAAGGAGGAAAGAAAGGAAAGGAAAGAGTTTCTTGGTTTACACCTTGAGTATGTGTTAGTATGTTTTAGTTGAGATAATATCTAGCAAGATATTTGTAATAAGTAGTGACTAAGGGGGGTTATGTGGCCGGTTATCTAGCAAGGTATTAATTGTAGCGTTCACTAAAAATAGATTTTAACGGAACAAAATAAAATATATTGAAGTCATAATAATTATAAAAATACATTTCTTGCAAAATTTGAGTGAAATAATAATTATCGAGTTGAATTTACAAAAGCGTCGTAAATATATATATATAACAATTTATATACAAAATAAATTTAAAACACCGGTAAACTAATAGTATAATTTTATAGTCTTAAAAATGAGTATAAAAATATATAAGAAATATTGTAACACCCCAACCCGACAAGGGTAAAGATATCACATTACGGTTTCATATCGAACTCTAAATAATATACAATAGCGAAAGCCTTACAAAATACTCAAAGAAACATAAATAACTAAACTTCAAAATAAATCTAAGATCTCTATAATCAAATCTTGCTCTCATCTCTACTCTCAACCCAGATCAGCTATCCCATCAGCTCATCTTGAATGCTTAAAATACCTGCCGCAGGAAAAGAAAATGCGGCTGAGCTTACAAAGCTCAGTGAACAGATATAACGAAATAAAAATGAAATAATGATAAGGGATCTCTTAGGATTCTGCGGAACTCAAACATACAAAAATCCAAACAACCACATAACAATTTATACATCTCATAGAACATTAATGACACACACAAACACATCAGAACAACCAATCACTTAGCATATCAAGAACAAAAGATTTCATATCAACCAAACTAAAAGTCTAAGGCTAACAGAAACACTTTCTAGAAAATAAACATGGCATTCAACAAGTAAATTAACCTTCACTTAACACACTTAAACCATTATAGCAAAGAATGAAAAAGCAGTCCAAATCATGGCAGTCTCACAAACAAATAGAAACATAGTAGACAAACTATAATTAAATAGACCAAACAAAACATAGCATAACCATTAGCAATTATCAAAACAACTATCATAAACTAAACCAGTTCTCAGATCAAATCCCAACATCAGCAGAGTTAAAACATGGCAGTTCACATAAGCAGATAAAACACTAACGTAACATCAAAGCTCACAAAATTAACTGAACAAATTATACATACTAAACTTATAGAATACTCACTTCACCCTAACACATTCATCCCACAGTTCAACGAATTCACATAACGAGAAACTAATCATGATATCGATAACACAGATACAAATCCCATTTAAACATATTAATCATAACCTAGCATTGTAAACGATAATCACGTAAACATACAAAAGCATACATATATATAAGAACATATAATAACCCGAAGACATAATCATAAACATTTGAACATACCGAATCATAATCGTAATACTTAACATAGTAATAACAATTAAAGATTTAGTTAACTACCACGAGCCCAAAACATATCATATCAAACATCATAACTATATAGAAACAACCTCAAAATAATCCGAGTAGCTAGCTCCCGAGTTTCATGAAGATCGTATTGCACGACATCATTCATCTAAACAAATCATATCGGACAACAGATCGATCTAGGATGCATCCATACGCCCACAAACATATATTGATAATATAATATAACATTGAGCTCATAACAAATAATAGATAAGGACGTGCGAACTTCACTCATCGCCTAGAGTCATGTCGAGGTGCATCATCGACACGGACATGGAACCCCATGACTAGGTATTATTTGGCTCGGGTGTCAAACTATCTTAGGTCAAACAATATTTCAGTTATGACACAAGTCTTAATCAAACACAAGGTTCAGCAAAGAACATATCAAATAACTCATATCATAAGGTTCATATTCAAATATAATAAGGTTTAGCAAATGTACATATCAAAGTCTTCCTAACATAAAGTTCAAATCGTATCTCATAGTTCAATAAAACATAAGTTTAGATAAGCAACAATTCAAACAATCGGAAAGGTTTCATAGCAATGGCATGGAAACCTAATAAGTAAAGCAGGAAAACTAACGAAAAGAACATTTTAAGGAACCTTTACTAAGAAGGTCGAATATCATACCTTAAAGCAAATGAGAGAAAGCAAACAAATGTAGGAATATGAAAGTGTAACGTCACGTCTCCTTCAACGAATCTACACGGATTATGATTTATTTAATACTTATTAGCATCATTAATGTTATAACGGATTTATCGCATTAATACTTTTAGAGTTGTCAGAATATTCTCATTTTAGTGACAGACGGAATTACAACATTTTAGAGTATTCCTCATTAATTAGCCAACTTATGGGTTACAATGATAAATGGTAAACTTAAGGATTTAATATGAAAAATATCTTATTTGAGGACTTATATGATCATCATTTAAAGTATAGGGTTTATAAATGTCAAGAACGGATTTTAGGACTTTCTTTTCAAAACAGTTTACCCAAACCTTTATACCTTACATGATTGACCCAAAACTCACACTTGTCGAACCCATAATTACTCAGAATTACACATTACACCTTTGACATCTTAAATTTCACGATCTAACCTTATATTATCAGATTTTACCATTTTAGCCCAAAGGTTTTAGAATTTACAAAACGTACCCTTTTCAATTTAATAACAATTCAAATGACCCCTTTAAGTATCCAAAATTACACGTTTAACCCCCACACTTATTTTATACGTTTAGTACATGTATTTTACTGTTTACAAAAATAACCCTTAAGTTTCATAATTTACAAAACCAACCCAAAACTTTTATTAAGAACCGAAATATGCATAATTCAAATACAAACCCTAAACCTAGGTTTAACCCATCATTAGCTCATCATTATTACTTCATTAATTACCCTTAATGAGGACAAGCAAACCCTAGTTTATGTAAACCCTAATCGTCCCTTTTATATTTCTTTCCTTTTCTATGCGTTATCGAACAAGAAAACCCAAGACAATTTACACAAGCTTCGAATTCACAATCATGTATTTTATTCAGGTTGTATAACATGTAAGAGCTTCTAGAAAAATCAAATCATGGTCCTAAAAATTATTATAAGCTCATTCGTTATTTTATTCGTTTCTAGGGTTTTTAATCCAAAACAATTTCGTGTGACCTATTAATTATGCATGACTAATTTTTACAGGTTTTATATGACTTGTAGGACTGAAAGTAACATTAGAAACATACCCTTGATGAGATTTGGACGTTAGAACAAAAGAACACAAAAACTCCTACTCGGCGAAACCCTAATTGACCAAAAACTAACCACGATCAACCCAGCACCTTGGGAACTCGAACCCGATTTTTCCACCTTTCACCTTCAAGCTCGTCCAAGAAAAATATCTTTAGGCCTTGGAAACTGAATGTCGAATTTTGTAGGGTTTTGGAGTCGGTTTAGGTATTAATCGGTTATTAGGGATATAGTGAACCGTATATTATGTATTTATATGATTTTCCAATTTTCTTGTGGGCTTAATATTGTAATGGACTTGAAATAAATGAAATCTTAATTTTATAAACTTGTATTGGGCTTTTAGTTAATTAAATTCTTTTTATAAAACTAATTAAATATATTCGGCTATATATATATAAAATACAATAATGATTTTATAAAATTATAATCTATAAAATTAACTTTACAAAGTCTTCAAAATTTATTTGGATCATATGTGATATTTCTTAAAAATTTTCTGAGTTTACATAACTTATTTGGTATTCTTTAAATTAATTATTCATACTTTTTGATCATAGGGGTATTTTGGTCTTTTTGTGAGTTTTAGAAATTCGGGTTTTACAATTTCTTCCTCTAAAATAAAATTTCGTCCTCGAAATTGAACAAGACGAACAAGACGGCGACAATTATGGATTTCGAACTTCAGGAATATATCACGAATGCTAATCATATACTCATAAAGTATTAGCGATAAAAGATGAGATAAGGAAAATTCAAAACACACTCTAACTTATACGGTATTTAATGATGAAAACTATCATATGCATAGATGGAACGAATCCTAACGGTCTTACTAATCGCAGGAGTATGTGGAGTCATACGAATCTAAGGCAGGCATAACATTCTATAGGTTTACACGGATAATAACAACTTCGGATCCCAATGGTGCAAAATCTTATATGTAACAGATATCGATGAAAATCTCACCATTAGGTACAGAGTCTCAACCTAATATGAAAAGTATCAACTAACGGATACAAGGCAATATCCATACACATATCAACCACAGGCATTTCCCAGACGTCATATAATTTCAATAAGTTCAAATTATATGATCTTGGTATTATCACGTTGATCAGGCGTCATAATACTTGCATCACATAACAAGTTCTTATTGTCACTATATTTGGTCTCGGGTCATGTCAAAAACACATAACTAATATCAGAGCAAAATACAACACATAGAGATAACATACAAATAACAAGTAACCTACTATAACAGGCCAGGTCCACATGAGTATACCATCATGATGGTCATATATAATCAAGCGGCAATAAAACAACATCATCAAGAAAATAAATAGCAGACGAAACTTATGAGGACTAATGGAAATTCAACGAATCTATTAGAAAGAAAACAACGAACAGGAACTATACTATCAAAATTTTGTTTCATTTCCAATAATCAAACAAAATTTGCAAAATCGTCATGAGATGAGTTCCCAAAAGAAAACTTGATAATCCAAGATTCAATCATCTAATGAAACAAAAGAACCTAACCCAAAATCCAATGTCAAAAATTTCTCATAACTAGGGCAACTAATCAGGAGCGCAAATTCCTATCCTTGTGTCGGCTTAAACCTACTAGTAGCCGTAGACTCCAATTCCGAGTCCACCTCGTATTCTTCCTCATCTTCTTCTTCATCCTCTTCTTCCGCACTTATCCATCCGTTCTTATTTCCTTCACTGCGGTAATAAGCGGCTAGCAAAATCGTTTCTCGATTCCTCTCCTCCTCTTAAGACACGGTCCACGAAAGCATACAAATCGCGATTCCTAGTCAAACTCACCCTCCATCTTCAACGAACTTTGGACATCTATCATGATACTTAGTGGTGAAACCTTGGTTGTCAACAACCTTAGTTTCGTACTCTCTACTACTTTTCCGTCCCACGTCCTTCAAGGTCGCCTTCTCCTCGATCGTACATGGCCACATATAGGCGGAACTCGTATCCTTTGTTGGTCCGCTTCACTCTACCAAACCTCTTACGCCTTTAGCAATAACAACGCCCACCTCGTCTCCTCCTTAGGTTGTCTAGCGGTCCTTGATTGCTCTATCGGGTGAACTAGGCGACGAGGATCACCATCTAAAAGAACAATCAACTATTAGCAAAGTCTAAGTGCGGTAGGGGACGCAAGGAAAGTATGCAGAAGGAAAATCCTAAATCTACCCAATCCTCACAGGTCATAGCCTAAGCTCTGAGGGTCCTAAAATCTAGAGCTCTGATACCATAAATTGTAACACCCCAACCCGACAAGGGTAAAGATATCACATTACGGTTTCATATCAGAACTCTAAATAATATACAATAGCGAAAGCCTTACAAAAATACTCAAAGAAACATAAATAACTAAACTTCAAAATAAATCTAAGATCTCTATAATCAAATCTTGCTCTCATCTCTACTCTCACCCGGATCGGCTATCCCATCACTCATCTTGAATGCTTAAAATACCCGCAGAAAAGAAAATGCGGTGAGCTTACAAAGCTCGGTGAGCAGATATAACGAAATAAAATGAAATAATGATAAGGGATCTCTTAGGATTCTGGAACTCAAACATACAAAAATCCAAACAACCACATAACAATTTATACATCTCATAGCACATTAATGACACACAAACACATCGAACAACCAATCACTTAGCATATCAAGAACAAAAGATTTCATATCAACCAAACTAAAAGTCTAAGGCTATGAAACACTTTCTAGAAAATAAACATGGCATTCAACAAGTAAATTAACCTTCACTTAACACACTTAAACCATTATAGCAGCAGCGGAAAAAGCAGTCCATATCATGGCAGTCTCACAAACAAATAGAAACATAGTAGACAAACTATAATTAAATAGACCAAATAAAACATAGCATAACCATTAGCAATTATCAAAACAACTATCATAAACTAAACCAGTTCTCAGATCAAATCCCAACATCAGCAGAGTTAAAACATGGCAGTTCACATAAGCAGATAAAACACTAACGTAACATCAAAGCTCACAAAATTAACTGAACAAATTATACATACTAAACTTATAGAATACTCACTTCACCCTAACACATTCATCCCACAGTTAAACGAATTCACATAACGAGAAACTAATCACGATATCAGATAACAGCATACAAATCCCATTTAAACATATTAATCATAACCTAGCATTGTAAACGATAATCACATAAACATACAAAAGCATACATATATATAAGAACATATAATAACCCAGCACATAATCATAAACATTTGAACATACCGAATCATAATCAGAATACTTAACATAGTAATAACAATTAAAGATTTAGTTAACTACCACGAGCCCAAAACATATCATATCAAACATCATAACTATATAGAAACAACCTCAAAATAATCCGGAGTAGCTAGCTCCCAGAGTTTCATGAAGATGCATATTGCACACGACATCATTCATCTAAACAAATCATATCAGACAACAGATCAGATCTAGGATGCATCCATACGCCCCACAAACATATATTGATAATATAATATAACATTGAGCTCATAACAAATAATAGATAAGGGACGTGGCAGAACTTCACTCTACTGCCCTAGAGTCATGTCAGAGGTGCATCACTGACACGGACATGGAACCCCCATGACTAGGTATTATTTGGCTCGGGTGTCAAACTATCTTAGGTCAAACAATATTTCAGTTATGACACAAGTCTTAATCAAACACAAGGTTCAGCAAAGAACATATCAAATAACTCATATCATAAGGTTCATATTCAAATATAATAAGGTTTAGCAAATGTACATATCAAAGTCTTCCTAACATAAAGTTCAAATCAGGTATCTCATAGTTCAATAAAACATAAGTTTAGATAAGCAACAGTCAAACAATCGGAAAGGTTTCATAGCAATGGCACTCGAAACCCTAATAAGTAAAACGGAAAACTAACGAAGCGAACATTTTAAGGAACCTTTACTAAGAAGGTCGAATATCATGCCTTAAAGCAAATGAGAGGAAAGCAAACGAATGTAGGATTATGAAAGTGTAACGTCGCGTCTCCTTCAACGAATCTACACGGATTATGATTTATTTAATACTTATTAGCATCATTAATGTTATAACGGATTTATCGCATTAATACTTTTAGAGTTGTCAGAATATTCTCATTTTAGTGACAGATGGAATTACAACATTTTAGAGTATTCCTTATTAATTAGCCAACTTATGGGTTACAATGATAAATGGTAAACTTAAGGATTTAATATGATAAATATCTTATTTGAGGACTTATATGATCATCATTTAAAATATAGGGTTTATAAATGTCAAGAACGGATTTTAGGACTTTCTTTTCAAAATAGTTTACCCAAACCTTTATACCTTACATGATTGACCCAAAACTCACACTTGTCGAACCCATAATTACTCAGAATTACACATTACACCTTTGACATCTTAAATTTCACGATCTAACCTTATATTATCAGATTTTACCATTTTAGCCCAAAGGTTTTAGAATTTACAAAACGTACCCTTTTCAATTTAATAACAATTCAAATGACCCCTTTAAGTATCCAAAATTACACGTTTAACCCCCACATTTATTTTATACGTTTAGTACACATATTTTACTATTTACAAAAATAACTCTTAAGTTTCATAATTTACAAAACCAACCCAAAACTTTAATTAAGAACCGAAATATGCATAATTCAAATACAAACCCTAAACCTAGGTTTAACCCATCATTAGCTCATCATTATTACTTCATTAATTACCCTTAATGAGGACAAGCAAACCCTAGTTTATGTAAACCCTAATCGTCCCTTTTATATTTCTTTCCTTTTTTATGCGTTATCGAACAAGAAAACCCAAGACAATTTACACAAGCTTCGAATTCACAATCATGTATTTTATTCAGGTTGTATAATATGTAAGAGCTTCTAGAAAAATCAAATCATGGTCCTAAAAATTATTATAAGCTCATTCGCTATTTTATTCGTTTCTAGGGTTTTTAATCCAAAACAATTTCGTGTGACCTATTAATTATGCATGACTAATTTTTACAGGTTTTATATGACTTGTAGGACTGAAAGTAACATTAGAAACATACCCTTGATGAGATTTGGACGTTAGAACAAAAGAACAAAAAAACTCCTACTCGGCGAAACCCTAATCGACCAAAAACTAACCACGATCAACCTAGCACCTTGGGACCTCGAACCCGATTTTTCCCACCTTCTTCACCTTCAAGCTCGTCCAAGAAAAATAGCTTTAGGCCTTGGAAACTGAATGTCGAATTTTGTAGGGTTTTGGAGTCGGTTTAAATATTAATCGGTTATTAGGGATATAGTGAACCGTATATTATGTATTTATATGATTTTCCAATTTTCTTGTGGGCTTAATATTGTAATGGACTTGAAATAAATGAAATCTTAATTTTATAAACTTGTATTGGGCTTTAGTTAATTAAATTCTTTTATAAAACTAATTAAATATATTCTATATATATATAAAATACAATAATGATTTTATAAAATTATAATCTATAAAATTAACTTTACAAAGTCTTCAAAATTTATTTGGATCATATGTGATATTTCTTAAAAATTTTCTGAGTTTACATAACTTATTTGGTATTCTTTAAATTAATTATTCATACTTTTTGATCAAAGGGGTATTTTGGTCTTTTTGTGAGTTTTAGAAATTCGGGTTTTACAAATATTTTTGGAATTGTTGGATCAATATTCAAAATAATCTTTACGCGATAGCGTTTATTTAATAAGAAAATAAACGTTTAATGAAAAATGCAAAACCATGCACGAACCGATATGAAATGATGAATATGGAGTTGGAGAAATGACCGGAAATTGAGAATTGTGATGATAAACATAGTTTCAAAGTTCCGCTTTATTTTCCCTCCTACATTTTAAACCGAACATTGTCCCCAATGTTCCCGAAAGTATCAAAGTTATGATAATGGAAGGTAATTAAAATGAGCGAAACTAGTACTCCACGATTAGCTCGGTAGGATCCGTGTGAAGTGGTGGTTATATCTTTCTTTAAGAAGAATGTTCGTGAAAAGCTCCTTCATCTTATGTATCTTCTTCTTGATAAATTAAACCTCGCACACTTGAAGAAAACAAACGAAACCTTCGTAAAATCGCAATAACAATATATATATATATATATGACTCTACTAAACTAGGATATAATGCTTGTGGAATGGATGTTTATAGATTTTTGGAAAATTAAGACTGAAAATTCCAAAAATTTATAAGTAGCTCGAAAAATGAGAAAAGTAATAAGATGTTTACGCTCCTCCCGACGCCGTTAGGTTGCGATCTCGACGCCGTCGAGTTATCTGACAGAACTGGTGCGATTTTCCGGAAAATTTTAAATTTAAAATCTGGAAAAATTTCACCGAAAACATCCATTATGACTCGATACAAGCATTTTGTTAGGAATTAGAAATTCGGTATTAAAGAGTCGGTCACCTCAGTATATGTAATCAATAGAAAGCTCGTAGTCGTAGTTCTTTTAAGTTAAGTAATATTTAAGTTAAGTAACACCGTGGAGGACGGACGGTCTTTACCCATCGTATGCACGATCCACGCCCGTTGTGTGGCGTTTTATTGTAAGACTATAAATACTCTCTACCTTCCAAGGTAGAGTTGAGCTCATAATAAGATTTTCTTTCTCTCACTAAAGTTCCCTAAACCTCTAACTTTGTCTCTAAAACTCATCTTCTATACGCATATGTTTTATTGTGTTATGATGTGTATGTGAAAACCAATATCCTACAATTGGTATCAAGAGCCATGGTTAGATCATATCGTACATCTTTGGATTTCTAGTGGTTTTAGGTGGTTTTGAGTTTGAAAAAGTTTAGTGGTTTGTGCATCATTTGGTTGATTTCTTGTGTTAAAGCTTGGATTTTGTTAGTACTTTTATGTTTAGAATCATCACAAGTGTTTAGGTTTTCATTTGGTAAGCTTGAATCATCTTGGTTGGGTTATTTTTGGATTGAAAAGTGATGTTTATGTGGTTTTTCTTGCTAGCGACTTGATATACTGGATCTCTTTCTTCGTAGCGACTTGCTTCACAATTTTGTAGCGAGTTACGCTTTGGAGCTAGCGACTTAGACCTAGCAATTAACAAGTACAAGTAGTGGACTCTCCACTACGGGTAGCGACAGTGGTAGCGACTTGATGCAGCGAGTTGCTCTTTAGCGACTTGAGTAGCGAATTCTTTGCCAAAATTTTGCTAGCGACTTGAGGCTTAGCGAGTTACTACTTAGCGACTTGCATTTGTCTAGCGACTTGGGACTTTAGCAACTTGGGGTGTAGCGAATTAGGTGTTAGCGACTTGGTGCATTATCTTCTAGCGACTTGGGTGATTGTTTACGGTTTTCTCTTGATTTAGTAAAATCCGTGAAAGAATCTATTTCCGGTTTAATCATAGAGTTATAAAATCCCGTATAATCTGTTAACATGTCTACCAACGTTCCTACTATCATCTCCATTGTTGTCGAGGATGTTCAAGCGGTGGTTCGGATACTCGTCCACCCATGCTTGACAGAACCGACTACGATTCTTGGGCTCAACGAATCGATTGTCTTGCCTTGGAAAGGAAAATGGTGTCAACATTCTCAAATCCATTGATGAAGGACCGTGTCGAGTTGAGGCGACTAGAGATGTACTTGATCTTCTTGAAGATGGAACTCGATTTACTGGAATGGACGGACCAAAGATATATGATGAGCTTGATGATAAGGAGAAAAGAGATTCGATGCTCGATATCGTGGCTTCTAACATTGTTCTTCAAGGTCTTCCTAAAGACATCTACAAGTCGATCAATCACAAACCAAAGCAAAGCGTTATGGGATAATGTCAAGATGCTTCTCTCGTGTTGTAATTAACTATGGAAGACAGAGAATCACAACTCTATGACAAATTTGAACACTTCAAGATGAAACCGGATGAGAGTGTCTATGAGTACTATGTGAGATTTCATAAGTTGGTGAATGACATGAGGAACATCGAATGACTATGCCTAACATTCAATGAACTCAAAATTTGTAAACAACATGAATCCCGAATGGCACAAGTTTGTCACCTCTGTGAAGCTCACTAAAGGATTGAAGAATACAAACTATGAGCAACTCTATGCCTTCCTCCTTGAATGAGAGACATGCTATGTTTGAAAAATGGTTCTTAATCGGTTCAAAACCAACCGAGGAGAGACAAGCTCGTCTAATGACTCAACGCCTTTCTACTCAAACATCGGAATCACAACCAAAGCCTCACAAGTCATACCCATGGGAAATGGTAATCACAAACTAATTCACGATCCTATGTTCAAACAAGTCGATCTTGATGCACACGTGGGTAACTTCATTAATCAACTAGCTCTTACGATTAGTCAAACATGAATTCTCTCCACAAACCAATAACAACCTCGAGCGACATCTAACCCACACAATCAAGCTCTTGTTAAAGATGGGAGGATCGTGGTGCGGTCGGTTCAAGAAAGCGCGTTTGATCAAGGAAGAGGTGGAGCTGGTAGAGGTTATGTTGGTAATCGAATTGAGAAGGAATGGTAATCAAGGTCAAGCTAAGCCGATCAAATGTTATAAGCTGTGGTGGTGAGGACACATTGCAAGGCTGTACATCTCCAAAGCGTCCACGAATCTTTGATTACTTGAGAGATAAGATCTTGCTTGTACAAGCTCGGGATAATGGTCTTGCTTTGGATGAAGAGGAATTGTTGTTTCTAGTGAGGGCAATGCCAAGACCTATGATGCGAGATGTGGATGAGCGGCCTATTCGAGAGATAGGTCACAATCATCGAATGCCTTTCAAGTCGGCGATTGTGATGCATCGACTACGATGTGGATGATGGACCTCTGCACACACAATCTTTATGGCTAGCATTTATCCAATGGTTTCCCCAAGGTCTCTCTTCACCACAAGCTGGCCCATCCAAAGACAAACTCATCTCGGAGGTACTAAAACTATACGATGATCTTGATGTGCAAAGATGCATGACAAAGTACTATCAATCGAAACTATTGAATCAAATATTGAAAATATGGGTAATATCAATGTTGTCCCATATGATCAATATGTGAAACAAAGTGAAAGTGAAGTTGTACCAAGTGATGCATCTCCTGCGATCAACAATAACTATATTTTGATGAATACACTTTGCTGCCCACACGATGAGTCTGTAATTTCGAACTAAATGCCTATAAAGAACGTCTTTGCTATTTATGAACAACGTGCAAAATTTGAATTGACCACTCGTGAAGCGAAATGGATGACCAAGTGCGTACAATCATTAGAAAAGTAATTTTCGAGAAGAAGTAATAAAACAAGAGTTAAATTCCTTGCAAGAAAAGCTTTCTAAAGCGCTAAGTAAAACAAGAACTTCAAGAAAATGTGAAAATGCTTAAGCAAGAATTTAATGCAAAGGAATCAAAACTCTTGAAAGATTTTTCTAATCGAAAACTTTGAAAACAAACTTGAAAACAAGTTGTACATACAAGGGAACACCATTGATCGCTTCACATGATCACTAAGCATAGGGTCTTAGCGATAAGCATAGCATTCCCTTGTTAAGGAACCAAATCCAGAGGTCATTAAAAGGGCTAGAAATGCTCATAAGGTTCTTTATGATGGCTATGAAATCCTTAAACCTAGACGAAACCTAGTTGCGTTGAGTGCACCGAGGAAGATAAGAAATCGATGAAGTCACTAGGAAAAGATGAACAAGAAATTAGATGATCCTAAATGTAGAGAGAAGAAAATAAGGATCACACCCCATGATTACAAGAAGGAAAACTGATTTCCTTGAACATATTTAAGCCTCGGACATTGTTGACTCCAGAACAAGTTTTACGGAAAATGGATTTAGATAAGCGAAAATTTGAAAATATTGTTGAAACAAACCCTCCCTTTGGAAAATGCCTAGAGCGATTGTGTATCCTCCTAATACACCAATGCATCTTGTTCCTAGAACAATTGCCACTAAAAGCAAGACCTTAATTAGCCAATATGTTATATTTCAACTATTTGTTGATTTTGAGAAAACTTGCAAGAAAAGGATCATACCCATCTTGGTATAACGGAAGGAGAAAGGGTTTGAGCAAATGAAAGAATGTTATTTAACTGAGGTCATGCCTTTCTTTAAACTTCTAAAAGATCACTTTGAGAGTCTTAAAAGGGGATAGAAAGCGATATTAAGGGAATGGAAAAGGAATTTGATGCAATGATAGTTGAAGTTAGTGACTATGAGCGAGCACTAAAATATAATGAGATTGAGAGGAAGAACTTGCATACACTAAATGAGAATCGATTTGAATGTATTGCTCAAGATGTGTTTTTCATCGTTACAAATTGTTCCATTAATGCTTCCAAATTTCATGAATTATCGGTTGCCTGAAAGTCTCCCATGATCGTGTCATTGAGCTTGAAAAACTAATTATGAACTAAGCGAGAAAATTGAATCGGATGATCACGACAATTTGGTTAAACATTTTCTAAACTAGAAGTTGAGCATTTTAATTTACAACTAAAATATCAACATCTTAAAGAAAATGTCAAAAATTCAAATATCAAGACATCCTCGGATGCTCGAGTTTGATCACGGTTTTCAAATTAACAAACGTGATGAATGATTCAAGCTCGGTGCAACACGATCGAGAAAGTTGAAAGCCCAAATCTCTCAATTAAAGGTCAAACGAACAATATGACAGGGCTCCCAAATGCCTCCTCCTTTAGATTCTCGGAATTCTCAAACGTTTCATCTTCAAAACCTAGTAAATGCATTACAAAAGGAAAGCGAAAGTTTTCTAGAAGAAAATGAAAGGTTAACGTCATTTCAATGAGTTATTTGAATCAATAAAGGTCACTCGTAACAAAAATAATGAACAAATAGCTTCATTGCAAAAGGAAATTAAGAATCGAAGAGTCGGGTAAAAGGGAAAATGCCAATGACCAATGGTGAGAATGGTGTATCAAAGGTTCACTCTTGTAATAAATATGCTTTATGCATGAAATATGTCCTCCTCATCTCGTGAACAACAAACTTGTTTGTTCAAACATACTTCTCATCCCTTAAGGATTGCCTAGAATGTCTGCGTGAGATTGTTGAAGAGGATAAGTTAGAGAAACCTCATGATAATGCAATTGGACATGCATGCCTATATGCCAAACGTTATCAAGATATCCTAGAATGCTTGATTACAATATGCCCAAAGTTCTTAGGTGAGAGAGTTAATCCTTTGATTCCCTGTTCGATGCCTATTGCCAAGTATGATATTCATTCGATGCCCAATGTCTTGAATGTGAACCTTAGTGTGCCTTTAAGTAGTTCGATTTCGGATCATCAATGATATGAAAGAGAACTCAAGTGTGCCTTCTAGAGTACAAATCCCAACACTTCTAGTTTTAAGAAAGTGAACCTTAGTGTGCATCATGTAGTTCGAGATCCCAACACATCTAAGCAGTGATGCAAAGAGTTGTAAAACCACTAATGTTCCCATTCCTCCACAGAGTGTCAGTGACATTAAAGGGAGCGGTCAAAGTCTCAAGACAATACAAGGAATGATAGGACCTCACAAGCTAAGAATGTGCCTTTGGAAAGAGTGAAGAACAATCTAGGAACTTTAAGCTTGAATCGAATAAAGCGAATCGTGTTGATTCTAGTATTAGCCATAGGCGTCTTGTAATTAATTCAATTCGATACTATTTGCAAACCTTGTACGATGTACGCTTGAATTCGGTTCTAATCATGAATGTGGTGTTAATGTTTTGCCTAATGATGTTAATTGTCCAATTAATCATTAATGCTAAAAAGGCAAAAGGCAAAAAGCGAAAGAAAGTTAGAAAACGTGGAAACCCACAGGAAGAACATTTAGTAAGATAGGCTATTATTGGATACCGTTGGTCATAAGAATAATCGACAATGCCCACTAGAAAATGGATGCCTCTTGGTAGAACTATTCCCCAAGTGTGAGCACACCGTGAGCAGGGCTATCTGAACTAGTACCGCATCAATTCACAATGACTCCAGTGCCTTAATTTACGATATGAATGCTTCTTTTTCGATGTGGGTGTTCCAACCATTGTTACTAACCAAATGGAACCCATTCTTGCATGGGGATCCCAATTATCCGCTTATCCACTCTTGTCTATGTTCAACTGCGGATCGTTCAAATCGTTACGTGGTACTGACTCAGTCGTCCAAGCATATGTTGGCGACGGTCACGGCTCATGAACTTCGTGAGCAAATTCATCGGGACGATTAGATTCGGAATGATCATTTGGTGCTATTATGGGTTATGGAACTATGTTGTTGGCAAAAGTGTTATCTCCGGGGTTTACTATGTAGAAGGTCTTGGTCACAACTTGTTCTCTGTTGGTCAATTTGCGATTACGATCTAGAAGTAGCCTTGAGAAAACATACCGCTTTGTTAGAGAACTTGATGGTAAGGAACTTTTAAGAGGTTCACGTGGTTCAAATCTATACACCATATCTATCGAAGATATGATGAAGTCTTCTCAATTTGCTTCTTGTCAAAGGCCTCTAAAACAAAGTCATGGTTATGGCATCGTCGTCTCAATCACTTGAACTTGGTACCATCAATGATCTCTCCGAAAGGATTTAGTTGTAGGTTTACCTAGACTCAAGTATGAAAAGGATCATCTTTGTTCGGACGTCAATTGTGAAAAAGCAAGAAGTATGCCCATAAACCCAAACCTACTAACTCTGTCACGAAGTTCTTCATATGATTCATATGGATTTATGTGGACCAATGAGGGTGCGAGAATATATTTGGGAAGAAATATGTGTTAGTTGTGGTTGATGATTACTCTAGATTCACAGGTCAAGTTCTTAAGGACAAAGGATGAAACTCATGATATCATCATCAAACTCATCAAGCAATTGCGAGTTCGACAACAAAATAGTCGAATAATAAGAGCAGACAATGGGCCCAGTTTGTCAACAAAAACTCGATGAATTTTATAAGCGTTGGAATCACCATCAAAGAAGTGTTCCACGAACTCCTCAACAAAACGGTGTAGTTGAAAGACGAATCGAACTCTTGTAGAAGCCGCTAGAACAATGTTGATTTACTCAAAGGTTCCAATGTTTCTCGGGTCAAGCTATTGCCACTTGCATGCTACACACAAAATCGTTCCCCGATTCACACTTTGTTCATGGAAAAACTCCATATGAACTTGTCCACAACAAAAACCTAATCTCTTTCCTTCGTGTGTTTGGTGCATTGTGTTATCCAACTAATGAGGACAAGACTTAGGCAAACTTAGAGCTAAAGGACATTGGAGTATTTGTAGGGTATGCTCCAAACAAAGGGGATACCGAATCTACAACAAAAGAACCCAAAATATCATGGAAACAATTCACGTTCGTTTGATGGTGACCGGTCAAATGGCTCTGGACAATTCGATTCGGACCCACACTTTAAAACAGTCCCATTGGTTCATCCCTTGTTCCAAACTCTTCTTAAGAAACTCCATATGTACCTCCATCGAAGATGATTTAAAGAAATTGTTTGATCCTATGTTTGATGAACTTTATGATCCAAGTACTAATGAGGTGTCGATTCCTACAACAGAGGTTGCTCATATTCCTATGAATGAAGGAAATCCTCGGTCTCAATATCTTTAAGTCAAGAAGCGCTTTCTTTGATCCTTGATCTCATCAATAATTCATCATTCTTCAAATGTACATCATGGAAATGTTTACGCATCAATGATGAAGTTAATCCTTTCCTACTCACGAAGATGCTCCATTCGAAAACATATTTGCTCCTGAATCTTCTTGAAATCATCTTCTTTAGGAGACATCGACTCTGCTACTTGAGTCCCTCAACAACTACCACACGAACACCTCGGAAAATGGACTCACGATCATCCATTAGACAACATCATTGGAAATCCCTCTCGTCCCCGTATCAACACGGAAACAACTTGCAACCGATGCCCTATGGTGTTTCTTCAACTCCGTACTCTCAAAGATCGAACCAAAGGATGTTAAACCGCCATGAACGAAGACGGTGGTTCAATGCTATGCAAGATGAAATTCATGATTTTGATCGATTTGATGTATGGGAGTTAGTACACCTCCAGTTGTGCCATGATTATTGCTCTAAAATGGATCTTCAAAGTGAAACTAGATGAGCATGGTGATGTATTGAAGAACAAGGCTCGATTAGTTGCTAAAGGATACCGTCAAGAGGAGGGTATTGACTTTGAAGAATCTTTTGCTCCGCTTGCTCGAATCGAGGCAATCGAATCTTTTGGCTAATCTTTGCTAGTAAGAACATGGTAGTCTATCGGATGGATGTGAAGGCGGCATTTACGAGCGGAGACCTTAAAGAAGTCGTCTCGTCGACCAACCTGAAGGATTTGTAAATCAAGAGCATCCTACTCACGTTTATCGTTTGAAGAAGGCCCTTTACGGTTTAAAGCAAGCTCCAAGGGCATGGTATGATACACTATCAAAGTTTCTTCTATCAACCGGATTTAGCAAAGGAGCAGTTGATCCAACATTGTTCACCGTCGTCGGAAAACATTTAATTCATGTTCAAATTTATGTTGATGATATTATTTTGCCTCGATGCACCCAATGGAATGTGATCGTTTTTCTAATGAAATGAGTTCAAAATTTCAAATGTCAATGATGGGAGAAATGTCATTTTCTTGGGATTACAAATTTCACAAAGTCCGGAGGCATTTTCATAAATCAATCTAAATATGCAATGAGATCTTAAAGAATTTGGATTTGATTCAAGTGACCTGTTGACACCCCCATGATTGATCGAACCAAACTAGATGAGGACCACTCGGGGATCATGATTGACCAAACGAAATATCATAGTATGATTGGATCCACGATGTACCTCATTGCTAGTAGACCGCACATCTTGTTCGTTGTTTGCATGTGTGCTAGATACCGAGCTAAGCCTACTAAAAGCACCTTGAAGCGGTTAAAGGGTCTTCGGTATCTCCAAGGAACCATCAATATGGGTCTTTGGTACCGAAGGACACCGGTATGTCACTAACTTGACCTATCAGAGATCTTGATCATGCGAGTGTCAAGATACTCGTCAAGTACATCCGGAGGTGCTCGATTTTTGGGTGATAAGCTTGTGGTGGTCTTCAAAGAAGCAAATGAGTACTTCTATTTCCTCTGAGGTTGAATACATAGCCATGTCATCTGTTGTGCTCAAATCTTATGGATGAGATCTCAATTATCGACTATGGCTTTGAATTCAACAAAATCCCTCTGTATTGTGATAATAAAAGTGCTATTGCTCGTCATGCAACAATGTTCAACACTCAAGAGCAAAGCATATCGACATTCGACATCATTTCATCGAGGAACAAGTGGAAAAAGGTGTAGTGGAACTCTATTTTGTGAGGACCGAATACCGGTTAGCGGACATCTTCACCAAAGCTCTTCCAAGAGAGCGCTTTGAGTTTATTCTTCCACATTGGGCATGAAAAGCCTTCAACCGAAACACTCAAAGCGTCTTGAGGAGGAAGACCGGGAGTAAAGGTCTATCTTCATCTATCTCATATATCTATTAAAAATCAAATAGAAAATATAAAACTTTCAAAATCCATAAAATTTGAAAAATTGAAAAATCTTCAAAAAATATTGTCATTTTGTCTTGTTTCTCTCGATTCGATAATATCTACGGTCTTGATGTTGTCATTCAAAGAATGACACGTGACTTTAGATGTTGTTCAATTTTATAAAAAAAAAAAAAAAAATGGTTTATTGTCATTTCGGCAAGAACCGCTTTTCTAAGAAAGAACGAGCCATGCTTTATCATGACTTTCAAAACTCCATGCCCGATTCTATAAGCAGTTATCTGCAAAACAAATTGTTTTGATAAATAACTTGGACTCTATTTTGATAATCATCTGGACTTATTTGTCAAAATATCTATCTCTCAATCAACAACCTATGTCAGCGATTGAGGGGAGAATGATTTCAATTAAATTAAAATGTTATTTGTCATTCAAAATGTTTTCAAAAGATAATCATGCATGTTCAATCAATGGAGTTTAAAGACTTAATATCCGATCCATATCGCTTAAAAGCAGTTTCTTAATCAAGTCACAATTCTCCTTAAAAGCTTTCAAAATCAATTAAAATCTGAGATCACAAATCTCAAATGATTTGATATTTATAATCGGGGAGAATTTGTGATTTAAATTGGATTATCTTGATAAATTGGTAAATGGTTTTATAAGGATGTACATATTATCCTTCCCATGTGCCAAACGATTTTAAATTTTCTTGCACATGTTGAGGGGAGCATATATAAACCAATATGTGTTGAAATGTGATCATTTTTCTCAATGTGCGGTTTCCTCTATTATGTGCAAAACTCTTTTCAAACTTAGATGCAAATATTGAGGGGAGCAAAATCATGAAAACCTCATCCTTCCCAAAATGCTCTATCTACTTGATTTGATATGGGAAGTGATGTTGATATCTTTAGAAAATGGTAATCAAAGAAGTTAATTCTTTCTCTTGCCTCCGTGTGAAAACATTTTCAAATACTTGATGCACATGTTGAGGGAGTTCTCGTTCTAAAATATCAAAAATAATTCGGTACAAAATGCTTTGATAATATATCACAAGTATCTCGAATTGATTTTCAATTGAGTCCATATGGCGGTGAAGAATACCAAAAGACCGACCAACTTTACTTTATGTATGGTGATATAAGGATGATAAGGTTAGGTATTTGTTCCCATGATCCACGAACCGGAGGGATCTACCGGGGACTATCCACTAGTTAGTGTAGAGTTCTTAGGTATAATGACAAAAGGAGAAAAATAAGATAAGGGAAGAGTGCGGACTGAGACTGAGCTATGTAAGATATAACTTTTCACATACACATCATAACATTAACACAAAGTAGCATATAGATGGAATTCTAGAGAGAGAAAGTTAGAGGTTTAGGGTACTTAGTGAGAGAAAGTGAAAGATATTATTATGAGCTCCAACTCTACCTGGGAGGTAGAGAGTATTTATAGTCTTACATAAACGCATACACTTTGGGGCGTGGATCGGGCATACGGTGGGTAAAGACCGTCCAGTCCTCCACGGTGTTACTTAACTAAATTTCAACAACTTAAAGAACTACGACTCGAGCTTTCTAACGATTACATATACTTGAGGTGACCGACTCTTTAATACAGGAATTTCTAATTCCTAACAATCTCCCAAGGAGGTCACTTCAATCATGTACCAAAATTACATAGAATACAAATAGATAATACATTAACAATTGATCTTGCATTCTTGATGTAGTCCTTTGCTTCTTAGCTCGTAGTCATTGATTCTTCACATTGCATGTTTGGTTATTCCAAGTGGAGGTCTTTTCTTGATCCATGTGATAATAAATTTGAGCCAAGATTTGAGATCATCGACTATCAAAATCTCTCGAGACATCCTTTGTGGTAATGTGACTTTAGGACCGGCATGCTCACATTACGGATCATGATATCTTCTCATCGAGTGGCGGAAGCTTTGGTTGATTCATGATATTGGCGGCACAGTAGCGAAGCATGGAGTGAAAATATCGAGTCATTGATGCACTAATCATGATTTCTTTGAGTTGAATGTGTTAAGTGAGCATGCGGCTATGGATTGACCGCTTCATTACGATCATTACGCAAGCGTCGGGCGTACACGCATACAACAGTTAGCAACAAATCACACGAAAGTGTCTTTGATCACTTCGTTGAATTGAGGTACACTACCACGGTTCCCCATTGATCGATACAAATCTTGCTGTGATCGGTATAATTCGAAGAATTTCCTTGTGATGTTTAATTGTTGCTCTAGTTGTTCTCAAACGGAACATCTCAAAGAAGACAACACGGAGTGAGTGAACCAATAATTTTAAGTCCATCGATTGATGAAAGAGATTTGAAAACAATCGTGTATTGCTCAATGGAAATTGTTTTTGCAATACAACGAAGGTTTTATTGAAAATCAATTATCAATCATAAAAATACCTTTGGTTTGAAAAATGAGTACGGTCGATGTGCTAAAGAAAAGAGTTTTAAGCCCAAAGACCGGTTTTTCAAAGGTATCCAGTCAATCCATAACTGAACCGAGGATTGATTCAAGAGATTGAATCGCCCATTGTTTCGTTCGGTTGTCACATGGTTGATCCATACAATAGATCTCATGCCACCTACCGGAGCTTGTTTGATGTTGGCTCGAGGCTTTCCATCTTCATTGTGAATATGTAAACACATCACTCGGATGTTACGGCAATACCACAAGGATAATCGTGGGACTCAAGATATAATCTCTTTCCACATTGTGTGAAGCAGAGTCTTTATTGAAAGTGTCCTAATGAGATTTATTGATGATCTCGTGGCTCTAGACTCAATTAGTGCATATTTGGATCCTATAGCGGAGACTAGGGAGAGGTATCCTTCTTCAATATCAACCATCTACGAGAGAAAGTCGATAGATAATGTCGGTTCCCGTGAGAATGAAACAAGCCCTTTTAAGAGGAACTTGAGTGGTTTGGAAAGTTGAAGTGCGGTCGTCCTTTGGGTCCATGACGTCTTGTCTTCAATACCGATGTTACCATCGTTAGCATATGAATTGAACCCGTTTACGCTAAGGTTGAATAAATGGAGGGCTATTTGTTTTCACCCTTTCTCATTCAATTCTTTTAATTCTTCAACCCCTTCAAGGCTTACGAGACTTCATAGCTATTACCTTGTTGGGTTTATTCGATTACTAGCTCGGTCTTAGTCCGCACTCTTCCCATATCTCATTTCTCCTTTATCATCATACCTAAGGACTTCTACACTAACTAGTGGATTGTCCTCGGTAGATCCCTCCCGATTCTGGCGGATCATGGAACCAATACCTAACCTTATCATCCTTATATCACCGTACATAAAGTAAAGTTGGTCGGTCAATTTGGTATTGTTCATCGCCATTGGATCCAATCGAAAACCATTTGAAAATCGGTTCGGATACTTGTGATATATTATCAAAGCATTTTTACGAATTGTTTTGATATTTTAGACGAGAACTCCCCTCGACATGTGCATCAAGTATTTGAAAATGTTTTGCACACGGAGGCAAGAGAAAGAATTAACTTCTTTGATTACCATTTTCTAAAAGATATCAACATCACTTCCCACATCGGATCAAGTAGATATCGCATTTCCGGGAAGGATGAGGTTTCCATGAATTGCTCCCCTCAATATGTGCCTCGAGGTTTGAAAGAGTTTTGCACATACTAGAGGAACACCGCATATTAGGATGAATGATCACGTTTCAAATCAAAGGTTTAAGATAGATGCTCCCCTCAACATGTGCATTGAAATTTGAAATCGTTTGTCACATGGGGAAGGATGATGTACATTCATGTGAAACCAATTACCTTAATATCGGTTTAAATCCAATTTAAATCACATTTTCCCAGTCACAATTATCAAAACATTTGAGATTTGTGATCTCGTATAGATTAAATTGATTTTGAAAGCTTTTAAGGAGAATTGTGACTTGATTGTGAAAGTGTTTTAAGCGTCTGGATCGATTTTAAGACTTTAAACTCCATTTATAAAACATGCATTTATATCTTTTGAAAACAATTTTAATGCCAAATAACTTTTTAATTTAATTGAAATCATTCTCCCCTCAATCAATGACATAGGTTGTTGATTGAGAGAGAGATTTTGACAACTAAGTCGATGATTATCAAAATAGACATTGAGTTATTTTTCAAAGCATTTGGTTTCAATGATAAATGTTTATAGAATCGAGCATGGAATTTTGAAAACATGATAAAACATGGCTCGTTCTTTCTTTTAAACCGGGTTATTGCTAAAATGACAATAAACCATTGTTTCTCTTTCTCCCAAAATATTTTTTGATTTTGATTTTTTTTTTTTTTTTTTTTTTTTTTTTTTTTTTTAAAGAATTCGAACAACATCTAAAGTCCGTGTCATTCTTTGAATGACAACACAAAACCGTAGATATTATCGAACCGGAAGAAACATGACAAAATGACAATATTTTTGAAGATTTTGAATTTTTCAAATTTTATGGATTTTGAAAGTTTTATATTTTCTATTTGATTTTCAAATAAATATATATACATGAGATAGATGAAGATAGACCTTTACTCCTCGTCTTCCTCCACGAAGGCGTTTGAGATTCTGGTTGAAGGCTTTTCAAACCAAGTCGTGGAAGAATAAACTCAAACGTTCTCTTGGAAGAGCTTTGGTGAAGATATACGCTAACCGATATTCGGACCTCACAAAATATAGTTCCACCACACCTTTTTCCACTTCACGATGAAATGATGTCGAATGTCGATATGCTTTGCTCTTGAGTGTTGAGCGTTGTTGCATGAGAGAGCAATAGCACTTTATTATCACGATGCGAGAGGATTTTGTTGAATTCAAAGCCATAGTCGGATAATTGAGATCTCATCCATAAGATTTGAGCACAACAAGATGACATGGCTATGTATTCACCTCTGTAGAGAAATAGAAGTACTCATTTGCTTTGAAGACCAACTCACAAGCTTATCACCCAAAAGCGAGCACCTCGGCGTGCTTCGGCGTGTATCTTGACAACTGCATGATCGGCATCGCATAGGCCGTTAGTGACATGCGGTGTCCTTCGATACCATAGTCCCATATTGATGGTTCCTTGGAGATACCGAAAGACCCGTTTAAGCGCTTCAAGGTGCTTTTAGTAGGCTTAGCACGGTATCTAACACACATGCACACAGAGAACAAGATATCCGGTCTACTAGCGTTGAGATACATCGAGGATCCAATCCAAATTTAGTTTGGTTCGGTCAATCATGGGGGTGTCAACGAGGTCACTTGAATCAAATCCAAATTTCTTTAAAATCTCTGTTGCATATTTAGATTGATTTATGAAAATGCCTCGGGACTTTGAAATTTGTAATCCCAAGAAAATGATGGGTTCCTTTTGGTTAGCACAAACGGTCTTTGAATCGTGAAACCCTAGATGCAATGGCATTATCCTAGGAGTGAACTAGTAGAAGCATCGAGACTTAGTCAAATGACATTTTGTGCTTAATGGGATTATTCTACCGGTTGGCTTCCAAACCTTAACAGCACTATTCTAGGCATAGTGGATCTAGCTAAGGGTAAGGTTTGCCATTCGTTAATATTCGACTGTGGGCTTTCAACACCCTAGGCGATGAACCTGTCGTTGTAGTGTAGTATTAGGGTAAGCCACGGTATTGATATCGTTCTCTGGGGAATAGGAATGCTAGTGAGAAGTTAATGCGCTAAGGTTGGTGATAACGCTACACGCGTCGTTCGGGTCAAGGCTTCCTTTTCTTCGAGCAAGTTTTATAACACCTAGGCGGTGAACCTAATCGTTGTAGTGTAGTAATTAGGGTAAGCCACGGGTATTGATATCGTTCTCTGGGAATAGGAATGCTAGTGAGAAGTTACTACGCTAAGGTTGAGGTTGAGGAAGATTATTTTTGTATTTTTATATTTTTGTAGAAATGGAAAAGTACGAATCTCGGGTATTGGATTTGGGGTTGGTATTGCTACCGATTACTCTACTATTATCTAATTATCTAAGCTAAGGTTGTGATAGTCTATGTCTAATTGATGTGTACTCGTATGATAGTTTAAAGATGTGTTTACTTAGGTTTTACTACTCCTTAATTATCTCCTATTGATGGTTGATTTGTCCGTCCTTATTCTTAGTTGCGTTGTGATTTCTAAGGTTGTAAGGTGTGCATTCCTAACTCTTTGAAGTTACCTTTAAGTATAGTAAACGAAATCCACTAAGTCATTCATAAACTAACTTTAAGGTTATCTTTGATTTAGTAAACGAAATCCACCAAGTCATTCATAAACAATCAAAGATTTATCAAGTATTAAACACAACGATAGCCTAGTCGCACTCCTAAGCCAATTACAATTAAGATAAGAGACAACCTAACAATAATTAACAACTAGGTTTCATATATCTAAGCAAACACACAAGTAATTTAGCGGACATGGTAAACATGCAAGCATACACACAATCAATCAAACATAGGATAGACATAATGATAAATTGAATATATGGATTAAGATATAATCAACAAACCATTACAAGATGTTTTGGAGTGATTGAAACCTTCAAAGTTCTTTGGAAAAACACCTATCTAATCCACGGAATCGGAGTTAGGGTTTAGAGCCTACAAAAAGTGAAGTTATAATGTTCTATTTATAGGCGATTTTCACGTCGGCAAAGGGTGACGTCACACTTATAGAGTAATGGCGTCACGACCATTTTCACCAAATTGTAGATTTTCTCGTTCGGTCGCGTGGGCTTTTGAACCACCTAAATCCGAGTTCGTATGCAAAGTTATGGCCAAAACAATATCAACTACTTGGCGCATCTTGTGATAGTCTTGATCGACATGGCGGCGTCACCTTGTGGTTGTGGCGCCGTCGGCTTCATCTTCCCGCCGTCGGGATCCGAATCTAGGACGTGCGAGTCGTGACGCCCTACTCTTTAAAACTGGCCGCGTCACTTGTAAATGAGCAATTTGGCTCTTGAGCCGTCACAAAGTGATGCGACGACGTCGCGATTAACACCGACCGTCCCTTTCGGTTCAATGATGCGGGTGGCTCGATTCTTGACTTTGGCCATTTTCTTAGTATATTCGCGCCTTTTCGTCCGAATAAGTGTCATTCCAACATTTTGCCTTCAAGATACCTAAAAGTGAAAAGGCGATATTAAGTAATAACGGATACAAAGTGATCAAATAAGGCTTAAACGACCCTCAAAAGGTACCTTTTAAAACCTTATCGATTGGGGTTGTGAAGATTATTTTTACCTTTTTATATTTTTTAGGAAATGGAAAGGTACGAATCTCGGAGTTTGGATTTGGGGTTGGTATTTCTACCGATTACTCTACTTATCTAATTATGTAATTAACTAAGCTAGGGATAGATGTAGGATGGTAGCCCGTATGGTGTTTTTTTTTTTTTTTTTTTTTTTCATCTCTATTTTTTTTTTTTTTCTCTTTTTTTATTTTTTTTTTTTTTTTTTTTTTTTTTTTTCATACACTTTTACTCTACCATCCTCTAAGATAACATCAAAATACTAGGGTTTATAGGCATATCCTACACTTGAGTTTATTACTCTAACGCTAATTTGACCCGATTTGAAAAGATCAAAACACTTGGGGTACATTATTATGCAAACAAAGGAATTTGAGTTTAACGTTCTCTTCCCTATATTTCATAAACTTTAACTTTTCCCATGAATCCCAATTATCCCAAAGCTGTATACAAAGGATATGACTCGACTTAGCAACTCATGCAAGCAACGGATAATTGAACTAAGGGTTTTGGGTGATAACATAAATTTGCACTAAAGTGAGTGCAATAAAGGTAGGCTAAGGCGATTTGGGTGTATATTAGGGGTGGGGTGTAAACAATGCTCTTCATTGATATCCGGAAAAACCGAAACATCACGAGAACCGCGAAAAGGATAGGCTACGAGGGGTTAACTAGGGTATCGTGTACTAAAGATGAGTACAACGCAAAGGGTGGGGAATTACTCAACCGATATGGAAGAAGTAATTATATTACGGTATCAAACAAGGGTTTATCCTAATGCCTCTTATCATTTAGTTATTCCTAACTACACAAGTGTAGTCTCACTAGCGATCTCGGAATGCATCACAAAACAAGTTCTAGAATCTAATATACTACCGGTTCACACTCTAAGCATTAAAGATGAATGCTTTAATTCCTACTAATCTAAGGCGATCCTCACATTTTGGGTGGAATTTAGGTGGTAAGGTTTTTGTGCTAGTCATGCAACTTCCTATCCATGAGGCGCTTTTGTTAAGACTAATGGCCCACTCTTATCGTCATGAAAAAATTTTAAATTTGGCTAAAATTACCTAACCTACATTTCTCATGGTTTATTACACAAATACACTTGGACAAAGCAAATAGTCAAGGATAAGCATAGTTTCAAAGTTCCGTTTTATTTTCCCTCCTACACTTAAAGCGAACATTGTCCCCAATGTTCCCGAAAGTATCAAAGTTATGATAATAGAAGGTAATTAAAAGCGAAAGAAACTAATACTCCCCGATTAGCTCGGTAGGATCCGTAAAAGTGGTGGTTGAATCTTTTCAAGAAGAGTTTTTGCGTGAAAGGCTCCTTCAAACTTGTGTAACTTCTTCTTGACAAACTAAACCCACACTAGAAGAAAACAAATGAAACCTTCGTAAAATCGTGTAATAATATACATAAGACTCGATTTAAACTAGGATATAATGCTTGTGGAATGGATGTTTACGAATTTGTTTTGAAAGTTAAGATGCGGAAAATTCCAAAATTTTACAAGTAGCTCGAAAAACTAGAAAAAGTAAGTGATGTTTTTATTCCTTCTGACGCGCGTCAGTTGCAATCTGACGCCGTCGGTTATCCCGACAAAAAGCGGTGCGATTTTACGGAAAAAAATTGCGGAAAATTTACATCTTTAGAATCGGAAAAACTTACGCAAAAACATCCATTATGACTCGATACAAGCATTTGACTCGAACAAACAAACATATATATCTTTTAGTTAATTGTTATTCTCATGTTCACGTTTCTTATGAAAACGTGTGTAATCCTCCTACACTTATCCTTTATGTAAAATACCTTTATATGTAATTAAGGCGAGGTTAAAAACAAAATAAAGCATTTTACAAATTCAAACATGAGGACAAACAATTAATAAAGATATATGACACTAACAAGCAAACAATTAAGCATGGGTTGCCTCCCACGAAGCGCTTTTCTTTATTTAAGAGTCTTGTAGCTAGACTCGTAGTCTTACTCCTATGTTGCCTCGTGCCTTTCGCGTGCTCATATAAGCCACTCCAACTCTCTTTCATTCTTATTATAATCATCCCCTAATTCAAGGCATTTTTGTAATACCGTTTTGTTTTCTCATATGGGTACCTAAGCCCACTTTGCTTATCTCTTTCACTAAGCAATGAAATAGGGGTCATTCTATTACAAGCCTTAATGTCCCTATGTTTAAATCTGGGATGAGCGCGTGGCATTTGATAGACAAAATCTTCGACTTCATCAGAGAAAGTGATTAGACCGTCAATCATTCGTTCATTCAACCTAGTCAAATTCTTGAAAGGTTTCCCAAAAATTATTTGAGTGAGGTCCTTGTCGATAAATTCTCCCAGGTTTTCTAAGACCATGAATTCTACCAGGTAGGCAAAACTTCCAACGAACACGTGCAAATGAGTGACTGCTTTAACAATATTGTTCCCATGATAGGTTAACTCATTGACCTTGATTTTATTGTATAGATCCTTTGAGATTAAGTTTAAAGGCAAGAATGAATTCAAATAAGCATCGAACCCTTCTAGTCCTATTTTGCATGGAATTGCATGTTAAATGGGCCATCTTTCTCAATCCTACATCTAGGGTCAAAGTATTGGGAGGATCTTCCTTAATTTCAAAGCTATCCTTATTGATGACCTCTCCGCCATCAAGTTCTTCATCATGATCGATTCCTCATCGAATCTGAGTAATAGAAAGGACTTTGTTGTCGCCAATTCACCTCGTTATGCCACGGGTGGTTATCAAAATGGTGAGTGGGTGAAGGGTTTGTGGGATTGTGTTCTCAACCTCGGGATTGGGAATGGGTAGGGTGAAGAATCTTGATGGAAGATACGGATCATGGTGAGTAATGGTTTCTGAGCGAAGGTCACGAAGAGGGGATAGACTAAGAAAGCTAAAATGAGAAAAATTTACTTGATAGGAATCAAGCAAAGAAACCTAAGCGAGTGGACTACTAACTAGCTATTCTATTCCCGCGGCGTAAAAACTTGATAACTTCTACACGCGTCGTTGGGGTCAAGAAACTTCCTTTTCTTGAGCAAGTTTTATAACACCTAGGCGGTGAACCTAATCGTTGTAGTGTAGTAATTAGGGTAAGCCACGGTATTGATATCGTTCTCTGGGGAATAGGAATGCTAGTGAGAAGTTACTACGCTAAGGTTGAGGTTGAGGAAGATTATTTTGTATTTTATATTTTTGTAGAAATGGAAAAGGTACGAATCTCGGTATTGGTTTGGGGTTGGTATTGCTACCGATTACTCTACTATTATCTAATTATCTAAGCTAAGGTTGTGATAGTCTATGTCTAATTGATGTGTACTCGTATGATAGTTTAAAGATGTGTTTACTTAGGTTTTACTACTCCTTAATTATCTCCTATTGATGGTTGATTTGTCACGTCCTTATTCCTAGTTGCGTTGTGATTTCTAAGGTTGTAAGGTGTGCATTCCCTAACTCTTTGAAGTTACCTTTAAGTATAGTAAACGAAATCCACTAAGTCATTCATAAACTAACTTTAAGGTTATCTTTGATTTAGTAAACGAAATCCACCAAGTCATTCATAAACAATCAAAGATTTATCAAGTATTAAACACAACGATAGCCTAGTCGCACTCCTAAGCCAATTACAATTAAGATAAGAGACAACCTAACAATAATTAACAACTAGGTTTCATATATCTAAGCAAACACACAAGTAATTTAGCCGGACATGGTAAACATGCAAGCATACACACAATCAATCAAACATAGGATAGACATAATGATAAATTGAATATATGGATTAAGATATAATCAACAAACCATTACAAGATGTTTTTGGAGTGATTGAAACCTTCAAAGTTCTTTGGAAAAACACCTATCTAATCCACGGAATCGGAGTTGGGGTTTAGAGCCTACAAAAAGTGAAGTTATAATGTTCTATTTATAAGGCGATTTTACGTCGGCAAAGGGTGACGGCGTCACACTTATAGAGTAACGACGTCACGACCATTTTTCACCAAATTGTAGATTTTCTCGTTCGGTCGTGGGCTTTTGAACCACCTAAATCCGAGTTCGTATGCAAAGTTATGGCCAAAACAATATCAACTACTTGGCGCATCTTTGTGATAGTCTTGATCGACTTGTGACGGGCGTCACCTTGTGGTTGTGGCGCCGTCGGCTTCATCTTCGGCGCCGTCGGGATCGAATCTAGGGCGTGCGAGTCGTGACGCCCTACTCTTTAAAACTGGCGTCGTCACTTGTAAATGAGCAATTTGGCTCTTGAGCCGTCACAAAAGTGATGCGACGGCGTCATGATTAACACTGCCGTCCGGCCCTTTCGGCCCAATGATCAGGTGGCTCGATTCTTGACTTTGGCCATTTTCTTCGTATATTCGCGCCTTTTCGTCCGAATAAGTGTCATTCCGACATTTGCCTTCAAGATACCTAAAAAGTGAAAAGGAACGATATTAAGTAATAACGGATACAAAAGTGATCAAATAAGGGCTTAAACGACCCCTCAAAAAGGTACCTTTTAAAACCTTATCAGTTGGGGTTGACGAAGATTATTTTTTTACCTTTTTTATACTTTTTTAGGAAATGGAAAGGTACGAATCTCGGAGTTTGGATTTGGGGGTTGGTATTTCTACCGATTACTCTACTTATCTAATTATGTAATTAACTAAGCTAGGGGTAGTCTATGTCTATTGTTTTGTGCTCGTATGATGATTAAAAATGTATTTACTTAGGTTTTATTACTCCCTAGTTATTTCCTATTGATGGTTGAATTGTCACGTCCTTATTCTTAACGCGTTGTGTCTCAAAGGTTGTAGGGTATGCGTTTATCCCTAACTCTTTGAAGCTACCAAATGTTAATGACTACAAAATCTCTAGGGTTAATAAACTTAACACTAAGGTATTCTTTGGATTTTTAGCCTACAATAACTCTAGGTGATTATAAACTAAGGTTCAACAAAGATTAATCAAGCATTAATAACACAACGAATGACCTATCACAATACTAGGTCAATCACAATTAAGATAAGAGACAACCAATCAATATTCAATAACTAGGTTTCATATTACCTAAACAAACACACAAATAAATTAATGGGACATGGAGAACATGCAAGCATACACACAATCAATTGAAGACATAATTGAATCAATGAAGTAAAACACTTATCTTGATGTAAAATAGGGTATGGAACCCTAAAATACTTACAAGATAGCCTTGGTTGGTTTAGGTTTTACTCCACAAAACTACCTCTCTAAACTTGACAAATTCGGATTCTATATATAGTGTTACAAAGCTGCGACGGCGTCACTCTTTAATTGTGGCGCGTCGGTCGCCATCATTGTGTTTTCGTCTTGGCCACGTTATCATTGTGACGGCGTCACCTTATGCCCGTGACGCCGTCGCCTTGATCTCGACGCCGTCTGGATCAAATCTAGGTTATCAGTGTGGCCCTACTCTTTTAAAACCTGATGCGTCACTTGTAAATAAGCAATTTGGCTCTTGAGTCGTCACAATACATGTTTCGACGGCGTCACAAATAAAACGACGTTGTCCCCTTCGGTTCAATGACTGAGTGTCTCGATTCTTGACTTTGGCCATTTTCTTAGTATATTCACGCCTTTTCGTCCGAATAAGTGTCATTCCAGCAATTTGCCTTCAAGAGACCTAAAAAGTAAAAAGAACAAAATTAAGTAGTAACGGATACAAAAGTGATCAATTAAGGGCTTAAATGACCCCTAAAAAGGTACCTGTTAAATCCTTATCAATATACTACACCATTATATTCCTTAAAGTCGTCCCATTCTTCTGCACCTTTAACTTTGTTTAAGAGCATATGTAAATAAAAAAGCTCCCCCCAAGATGGAGGAACATGATGGATCCGACCTATGCTTTTGCCTTGATTTCTTGAGTCCATGTTTTTCTTGTTGTTCCAAACAAAAATTTGGGATTTCAACGCATAAACAAAGACCGTGCTAATTCATCTTCTTTGTTGAGATCCATATAAGCCAAAAACTTTGTAGTATTAGCTGACGCATGCTCGAGTTGAAAGTCAATACTTTCACTGGGATCAAATACAACCGAATTCTCGTTTGGAAGGTGAAATGGTAAACGCTCTACTGTAGGAAATCTGTGGTGTATATCAAACTTAAATATCCTCCAGGTAGCTTCACAAGCTGATAAATAACGGCAATCATAATAGTCTTAAATCTCATTCGTTTCTTCATCTTCAACATATGCGGTAACTCTATCCAGTCCCTTTTTTATGTACTTAAATAAATACTTAATTGATCCAAACTGATTGCACCATTCAACATTGATATAAGCTTGGTACCTTTTCAATAATGTTGGATTGTAGGAACGACGAAACCACAGTGAAGATCTGCGCCTTGTTTCTTAACAGTTCTTCCATCATCAGTCCTTTTATATATAGAATACCCGCTTTCGTCGATGAAAGTAGACTCATTAAATTCCTTTGGAAAGTTCTTCGAACACTTATTTTCAACCATGCAAGGGCAACTTCTATGATCAGGACCGCAAGGACCGTGCATCATAAATTCTTTAACCAACTGGTGTAGTTCGGGATCTTCATCTTGTTCTGGAATTTCAGCAGAAATACATCTATCTATATCCGCGGGGTATCTCAACTTGTCATCCAATTCCAACCATACAGATAAGTGACAGTGAGGCAGTCCACGTTTTTGAAATTCAATGGTATAAACCTCTGTAATAGAAAATAAAATGAACATATTGGTATTAAAAAATGTAATTTGTATACAAATTAAGTTTGCAAATAAATGTAAATTAAAGCTTGAAATGTACCTGCATGAACACGACCAAAAATATGTTTCTCCTTAATGTCCTTTATCAACTGATCCAACTTAATCTTAAAAACTCTGGTGGTAATGTCCGGACGATCCTCTGATTTTAGACCCTTCTTACGTAAAAACCTTGTAATCTCAGGCCACTTTGGATTACATGTAAAGGTTATAAACAAATCATGGAATCCATAAAATTTGCACATCGCCATTGCATTTAAGTAATTATGCATCATATATCTTGGGCTACCTGTGAGGGATGATGGTAAAATAACTTTTTCCCCACGTTTCTTGTTTTCTTGGTTGGATGATTGAGTAGCTTCAGCTAATCGAGAATAAGTCTCACATCTTAATTCATTGTTCTTATTTTTAACATATAACAGCCTCTCCGCTTCAACCATAGTATAACCATCCACCAAAAACTGTTGAAATAATCGCCTACTGTTTAAAATAGTTGAAAAAACATTTGGCCTATCTTGTACATGGTAAGTAAACCATTCTCGCATTGTGACATATTTTTTGTCCTTGTCTGGTGTGGAATCAGTAATACCTTGATGGTATATGTCAGTTCTATAACCATCTTCAACATAAGGGAACAACAGAGGGTATTGTAATGGAAGGTATGAAACATGTAACTCACTAATCTTTTTCTTCTTGCCATTGTTCTTGTGTACCATAATGTCTCTTTCGGTATGATTGTTGTCAAAGTTACCAACAATAAGTGCAGCCACTTCATTTGCTGTAGGAAGGTTATATTGCCTTCCATCTTTTTCACGCTTTCCTATCAGCCTAATCTTAACATTATCCACTCCATGAGCAATTTGCTGACCAACCATTCGAAACTTCAAAACCAAAGGGTTATCACGATCAAGCATTGTTTTGAGGTCTTTAGTTAGTTGATGGTCTATTTTTCGATTAGAAGAAGATGATCCTCCTTCATTTGAACTGTTGTGAATTGAGAAAACATTATAGTTAGTGTATTTTGTTAGAATAGTATTGCACGAAAATGAGATGCCAAAAACAAAATAAAAGGAAATGGTAGATATTGAATTACATGACAGCATTAGTGCGGTTTTGAATTTCGTTCTGTGGATCATAAATATAAAGTTGAGAAAACTTTGGTGTATCGCCATCTTTGGGTAACAAATCTCCAATTAAATGGTAGTTTTGCCCTTGTATTCTAAAACAATATGGTGCGCGACCATTGTTAACCGAATGGTCAATGTTACCACCCATGGATGTAAAAGCAAACATCGAGTTATAACGCCGTATGTTATCAAGAAAGTTCTTGATTTTTTTCTGATGTTCCCCATTAATTAGTTCCATTAACAATTCAGGAGGATTTTTCAATGCCACAGGTAGTACAACTTTTCCTCGACCGCAACAAAGAGAAAATGAATCATTGGTACCAGAATTTGTAGCTCCTATTTTACTTTCGGCAAGCCACAACATTGCTCCACATTTTCTGCATGGAACTGTCTGATCACCATGGTTGAGGTATTCTAAAAACAAATGTATTGTTTATTATGATACAAAAAAATATACAGTTACTTAAACCTATAAATAGTTAAATTAACTTACCGCTTAATAAATATGTAAAAAATAATTATACCTTTTGATATGCCTGTAATACGTTCAATATAACCATGTTCATCCTCAGAAACATCCTCTCCTAAATCAAGTTCTGTTGTATCAGCTATAAACTTGCCTTTGTTTTTGCGTTTACTTTGTGTTATAGAATCTACAATATTATTTGTAGACGGACTTGCTGAGAAAAAATATGTACTACCTGTTGCATATATATAGTTATACTTGACAATATTTTACTCGCAAATATTTTTTCATATAATATGAATAGGAGATGAGGGTCACTAATTTTGCTCACCGATGTCAAACTGAATTGGACTGTTGTTGCCTAATCTTGATCTGTGAGTTATCTTTGACATGTTACCTATATATTACGTTTAATGATCGGGGAACTTATAATGTCTTATGATGCAAAAGTTAATATATACAAAACATATGACACAAACTTACTTGTAGAAGTTAAATATTGTAATGGGATGTTTGCATGTATTTCAGGTGTGAACATATTAGGACTTAGAGATCCATCAACATTGCTGGAAGATATGTTTGGGACAGGTTGATTTATACTACTACTTTTACGATTATCTACATTTTAAAGGTGAACAAAAAAGTCTTGTTAACCGTATCAAGGATTAAATATATATCCATATAGTTTATAAAGGTGTTTGTGATGAAAGCATGTACCTCTTTTGGAAGGCCTTCCGCGACGTTTACCAACATTTCCTATAGTTACTTGTCTTAGGAACACCTTACGAAGGTTGGTGAAACATCTCTACTGGTACAGTTATCTATAGTAGACATGTATAATGTATTATCATGAAAACTTTAATATATAAAAAAACATATGACACAAACTTACTTGTAGAAGTTATATCTTGTAATGGAATGTTTGCATGTATTTCAGGTGTGAACATATTAGGACTTAGAGATCCATCAACATTGCTGGAAGATATGTTCGGGACAGTTTGATTTATACTACTACTTTTACGATTATCTACATTTTAAAGGTGAACAAAAAAGTCTTGTTAACCGTATCAATGATTAAATATATATACATATAGTTTATAAAGGTGTTTGTAATGAAATTATGTACCTCTTTTGGGAGGCCTTCCGGGTCGTTTACCTACATTTCCTATACTTACTTCTGCCGGAAAACCTTCTGAAAGGTTGGGCAAAACATCTCTATTGGTACAGTTATCTATAGTAGACGATTTTAATGTATTATCATGCAAACGTTAATATATAAAAAGCATATGACACAACTTACTTGTAGAATTGATATTTTGGAATGGGATGTTCGCATGTAGTTCAGGTATGAACATATTATGACTTAGAGATCCACAAACATTACTGGAAGATATGTTCGGGACAGGTTGGTTTATACTACCACTTATACGCTTATCTCGCAAATTACAATTGAATAAAGGGTTGTTAAATATATATATATATATATATATATATATATATATATATATATATATATATATATATATATATATATTGTGATGAAATAATGTACCTTTTTGGGAGGCCTTCGCGTCGTTTACATATATTTCCTATACTAACTTCTGGCGAAACAGCTTCTGAAAGGTTGGAGGAAACATATTTACTTGTACAATTATCTATAATATCGGTTTTAAAAAAAATAAAAATGTTCGTTAACTGCAAAAATATTAAATATAAATAGTTTATAAACACTTTAATCAAAGCAGTTACATGTGTTGGGAAGCAATCCGCTTTGTTTATCTACATTTGCTATAGGAATCTGTGACGATGTACCTTCTGAAAAGGTCGGCAAAACATCACTGGTGACACCATTGCCTAATATTCGGATTTAAATAAAAATAAATATGTGTGTTAAGTTTAGGATGAGTACAGTTAAAAAGGATATTGATACTTGTTAATATAACAAACAACTTTGCAAGGTCTTCCTCGTGGTCTAGGTACTTTTTCTATAGCCTCTGTTGATGCTCCTTCAGAAAGGTTTGGTGATAGCTGAGTAACTATAGGATTCTTACGGGGACGTCCATGTCGGTTTGTATTTCCTACCGTATTTGTAACTTCACTAAGAACACGAGGAATTATTTTTGGTATAGCAAACTGTGTACGTCGGCGAGAGGCAACTTGTGGTGAAATGACGGGTACTACATCTGGCATGCGTGGATGTCTAACTTTTCTCTTAAGTGGTGTAGGATTTGTGAAAACGGATACATTATTCCTTGTTTGAGAGGTTTGCAAAATTTGGTTCATGTTTGAATACATACTTATTACATAAAGAAATATCGTCAAATCAGTTGTAAAAACGTAAAAATAAGTATTGCATTATGAATTAGGATATAACATTATTCGTTGTTATGTCATGTAGAGGAGGTCGTGGAGATTGCATATTAGGTAATACGTGAACAAAACTTGAATCGCTCGAACGTTGTATGGTATTTATTGACATGTCTCCATTATAATGATTTTCGAAATCTTGACTAATAGTAGACAATTTGTCTCTATCATGATAAGCTGATTTAGAGTGATAACTGATCTTGTTACACATAAATTTCCGTTTCTGCCATTCATAATTATGCGGAATACCTATAAAGAAATTATAGTGATAAACAATGTAAAACATAAATATTTAATTGTGAGTATAATTAACAATAACGCAAAGAAAAAACATGTAATAGTAATAAAATTATACTATCAATATACAAAGTTATTTGAGAACGTACCAATAAATCATGTGAGTTTTCGGCATATATAGAGGTCATAGTTAATAACATTATTGTATGGCAAAGCATTGAAAGATACAACGTCATCATTTAGGGTTTTGTCCACCATTGTTGACTTTCTCTTGTTGCCATGTAATGGGTATACTGATTATACAACTAAACAAAATGATAAGGGTAAATACCTAAGTGTTGTTAAATATTTATACAAACAACCAATAATTATAACGATGAATCAATTATTTGTATTTTAAAACAACAAAATAAAAGAAAAAAAAAACTTACATGAACAATTATTCATTCTTTGATCGGGTAACATATTTGATTCATTAGAACATGATGAAGAAATATTGTTTGAGCTTTGATTATCTTGAATACCAACAACCTCTTTCGTTGAATTTGTATAACCCTTATCAAATTGTCTCTTCCATTGAATTGATTAATTATCTATTTTCTTTGGTAATTCATATAAGAATATATAAATGTGATATGAAAAAAGGGAGATACAATTATGAAGATTGTTAAGTAAATGATTCCATATTTGAATGTTTGATTCAAATTTTTTTTATTGCAGATCAAAAAGTAGTTAATGAGATTCAAATACACTTTTGTAACCTATTAACAATTAAATGAAGCCCAATATATACCAAATAAATGTATGAGTTTATAAAAGCCCAACACCTCATTTATATGTGCTATAATTTATAAAAGTTTGGATACAATATTATACAATAATATTAAATATTCAATGAAAAAATTTTCATGTAGTATAATGATTGCTTGTTGTAGCCTTAAACCTCACAATATCTTGTATAGATTTTTTAATCTTCTAAATACAAAACATACTTACTAAGTTTTATTAGTCAAAAAGTCTTTGACATTGAGATTCTAAGCATTACTTCCATCAACATAATTGCTCTCCATCTACTACCGGTAATAAACCATCATCTACAGTTTGATACTTATTTGATTTCTGCTAAGATAAACAGTAAAGAATCATCATCTTGTTGATATTTTTCATGATTTCCGATCATTACTTTCATTTATTTTAATTTATAAAATTTTCAGTATGTTATGCATCTGGTAGTTGATTATTATAACATATTTGATGTTCTTGCTTATAATCGTTTAGTATAATTTGCATAATATGTGATGCATCGTTGATATTATTATCCCTTATATAGGATGAGTGTGGTTAAGAATATGGTTTAGCAACAGTTATAGATTTGATGAACTACAGATTAAACACCAACTATTAGCCTTTTATGTTTGATTTAGGTTTATTTGAAAGATTGTTGACTTTGGTATGATGTATTGAAAATGCTTTTTTGATTTTGGTATATGGCTTATAGATTAAGTTTTAAGTAGTTTATGAAACATAAAACCTTTTATTTTCCCGAATAGTATATAAAAAGTAACCAATGATGAAGATGTATGTTGAAGTGTTTAGAAGATAAATGTTTCTTTTAGTAAAGAAAATAAAAAAAGATGACATGCAATGCCATTATGATTTATTGTTATACGTTAATATATATGGTAGCTATAAAGTGTTGTAATATTTAAGGTTTGATTATTTTGTAGGAAAATGCCGATTGAATTTGGCGTGTCACTCAACAACCATAATGATTATCCTCTTCAATTGGGACTACCTGAAGTATTTGATTATGATGCCTACACTGGAAACAGGCATTTGTATTTGACAGGAATAACCAGAAACCGGAAGAGGGTTACAATAGCGAAAACAACAGAAGGAGTTCTTGAAATTAGAGGACAACGACGGACTGAATTCGTTTCAGAGAACATAGATGATGAGGTTAAGTTATTACACTTTATAGAGGAAGGGTATGACTCATTCTATGTAACCGGATATGACAGTGAGGGAATAGAAATAGGAAGCTATGAAGGAGTTCGAAGGCGATACTCTCGATTTCAGACACGTGTGATGCCTCCTCCATTCATACTTCAGGTAATAACCAAATTTTAAACAAAGAAATATCAATGCAATTAGATAATTTCATTTAATTCCTTTGAACGCCATTAGAATTTAGTTACAGCAATACTTTTTTTAAACCAAATGTACCCTGAATATGTGAAGTTGTAGAGTAAGTAATAGAACTGACACAAAACAATTTTAAAGACGATTCAAGCTAAATTTGTAGCTGGTTTAGGAAACGAAGAGATCATAACGATTAGCTGTGAAGCGGATGATTTTGATGTCCGTGTTAGCCGTGTCAATCCATTTGATAATACAGTTCTTCCTGAATTTGTGCTGAACCAAGCTGATTGGAACGCATTATGTGGTGAAAAAAATCTGGAATATGGTGATGTTTTCGTGTTCACAAAAATAAGAAATGATCTGTTAAATCTAATGGTGTTCAATAGTGATGGAAGTGGCAAAACAGATGTGCAGTTCCTTGGTGCAACACAGCTGAATTTGGTTCAACCAAAGTTACAATATGAAGAACAAAGTAAGTTAATAATAAACGTAAATTTTATATATAGTATTGCATGTTAATTAACTGAATATATAATTGATATTATTAACAAATTTAGTTAAATGTGTTACAAATAGATTTGTTATGTTGATTTGCAGATGATGACTGAATGTCCCATATATGCATCTGGCCTACGCATATCGAACACTTCAATGAAAGAACGGATGTGTTTTATAAGAGTTTTGCAGAAATCTTGGCATTTAATCATCTTGTAAGTGTTATTCAAAAGGCACAAGTTAAGCAATTAAGTTTTAATTGTCGTAATGATGTGCTATAATTTATTTTGTATCTTTTTGTATAATTACGATGTATACTTAAAAATTCCGAGAACGTCATCCAATGCATTTGTATACAAAAGTCGTGTTGAAACACGACCAAACCGAATTGCCATTTTACGTCGGGATGGGCCGTCATTATGAGAATCCGGAAGAACAAATCATGTAAATATGTTCGGTCAATGGAAATTCTTTGGTAAAGAATGTGTTTTTAATTACAAAAAGATGTTAAGTTTCAGGTTGATGTACGTTGTTACAGATTTGGAAGGTCCTCAACCAACACGTTATCCGTTCTTTCATGTTTATTAGATACTATCGAACAAATGTGGTATGTCTCAGCTTCTTTTGATGTTTATGTTGGAAAAACTTAACTGTTAGGAAACTTGTTTAAGTTTGGGTAACTTATGTTTTATTTAGTCTTTTGGATATGGTGGCTATGTATTATGATAAAAACCTATCGGGGTTTGAACAATGTCATGCATGATAAAACTGATGTATGGTATGTAAATTATGGTAGTTTGTTTTAAACTATTATGATTACGTGTTTGCTTCTTAGATGTTGGTTGTATGATTTAGAATCCAATTGAATGTTCATTGTTGTTTTAGTAATGATAATGTACATTATAAATCGTATTGTCAAATTAACATGACTAAGGTTATATTTAGAGTAACTTAAATCATATAGAGTAAATAGAGTAACTTATTCGACGATTGTTAAGGCAAAAGCGATTGAACTACATGTTGATAATTTTATAGAAATCATTGAAAATATGGGGAACGGAACACCGCTTAAATGAATTATTCATAACATGGGAAATAAACTATAAATCAGTGTTCTTAAACATCTTTTTCGGGTGAACTATTGTTCGTAGTTTCATCATCCAGATTAGCATCATCAATAAAACTATTAAACTCATCAGTAGGTTCATCCTGTGAAACTTCATCATCAATCGTGTCTTCTAAATCAATTTCATCATCTATTTGTCCATCAATCATTTGATCAATGTCTTGTAAATCTTCTTTTGCCTCATCATCAATTAAGTTTCCAAACTGTTGTGTCATATTTATAGCTTCATCATCTTCTTCATTAGTTGCTTCATCGATAAGACGATAAAGTTGTTTTTTTGAGAAGCAAGTTCTCTTACGTCTTTTTGAACGTTTAAATCTTATTGGCGTCTCATAATCCTGATTCTAGTTAATATTATTCACAAAATCAAGAACAAATAAGTGATGTATACAATTATAGTTGGAACATGTTAAGTTATTAATTAAAAATAAAAGATGTAAAATGGATATTGTATGCGTCTACCAATTCTTCATCATTTTTAGTGAGATCTTCACACTTAGTGGTATTAGACAACAACTTATCCTTCTCATCATCAGAAGAGAGAATGTTAATAACATTGTTGTTCATTTTACCTATGTCTTTTGATGGTCTTTCGCGTTTCTTTGTAATGGGAACAGGTTGTATGTTATTTGAATAAGTTAGAAGGAAAAACATAATTGACAAAACTCTTATAATATGTCACAAATACCAAATCATCACCAGATAGGATAATGACATAGCTATTCATGTCCTCATGAGTTGGTTCATTCTGATCTTCTTCTGCCTTCAAAACACAAAAAATAATGAATATATCAAAAATACATCTTGTATACATTATTACAATTAGTCATTCACAACTATAAGAAAAAAACAAATATTTACCTTAGGTGATTTAGGCTGATCCATTCTTATAATGCCAAATGAGTTTTAAAAATAGGTTATCATTTTTGATGATGATGTTGATAGTATTTATAGATAGGATATGTAACACCCCAACCCGACAAGGGTAAAGATATCACAACTGGTTTCATATCGAACTTAAAATACTATACAATAGCGGAAGCCTTAACAAAACTTACAAAAGATAATATAAATAACTTATACTCAAAATAAATCTAAGATCTCTATGGTCAAATCTTCTCTCTCTCTACTCTCAAACCCGGATCGCCTATCCCATAAGCTCATCTTGAATGCTAAATACACGCGCAGAAAAGAAAAGTGCGGTGAGCTTACAAAGCCCAAGGAACGAATATAACGAAACAAAAGCTAAACAAAACAAATATACGAATAACGAAAAATAAAATGAAATAATGACGAAGGATCTTTTAGGATTCTGCGGAAACAAAAATATACAGAAATCCAAACAACCACATAACAGTTTAGACATCACATAGCACATCAATGACACAAACACAAACACATCAGAACAACCAAACACATAGCATACCAAAATAACAGATTACGTATAAGCCAAACGGAAAGTCTCAAAACTAACGGAAACACTTCTAAACAAATAAACATGGCATTCATACAAATCAATGAAGAAACATTTAAAGCACTCAATTCAATATTATAACAGCGGAAATAGCAAACAATCATGGCAGACCAAATCATAAACGGATAAATACCCTAACGATAAGTAAAGTTTACGGATTAACGAACAATTATACTTACTAAACTTTCGAACAATTGATTATCACTAATGTAGTCATCACTCGGATCAAAAGTTCACATAACAATAAGTTAACGAGACAATCGATGGCGAGATGCTAATCATATTTAAACATATTAATCGTATCATAGCATGGCAACTAGTAATCACTTGAACAAATACGTCATAAGCACATTCTCTAACATATCATATCGAATACATAATATAAACACTCGAAATACCGAATCATACGTAATACTTAACACGTAAGTAACGAGATAAAGATTTAGTCAACTACCACGAGCCGAAACATATCGATCATAACATATCATAAGTAACCATTGGAGTAGCTAGCTCCCGAATTTGTGAAGATGCGTATTGCACGACATCATTCACCGCACAAATCATATCGGATAACGATCGGATCTAGGATGCATCCATACGCCCACGACAAATATAGGTAATATAATACCAACCGAGCTCATAACAAATAACGAGAGAAGGGCGTGGCGTAACATCACTCTCTCGCCTAGAGTCATATCGAGGTGCATCATCGATACGGACATGGAACCCCCATGACTAGTTAAAATTTGGCTCGGGTGTCAAACTAACTTAGGTCAAACAAATTTTCATAAATAACACAGATCATATTTCATCTTAAAGATTTCATATAACTTATCAGATAACATCTTATCATAAGGTTCATATTCAAATATAGTAAGGTTCAACAATTACACATATCAAAGTCTTCCTAACATAAAGTTCAAATCAGATCTTGCATGGTTCAATAAAACATAACTTCAGATAAACAACAAATCACACAATCAGGAAAAAGGTTCATAGCAATGGCATTGGAAATCCTAATAAGTAAAATAGAAAAGCGAACGAAAAGAACATCATACGGAACCTTTACTGAAAAGGTCAGAATATCTGTATGATAACACAAGTGTCTTAAAGTAAGACAGAATATCCGTACCTTAAAGCAATTGAGAGAAAAGCAACAAATGAACGAATACGAAGATGTAATGTCGCGTCTCCTTCAACGAATCTACACGGATTATGATTTATTTAATACTTATTAGAATCATTAATATTATAACGGATTTATCGCATTAATACTTTTAGAGTTGTCAGGATATTCTCATTTTAGTGACAGACGAAATTACAACATATTAGGGTATTCCTCATTAATTCACCAATTTCCTATTTAGGTTCTAGGGTTTCCCCTACTCTTTAAATATTACTAAATACGCATTAAGTTCACATATTACTTCTTTTAATGATTTCCCAATTTAACCTAGAATGTAAATGATAACAAACCGAAATTAACTTAAACTCATGCGTGTCTCTACAAAATCAACTTACACTTGTAGAACCCATAATTACTCAGAATTACAAATTACACCCTTGACATCTTTAAGTTCACAATCTCACCTTACTTTATCAGATTTTACACTTTCAACCCAAAGGTTTTAGAATTTACAAAACATACCCTTTTAGTTAAATAAAATTCGAATAGCCCTCTAAATATCCAAAATCACACGTTTAACCCCCACACTTATTTTTATACGTTTAGTACAAGTATTTTACTGTTTACAAAAATAACCTTTAAGTTTCAATATTTACAAAACCAACCCACAACTTTTAGGTAAAACCGATTAGAGCATAATTCAAAAGCAAGCCCTAACCCTAGGTTACACCAATCATTAGCTCCTCATTATTACTTCATTAATTACCTTCAATGATTACAAGGAAACCCTAGTCCATGCAAAACCCTAATCGCCCCTTTTTAAATCTTTCCTTTTTCCATGTTTAACCGAACCCTAAAACTCAAAACAATTCACACAAGCTTCAAATTAATAAATATGTATTTTATTCAGGTCTTATATCATGTAATAGCTTCTGGAAAAATCAATTCATGATCTCTAAAAATATTATAAGCTCATTCGTTATTAATATACGATTTTAGGGTTTTAGGTTTCAAATAATTTCATACGACTTATAAATCATGCATGGCCAATTTTTATGTGTTATATACGACTTATAGGACTGAATTCAACATTAGAAACATACCCTTGATGAGCTTGAATCGTTGGAACAAAAGAAGCACAAAAACCCTATTTGCCGAAACCCTAATTCTCTCAAAAACTCACAACGATCACCACAGCAACTTTGGAACTCAAACACTATTTTTCCCACCTTGTTTACCTTCAATCTTCTCCAAGAAAAATGGTCTCAAGCTCGAAACTGGAATTGATTTGTAAAGGGTTTTGGAGTCGGTTTGTATATAATCGCTAGTTAGGGTTGTTAAAGAACCGTATATGTGTTTTTATATGGCTTTATAATTTTTCTTGTGGGCTTTATAATGTATTGGACTTAAAATAAATGGACTCTCAATTATATAAATTATATTGGGCTTTTATTTAGTTTTATTTCTTTTATTAACTAATTAAATATTTTCGGTAATTATAAAAATACAAAACTAATTTTTATAAAATCATAAACTATAAAATTACCTTTACAAAGTGTTTAATATTTATTTAGGTCATGTGGGATATTTCTTAAAATTCTCTGAATTTACATAGCTTACTTGGTATTCTTTTGAATTAATTTTTCATACTTTTAATTGTAGGGTTATTTTGGTCTTTTTGTGAATTTTAGAAATTCAGGTATTACAATTCTTCCCCTCTAAAAGAAAATTTCGTCCTCGAAATTGGACAAGACGGAACAGAGCAGAAAACGAATCGGATTTCAGAATTTCTAGGAATATAACGAATGTTAATCTTATCTTGGAATAAATGGATTTCTTATCAGAATATTCATATTCAAACTTATTCAGAAATTAAATCAATAGTCAAATACTTATAATAGATAATTATATACTCATCAGAATAATGGCGGAGAATAGATGAGACGCAGGAAATCAAACGACAATTTCTAACTTATTCAGATATCAAATGATGAGGACATCAAATGCATAGATGGAACGAATCCTAACGGTTACTAATCGCAGGAGTATGTGGAAACATACAGATCTAAGGCAGGCATGGCAATCTATAGGTTAACGCAGATAATAACAACTTCGGGTCCCAATGGTACAGAAGTTATATGCAACAAATACCGACGAAAGTCTCATAATCAGATACAGAATCTCAACCCAATATGAAAGGTACCAAATAACGAATACAAGGCAAATCCATACATCTATCAATCGCAGGCATTTCCCAGACGTTGTATACTTTCAATAAGTTCAGATTATATGATCTCGGTATTATTACGTTGATCAGGCGTCATAATACTTGCATCACATAACAAGTTCTTATCGTCACTATACTTGGTCTCGGGTCATGACACAACACATAGCGAATATCAAATCAAAACATACCACATACAGATAATACACAGATAGCAAGTAACATATTATAACAAACCAGATCCACATGAGTATACCATCATGATGGCCATACTTCAAGCGGTTATAAAACAACATCACTAAGAAAATAAATAGCAGACGAAACTTATGAGGACTAACGGAAACTTAGCGAATCTATTAGAAACAACAACATACAGGAACTATACTTCCAAAATTTTGTTTTATTTCCTTTAATCAAACAAAATTCGCAGAATCGTCTTAAGATGAACTTCCAAAACAAAACTTAAAAATCCCAGATTCAAACGTTAAATGAAAACAAAAGGACCTAGTTCAAAATCAAACGTCAGAAAATTCTCATAAGGAGGACAATTAATCAGAAGCGCAAATTCCTATTCTTGTGTCGGATTAAACCTACTAGTAGCCGTAGACTCCAAATCCGAATCCACCTCGTATTCTTCCTCATGACTTATTACTAACGATCCAGAAAGAAAAGCTGGATATACCGTAATGCTAAACGATAAACCTCACGATTCACACCGAGTTCAAAAATCGAGAAAAGCAATACGGTCGTAATCACTTATCCGAATATCAAATCGTCTTGAAACGCATGACAAACGAATCGAGTGACATAAGTCGCGCCCAAATCATATAAAATAGTTGAATCTTCTCACCACGGTTGAATCTTGTCTCCGTCTCTTGCGCCTTTGGTTGGTCCATCCAACTTCCTCCAACAAAGATCCCGATGTCTCCAACAAAGACGGCAATGAGGGTGGCTTCGCTTCACGAACCTCTCCAAGACAGAACCGTCAGCGACAACGCAGGTCGGCACCATCTTCTTCGGCTCCACGGGTAGTCTCCATCTAACGATCGACAAACGGACGGCGAAAACAAAATAACAAAATTCGATGCGAACAAAGGAGGCCAATTCATTAAGGAAAAAAATATATATATATATATCAAGTCAAATCGAACGACCACCAAAAGGAATCGAAAATATCCGAACAGACGGAAACCTAATGTCTACCCACTTCTCACGTGTCATAGCCTAAGCTCTAGGGTCCTAAAACCTAGTGCTCGATACCATAAATTGTAACACCCCAACCCGACAAGGGTAAAGATATCACAATACGGTTTCATATCAGAACTTAAAATACTATACAATAGCGGAAGCCTTAACAAAACTTACAAAAGATAATATAAATAACTTATACTCAAAATAAATCTAAGATCTCTATGGTCAAATCTTCTCTCGTCTCTACTCTCAAACCCAGATCAGCAATCCCATAAGCTCATCTTGAATGCTAAATACCTGCCGCAGGAAAAGAAAAGTGCGGCTGAGCTTACAAAGCCCAGTGAACGAATATAACGAAACAAAAGCTAAACAAAACAAATATACGAATAACGAAAAATAAAATGAAATAATGACGAAGGATCTTTTAGGATTCTGCGGAAACACAAATATACAGAAATCCAAACAACCACATAACAGTTTAGACATCACATAGCACATCAATGACACAAACACAAACACATCAGAACAACCAAACACATAGCATACCAAAATAACAGACACGATAAGCCAAACGGAAAGTCTCAAAACTAACGGAAACACTTCTAAACAAATAAACATGGCATTCATACAAATCAATGAAGAAACATTTAAAGCACTCAATTCAATATTATAACAGCGGAAATAGCAAACAATCATGGCAGACCAAATCATAAACGGATAAATACCCTAACGTATAAGTAAAGTTTACCAGATTAACGGAACAATTATACTTACTAAACTTTCAGAACAATTGATTATCACTAATGTAGTCATCACTCGGATCAAAAGTTCACATAACAATAAGTTAACAGACAATCGATGGCGACATGCGAATCATATTTAAACATATTAATCGTATCCTAGCATGGCAACTAGTAATCACTTGAACAAATACGTATAAGCACATTCTCTAACATATCATATCGAATACATAATATAAACACTGAAATACCGAATCATACGAATACTTAACACGTATAACAGATAAAGATTTAGTCAACTACCACGAGCCCGAAACATATCGATCATAACATATCATAAGTAACCATTGGAGTAGCTAGCTCCCGAATTTGTGAAGACGCGTATTGCACACGACATCATTCACCGACAAATCATATCGGATAACGGATCGGATCTAGGATGCATCCATCGCCCCCGACAAATATAGGTAATATAATACCAACCGAGCTCATAACAAATAACGAGAGAAGGGCGTGGCGTAACATCACTCTCTCGCCCTAGAGTCATATCGAGGTGCATCATCGACACGGACATGGAACCCCATGACTAGTTAAAATTTGGCTCGGTGTCAAACTAACTTAGGTCAAACAAATTGTCATAAATAACACGATCATATTTCATCTTAAAGATTTCATATAACTTATCGATAACATCTTATCATAAGGTTCATATTCAAATATAGTAAGGTTCAACAATTACACATATCAAAGTCTTCCTAACATAAAGTTCAAATCAGATCTTGCATGGTTCAATAAAACATAACTTCAGATAAACAACAAATCACACAATCAGGAAAAAGGTTCATAGCAATGGCATTGGAAATCCTAATAAGTAAAATAGAAAAGCGAACGAAAAGAACATCATACGGAACCTTTACTGAAAAGGTCAGAATATCTGTATGATAACACAAGTGTCTTAAAGTAAGACAGAATATCCGTACCTTAAAGCAATTGAGAGAAAAGCAACAAATGAACGAATACGAAGATGTAATGTCGCGTCTCCTTCAACGAATCTACACGGATTATGATTTATTTAATACTTATTAGAATCATTAATATTATAACGGATTTATCGCATTAATACTTTTAGAGTTGTCAGGATATTCTCATTTTAGTATGATGACGAAATTACAACATATTAGGGTATTCCTCATTAATTCACCAATTTCCTATTTAGGTTCTAGGGTTTCCCTACTCTTTAAATATTACTAAATACGCATTAAGTTCACATATTACTTCTTTTAATGATTTCCCAATTTAACCTAGAATGTAAATGATAACAAACCGAAATTAACTTAAACTCATGCGTGTCTCTACAAAATCAATTTACACTTGTAGAACCCATAATTACTCAGAATTACAAATTACACCCTTGACATCTTTAAGTTCACAATCTCACCTTACTTTATCAGATTTTACACTTTTAACCCAAAGGTTTTAGAATTTACAAAACATACCCTTTTAGTTAAATAAAATTCGAATAGCCCTCTAAATATCCAAAATCACACGTTTAACCCCCACACTTATTTTTATACGTTTAGTACAAGTATTTTACTGTTTACAAAAATAACCTTTAAGTTTCAATATTTACAAAACCAACCCACAACTTTTAGGTAAAACCGATTAGAGCATAATTCAAAAGCAAGCCCTAACCCTAGGTTACACCAATCATTAGCTCCTCATTATTACTTCATTAATTACCTTCAATGATTACAAGGAAAGCCTAATCGCCCCTTTTTAAATCTTTCCTTTTTCCATGTTTAACCGAACCCTAAAACTCAAAACAATTCACACAAGCTTCAAATTAATAAATATGTATTTTATTCAGGTCTTATATCATGTAATAGCTTCTGGAAAAATCAATTCATGATCTCTAAAAATATTATAAGCTCATTCGTTATTAATATACGATTTTAGGGTTTTAGGTTTCAAATAATTTCATCGACTTATAAATCATGCATGGCCAATTTTATGTGTTATATACGACTTATAGGACTGAATTCAACATTAGAAACATACCCTTGATGAGCTTGAATCGTTGGAACAAAAGAAGCACAAAACCCTATTCAGAAACCCTAATTCTCTCAAAACTCACAACGATCACCACAGCAACTTTGGAACTCAAACACTATTTTTCCCACCTTGTTTACCTTCAATCTTCTCCAAGAAAAATGGTCTCAAGCTCTGGAAACTGGAATTCGATTTGTAAAGGGTTTTGGAGTCGGTTTGTATATAATCGCTAGTTAGGGTTGTTAAAGAACCGTACATGTGTTTTTATATGGTTTTATAATTTTTCTTGTGGGCTTTATAATGTATTGGACTTAAAATAAATGGACTCTCAATTATATAAATTATATTGGGCTTTTATTTAGTTTTATTTCTTTTATTAACTAATTAAATATTTTCGGTAATTATAAAAATACAAAACTAATTTTTATAAAATCATAAACTATAAAAATTACCTTTACAAAGTGTTTAATATTTATTTAGGTCATGTGGGATATTTCTTAAAATTCTCTGAATTTACATAGCTTACTTGGTATTCTTTTGAATTAATTTTTCATACTTTTAATTGTAGGGTTATTTTGGTCTTTTTGTGAATTTTAGAAATTCAGGTATTACAGGATATATCTTTCGGCTAGTTAGAGGTTCAAGCTGGTGCTTGAGGTTAATATGGTACATCAGCCACATTCCATTATACTGATTGAATTTTTTGGGATTAATATATTTTACCAGGGTCTTGATCCCCTTTACCCAAAAAAAAAACAATTTTAGGAAATGATATGGTAATCAAAAATTTAAAATGTGGATTGAAGCATATAATTCAGTTAGGCAGATATAAAATGTTGTTATTATTTTGTATACATTAGACATTATCTAGATATAAGCATTTTACAAAGACATCTACATTGTCACCAACATTTAGATTTACACATATGATTTAGCTACTTTATTTTGAGATGTAAGTTTTAGCAAAATAATGTACATTGCAAACAACTTTATTTTAATCAAAATTATATTAATTATTGTATATATTACATACACAGGTAGTTTAGAAAATGATATGGATGAAAAGAAAGTTTAAATGGTAAGTAAATCATAATAGTTAAAAAATTGAAAGTCTGTTCCAAAGATTTTAGTAAAGGATTATAGTGGATTCCAAGAAATTGTTAAAAACATGTTTGTCTACTTGTTATAAAAATAAAAAGAATGTATATTCCACAACTAATGTTACAACATAGTTTCATTTTCTTTGTAGATGCATCATCCGCGCAGAATCATCCGTAACAATCGTATCACGCTTTGATTTTCCGTAGCGCCACCTAACACTTGAAATTTTCCATGTCTTTATTCACTACGGTGTGCTTTGATTTTCCGGCGCCACTTACCACTTCCTCATTTTCAACTCCCTTCTTCACTCCTGGAGTGAGTTCCATGTCGAATGGAATGTTATCAGTAGCATTGAACTTGCTTGTGGTAACAGCAGGAGTAACTGGAGTTTGCATTTCTCCATCATTTTCCTGTGATAAATCAGGTAAGAATGTATTAGACAGTATCAAGGTTTACTAAATTAAATGAATAGAGTAGACTAAAACAGATTTTCAAAAAAACTCATTGATGAATCCATGTTTAAATGTCTTTATCATATTTCCATCATCTGAAATCATCTTGACTTGGTAAACATGGTTGTTGTTGGTTATATTATATGAAGAATACAAAAAATGAAACAATATTTTTTTTCCAACAATGGGAACCAATTCATCAGGAACAATATCATCAACCTGATCTCCATACTTCGCCTTAAGCTTATAACACGGGATGTCAATCATCTTAGTGATAATATCTTCATACAGCAAAAGAGATGTTGAGCCAGTGTCGTCAATTACACGCACGATTACTTTGTACCTAACATTCAACATATAATTATGGGACAATAAGTATGTTACTGAAAAATAACATGTATGTATATGTAGTTCAATTTAGCATATTAATTACAAAACTTTACCTAGGTCCCACATGGTTGATATCCCTGAACTTTTTGCAAAAATACTTCTTAGTCTTGGATTTCTTTTTTGATGATGAAGATTCACCATTTTCTTCTGGTTCTTTGGCCACACAGCCACATTTCTTACAGGCACGATACCACCAACCATGTTCTCGATGCACCTTGTGTATCTTTGCGTATATGATACATTCAAATTTCTATATATTACGATTTATAAATTAGTATTGAAAATTCACATTCACTGTTATAATATTAATAATAGATAACTTACATATTCGGATTCACGAATAGACCCAACCATTTTCCTAACACCATTTTCAAAAAACTCATCAGAACTGATTTCTTTTTTGGATGGTGAGAACACATTTAGAATGATGTTCTATTGGAATCACTCCTAAACTAGAATTCAAGTGTTAGTAATTAATATGTAATAGTTAGCTTAATTATGGCTTTTATGTTAGTAATCAAGGTTAGGCTCATGTAGAAAGCCCATGAGCCTATCCAAAGCCCAATAAGGAAAGGATGGGAACTTGGTGTGTTGCCCTAGTTCCCTCCTATAAATAATCTTGTAAACCCTCACTTGAGGGTTGGTTGTTCAATTTACACATTTCACTTTACGCATAACTCTTCATATATTTCATACGTGTGTGTGTGTTTGTTCATCCGATCACCTTGTCTTAATTTCTTCTATTGATGCTTGTGTTACTAATATGGTGACCTAACCGTGGTATCAATCGCCAAATAGTTGGGGTGAAAAGTTTTTGTTTTTGAAGTTTTGGTTTTACACGTAACTTATGGTTTACAAAATTTCTCACGCATAAAAAAATCATTTTTTACACTTTACTATCAAAGATTCTTGTACTTTCAAGGTTTTTAGGTGTTTAAATTTCAGTTTTTGGCAAAAAGTTTCAAACTTTACGTGTATTTCATTGGTTTTAAGCTTGATTTCAAACGTGTGTTCATTTCTACGCGTAACGTGTGTACAAGTTTTGGATCATCAAGTTTCACACTTTTGTGTTATTTTGGTGATATTGAAGCTGTTTCATCACAAAAATCTGGTTTAGAAACTCTTTGGGCTAAAAATCCGTTTTGGTTAAGTTTTACGTGTAACAAAACCCTAAAGTTACGCGTAAGGTATCCGTGGCTTGATCTTCAGTTTTCTTGGTTTACTCAGTGTTTTCTTTCTTGGATAAGCCTGAAAACACTTCGACTTTGGATATCTTTTGCACTGAGATTAGTGTAAAGGATTTTTGGGCAAAACCCTAATTTTACGCATAAGCTAAAACTTACGTGTAGAACTCTTTACGCCTAAGCATTTTGTTACGCCTAAGCATTGTCTTACGCATAAGCTAATCTTACGCATAAGTTTTCTACGTCTAACTTTCAGTTTACGCCTAATCGTAGTGTTTCTCAATTCTTACGCGTAAACATTGCTTTTACGCGTAAGTTTGGTGTTTTTACGCCTAAGTGTTACTTTGCCTAAACTTGGTTTCTACGCCTAAGGATACTTCATCAACAACGTTTCATTCGACTACAAAGATCCATTTTACAACACAAGTTTTCAACATGTCTCAACCACCATACTCTAACTACTTTCCTTACACGTATAATCAACAACAACAACAAAACTCACCCACAACATAAACAATTCAATCAACAACAACAAGTTTATCAACAACAATTTAACCAACAACATTATCCACAACAAGGAGCAATTTCACCTCAAATGGTTCAACCACCACCTAGTCTTCAAGTACAACCTTACACAAACTTTTACAATCAACATCCATCAAGGAATACTATGAAGGAACCGTCTTGGTTTGCAAAGATGTGTGAAGCTTTAAGTAGCCAACAATCCATTCATGAGGCAGGATCACTTGATAGACCTCCAATGCTCACTCCCGGAAACTATGATCAATGGGTGATAAGGTTCTTTAGGTTCTGTGATCTAAAGAAGCCACATGGAAAGTTTTTAAAGAAGGTAATCATGGAAGGTCCATTTCAGATACCTACTGTCATTACACCCAGAGATCCAAATGCTACTCCACCAAGAGATGATGTCACCAACATTGCAACTCTTTCTGACCTCACTGCTGATGAACTTCTACATTTCGAAGCTGATGAGCTAGCAATGCAATACATCCTTTTGGGATTACCCAATCCAATCCTTTGAAGTGTTGATGCTCAAAAAACTGCTAAATCATTGTGGGAACATATTCATCTTCTCATGGAAGGCACTGCACTCAATCAAGAAGACATGGAATCCAAAATCTACTTGGCTTATGAACACTTCATGATTGAACCCGGAGAGACATTAGAGTCATATCATCATTGCTTCTCAGACATCATCAATGACTTGGATAAACACAACATCATCATGCCAAGAATTGCAGTCAACACTAAGTTCCTGAGTAGTCTTGGTCCTGATTGGGAAAAGTATGTCATTTTCATCCGGCAAGCTAAGAATCTTCATCATGCTTCATACGGATTGTTGTACGACTATTTGAAGCCCCACCAAAAAGAAGTTGATAGAGAAAGAGTTATCCGTGGACAACCTGTTTCACCTTCACTTCGGACAATCAACAATTAGCATTGTGGGCTCAAGTGGTTATCCTCAATTCCCGACCTCACAAATCAGATTCACGAATCCCCACAACCCACCGCCAACCAACCGCAACAATCACACCATATGATCAATCAAAGCAACAATCTCAAGAAAATCAATTGGTTCCATACAACAACAACAATGATCAAGCACTTTACAATGAATCCAATAAAGATGCGTAAGCTTTCGATGCATTGCAACAAGGGTTTTCATGATTGCTAGAGCCTTCGGCCGATACTCTAACAAATCCAACAATCGCATTCGCACCTCATCTAACATAAGGAATCAAGTCATTAACAATGGACGTGTTGAAGTTCGTAATCGTGGTAATGTTCGCCGATGGGCGGTGGTCAAGGGTTTAATACAATGGGAAGGAATAACATGGGTGCTCCACAACAACAAAGGGCTCAAGTGGTTGAACAGGTACCGCTCGAAATGGGGTTAATGGTCTTCGTTGTTATAAATGTAATGAGAAGGGTCATCCGCTAATGCATGCCCAAAACCGAGAACAAGAGGCGCTTATCACAAAGAGGCTTTACTCTTGGCTCTCAAGGATGAAGTCGGTGGAACTCTTACCAACAAGGAACACAGCTTCATGGCGTATGCGATTCGATGATGACATGGAGGACTTGCAGCTAATGCAGAGTGATGCCGATGGCACACATGCAAGCTCTCCACATGAGTGACACAGCCCAGTGTATGACATCGACGGTTTGTCTCGTGTACCGGATCAAACTTTACTCATTAATGATCCGATATCTCACCAAAGATCTACATCCGACAAGGATCGAGTGTTCAACGCGCTACCGCTACATCTCATTCAAGATAATCATATAGACCCGTAGTTACATTTGACGATCAAGATGAACTTATGGTTACCATTGATAATCAAGTTGACTCCGTGGTTATACTTGAGGATCTGACTAATGATCATGTTGAGACTCACGTTGAACAAGATTGATCGGGTCCAAACCGTCAAGTTTTATCACACAAGCTGACCACTTGTGAATGGTCAACCGTAACAAACTTAAAACAGTCTGGAACCAAATGCAATTAAGATCTAGAGGAGTATAGTGTTTCCCCAGGTCGTTAAGTCCCAATGAGCTGTGCGATGAATAATCAAACGAATAGTGATCGAGAGAATTTGAACGGGAAAAGGGATATGATAGATTATACCTAAAGAAAAAGTGTATAAATTACAGGGGCTTAAATGCAAATTAAAGAAAATTAAAAAGATAAATTATATTAAATAAACGCTATCACTATTTTTAAAATCGATGTTTTTGATTTTCTATTATAAAATTAAATTAAAACTACGTAACGTATAAAAGAAAATGTGAAACTGAAACAATATTAATCCTAAAAATATAAAATGACATTTTACAAACCTAATGATAAGAGAAAATTTTGAGAAAAAGAAAATTATTTTTATTACTATTTATTTAATTATTATTAATTAAAAACTATTTTACTTATTTAATTATACCCTAAAATATAAGAAAATATAAAATAAAGCTAGAAAAATGAAATTATGACTTAGAAAAATCTAAAATAACTAAGGAATTTTCAAAACTAATTTTGTATTTTTCTGATTATTTTTCTATTTTCTATGAATTAAAACTATTTGAAACTACTTAAATTGCTAAAAATTACAAATTTAACTAAAAAATCTGAAAAATTATTTTTTGCTTTTATATTTATCTTAACCTAGGAAAATTGAAAACTTATTTTTTGAAGTTTTTCCGATTTAATTGCAATAAAAGCTAATTAAAATTGCCTAAAACTGCTTTTAAATGAGGAAAATAGCAAACAAAGCTAGAAAAATATGAAAATTCAGAAAAGTCTAAATTTATATTCGAGTCTATGAAAATATAAAACAGTGGCTTAAGTGAAGGATTAAGAGGTCTGCAGTGACAAGTGCTTATAAATAAGCACTTAAAATAAGCTAAAGGCCACAAATGAGCACCAAATAAAAGCGTAAGCTATAATATGCAAAACATCCTAATACCAACCTATTCCACTACTCGAACCTTAAGATAACCAACTACAAGCTATTGAATACAAGCTCAAACAAGAGAAAATCGGTTTAGGTGCTTACTTCAAACTCATGCAACCGCTATTAATAAGTCAATCGAAAACCATAAGTTGGAACCTAAAGTATACCTGGCTAGGAACTTGTAAGCCAAGAATGAGCCTGAGATAAGCTCAAATGAGCTTTTGACAAGCTCGCTAACACATGCGAGACACGCGCTAAGCGAGTCGGTGCACGTGGCACTTTTGCCCTATTTGACAAGCTAATTTGAAGCTTATAGGAAATTACTAAAATTCAAAAAAAAATCGTTTATCAACTCTTGACCAATTGAAGTTTTTAAACCCAAAGTTTCACTGGAATTGAAACAATAATGAAGCTATGAAAAATCACCCAAGTTGGGTGAAAACTGAGATTTTCAACTTTTGACTTTTTTAGCAGTTTTGGAAAGCGGACTTTTATGAGATTTGATTACAATTTACCAACCGAAAATGATGAAATGAGCTATAGTAAAGCTATATTAAGTTACTCTCTCGATTTCTAAACATAAATCAAGCTTTTGATTTTAAAATCCTAACATTATGCAATTAGGACAGATCCTAGGTGATTTTGACTTTCACCGATCTAAGGTCCCATTTTATGACAGAATAGACTAAGTGAGGCTAAATGAGGTTAAGGCAACTGATTTTGAGCACAAACCAAGCCTTAGACTCAATTAAGCCACCGATCCAAACAAGAGTTTATATCACTAAATGTACTACTTAATACTCTAAAACACAAATCTCATCTCATTGGATCGCTTATTCTAGATTCAAAATGCAATATTAACACTGACTGAGCTATCCTAATCAACTAAACTGCACTTAACCAAATCTGAGCTATCTATGCAAAATAAAACTTAAAATAGTAACTACTAAACTAAGGTAGCAGTGATGTAAATTAAATAACCAAGAGATCAACTAAGAATGAACTAGATCAAACTAGATTTAGTGCAGATTAAACTATACTAACAATCTTGATAAGCTTGTACAGATTTAAGAGAATTTAGCACTCACATGAGGTCCTAGCCACAATGGCTTGTAAACATACAAAGAACCACTGAATAAAACCAATTTTCAACCCAAATCCAACACTGCATCAACCAAATTCCATTTCCATCACTGCCTAACCACAATTTACCAGTTGACTTTCGTTGACCAGATATCAAATTTGCTTGAAACTGAATTATGAGCTTACCAAAAGCTAAGAGTAGCTTTAGTAAACTTATTAGAGTTATAATAAGGCTTATGGAAGCCTGGCTTTTAGGTTATTTAAACTACATAAGTAAAAGAAAATTTAAAAACTAGAAACTTGGATAAACTTTGAATTACTACTTGAACTGGATTACAAACGTTTAAATAACTTATATTTAATACATAGAAACTGAAAATAACAATTTAAGACTTAAACTAATACATTGATAATAAAACGAGTTTATAAGAACTTCTAAAAATTAACTACTACCCTTCTCTCCTTCTTCTTCCTCTATTTATACCCAAAAACCTTTCTCTCTCTCTCCTGAGCATTTCCCACTTGCATTTGGGACCATTGGATGGCTTGAGTTGATATTGGCCATTGATTCGATTTTGGTGCCAAAATGGATTTAACAACTGTGGGGGGTTTGAGTGTTAGGTTGAAGAAGCAATAAATGCATTTTGTTTGGTTGTTGAGATGGAGTGATAAGGTGTGGGAAATGAGCTGGAGGTGAGGGTGATGGAGTGTTGCAGAGGAAGCAGTTGGGAGGAAGGAGATAAGGCGGGAAAAAGGGTGTGATAAGTTTGACCGGAGTGTTTGAATTGGGGTATTAATAAGGCAGGGGTCAAACAGGGGGTTCAATGGTTTGGCAGGGGTCCAAAGGGTTTTGGCAGGGGCTCAAAAAGGTCCAAAGGGTCAAGGCTTGTAATACAAGGACTTGTTTTGCAATTTCTGAAAGTTGGAGGACCAAATCTGCCATTTTATCAAAGTTGTTCCAAGGGACCAAAAATGACAAGTTTTAATAGTACAAGGACGATAATGGACATTTTCAAACTTCCAAGGACTATTTTTGCCAACTTTTAAACTTGAAGGACCAAACTTGTAATTTCTAAAAACTTTTGACATTTTTCACCAAAGGACTAATTATGACAAGTTATGATTTTAAAAGGACCTTTGGTGACTTTTCTTTTTAAGTAAGTGCTCAGGACTATTTCGACAACTTTTGAAACTTGGGGACTAAAGCGCCAATTATGCAAACTTAGCTCATTTTTCATCCGATTTTAAACATTTTGCATCCGAAACATATAAAATGCAATTTTGAGATATTTTCAGATTTTGATGCATTTCGAGCATTTTAAATGTTTTGCGTCAGATTGACCAAAAATGATGAGTATTTACACACTCATCAATCCTCACACTAAACTATTGCTAGTCCCTAGCAATCTTTTGTGAAAACTTAATGGATTTGAATCTCTTTACCAAAAGCCATTACTCGAGTAGCCAAATGTTTTAGTTCAAGTAAGAACTATGGTACATCGATAACCATGTGATTTTGAGCAAACCACCGCCTTCCAACGGATTTGATTTGTCTTTACCGAAGCCGCTTTGCTCGGACTAGCCAACTCTTAGATAAAATATCTTATCTTTGGTGAGTGATTACCAATTATGGTTTTCAATCGCCTTTACCACAAGCCATAAACTTGCGGGCTAGCCAACTCTTCACTTTTAAGGATACGCGAAATGAATACCATACAATTTTGGGCAAATTGCAATCCGTCAACGGATTTGAGATATCTTTACCAAGAGCCGTTTGCTCTCGGATTAGCCAATCCTTTTGTTTATTAGACATGGCGGATCGATAACTATGTCGAGTAAGCGCAGAACACTTACTCCAAAAAAAATTTTGGCCAAAATGGGAGAATTGGGTGGTATAATTACATGATAAAATTCGTGAGAATTCCCCCACACTTAGAAATGAATATTGCCCTCAATATTCAAAGTACCACGGTTATGCCGAAACCGAGAACGTAAAAGGGAAATACTACTACCATTATTTTGAAAGATTTTTTTTTTTTTTTTTTTTTTTTTTTTTTAACTAGAAAACTCTTTATATACAACAATGGGCAACTCCCCACACTAGGGTGGTAGAAAATAGAAAGAAGTCGAAATATGGGTGAAACCCATATGGCATGCTATCGCTTTTGTTTCCCGAGTCGCTATCTTGACTCGATCCCCGCATTCATTGGTTCATGGGAAAGCAATGTGAAAACGAATCTCGATCGGACTTTCGCTCACGGTGTTAATAAACATATGAACATCGAAAGTTCCACACCGACGAGATACAACCGCGGTATTGTTAATAGTAGAAACTATAAAGGATGATACCGGGTCAAAGATGGTGTCCTCATTACCGAAAGAGAAAAGGAAAGAGCAACCACACAATCCGTGAAGAATGAAATAAAGATGTGCATGAGAATGCATGTCCATTCCTCATCGAATGAAGCAAATCACCATTTTGACATTTTAAGCTTAAACTTGAAGCTTATATTGTGATTGTCAATAAGATGTCCGGGAGGAGGGTTGGAAACGGTTCTTCAATCAACATTTTCCGTAAAAGGATGTCCCCTCCGGATCAAAGTAGTATTATCGATTCTGTTGGAATCGACTTATCACTAAGAAAGGCATCGACTTCATTCCAAAAGTTGTCATCTTCCTCATCGAGAGTGAGAAGGGATGGAAGAGTCGAATAATAAGACTAGGAGATGATGGATCATTTTGAGCAATTCTTCAATGGGAAGAATGTCTCCCATTGGATCACAAACATCATCATCCAATTCGATGAAATCAAGAGAGTTTGGTTTCATCGACGAGTTAACAAACTCGACACGATAAACCGATTCCGGAGGTGGGACAAGGGTGTGCTCTTAGAGCTAGCAATTCCCACCACTTCCGATAAAGTCTCCGATTCTAGATCATCATCATCAAGAACACTCTTGACTTCCGGTACAACTTTCAAACCATTTGTTTGAACCAGGTTGATTTTCAAAGCTTTTAACTCATCACGCTTTTGGTGACTCCTCTTAACCGTGAAATTTGAGAGTGTTGCATTGATTCTTTCGCATTTTTGATCAATTGTGGCAACACTGCTTGGATAGAGGCTTGAGTTTTGGTTGATATTAAACGTGAGTTCTTCGTTGTCAACCCGTATGGTCAACTCTTCAAAAATACATCAATCGAGCACGACTGCTCTCAAGAAAGCTCTCCCTAAGATGAGGGAACTCTAGGATCCGCATCAAAGTCTACTACAACAAAGTCGGTGAGGAAAGTGAAACTTTCCTACTTTCACCACGACATCCTCGGCTATCCCAAGTGGACGAGTTATGGTACGGTCCGCTAGCTCGAGTGTCATACAAGTGGATGTAAGTTTAGGAAGAGACATTTTCTTCCATACTCGAGTTGCATGAGGTTAATGCTAGCGCCAAGATCGCCAAGGCGGAGCATTGAACCATCCCCAAGAAATCACACGGGATTAAAACCTTCCGTGGTCTTCAAGCTTTTGGGAAGCTTCTTGAGAAGGACCGTTGAGCATTGCTCATTGAGAGGGTTTTAGCCATCTCGGATAGCTTATCTTTGTTGCTCAAGAAGCCTTTAAGCGTGGATGCAAATTTAGGCATTAGAACGAGAGCATCAACGAAGCTTATATCAAAGTGTAGCTCATTGAAAATTTGGAAAATTTTTTCCATTTGCTCTTTGGTTTTGTCTTTGAGCTTCTCATCATGCATTCTTGATGGGTAAGGAAGTCGACAAGACTTTTGAGCCGGATGGAAGAGTTTTCGCTCGAAATTTGTCTTGAACTTGGGTTCCGGACTTAAAGCTTGACTACCGAAGGTGGGACGTGTCTTGATGCTTGGGCTTGAAAAATGCACCTTGTCTGTTGTGTCCTGGTAACTTGACTCATTGCTCCCGGTGGAGGAGGCATTGAGTCAAAGTTCCATTGTGCGTCTTACCACTACGAGTGGTGACGGCTTTAACTCGGCATTTGGATTAGGAACCGTATTTCGGAGTCCTCCAAAAGATGATGAAGCTTTGTTCATATTCATGTTCATGAAACCGCTCATCATATTCTTCAACTCATTTGTCTCGCCGAGACATTGTGGTATCAATTTCCTTTTTAGCTCAACTCTCATGTTATTGATCCGAGTTTGCATTGAATGTATGCTTGACTCAAGAATTTTCATGAAGTCAATTGGTAGGGAGCTTGAGAAGGTTGTTGATAACTTTGCCGATTGGAGCTTGATATGGTTGGTTGAAATTGTTCGGTTTTGATTGAAATTTTGAGAGTTATTAAAGTTTTGTCCTTGATTCGAACAAAGCGATTTTGATTGCCATGGTTTTGCACAGGAGGAAAACCGGTGGTGTCATACCGCTAGGTGCACGGTAGTGAGGATCGCCTTGTGGTCGGTATTGATTGTGGTTTACTGAAGCTACGGAGCTTGGTAAAAGAAGCATCGGTTGCTTGACAATCATAATACGCGTGTGGACCACTACAAGTTTCACACACATTGTTTAAGGCTTTGATTGGTTCCGGCTTATGAATTTCGCTTTTGATTTCCTTTACCTCTTTCATCATACAACGGATGACGTCCGTTAGAGCGGCTATCGGAGCGGCTAACTCGGAAGAGTTACCGGATGAAGAAGCAGGAGTGTTTGGAGTATTGACTTTGTTGAGAAATAGGAACTTTTGATTTTGCTCGCAAATCTCAATCACATCTTTAGGCTTACGATTCAAGATATTGCCACCGCGGTGCGTTCAAAGAATCTTGATCGCTACCGCTCAACCCATTATAAAAGATATTAACTTGTTGAAGCTCCGTGAATTCATGATGGGGCATTTCCGAGGAGATCTTTGAATCTCTCCCATGCCTCTCCAAAGTTTTCATCGAAATTTTGACGAAATCCGAAATTGCATTTTAAGATTAGTCGCCTTTGATGGAGGAAAGAAGTAATTGACAAACTTTTGAACAAGATCCTCCCAAGTTTCGATGGATCGAGGGTTCTTTTTCCACCAAACCGGCCGTCCCTCAAGTGAGAATGGAAATAGCATCAACTTGATTACTTTTGTGGCACATCCTTGAAATTGATAGTTGAAGTCAACTTGTTAAACCATCGGATGTGTGCATACGGGTCTTCTCGGTCAAACCCGTGGAATTGATTTGTAGACACAAGTTGGATCAAATGTGTCTTCAATTCAAAGTGATCGAATTGATTGTTGGTAAAATGATGGCATCTCCATAACCCTCGGTGGGTGCTCGGAGCATTTCCACCATAGTTCGCTCGTCCGCCATATTGTTGTTTGAAATAGTACGATTCTCGGGTTCGACTATTTGGGCAAAGACGCTCACGAGAACGTCTTCTAGGAATTTCGCTAGATCACGCAAGGGACTCAATGATCTAGAAGAACGAGTGCGATGCACTAGAGTTAACTCTAAGGGATCTCGAGTTAAGGAAGGAATTATATAAATGGGAAAAGAAGAATCTTTTGAGTTTTATGGTTATACATATATAGAAACAAAAGAATTTTTTTTGTGTTTTATATGTTTAAGATGTTTTGGGGTTTTTTTTTTTTTTTGATTTTATAAGAAAATATATATAGATATAGATGGTATAAACAAGGAGTGAATATTCAAATCACTAATCTGCTAAGCGTAAGATAATTAGCACAGCTCCCCGGAAGCGGCGCCAAAAATTTGATCGGGTCCAAACCGTCAAGTTTTATCACACAAGCTGACCACTTATGAATGGTCAACCGTAACAAACTTCAAACAGTCTGGAACCAAATGCAATTAAGATCTAGAGGAGTATAGTGTTTCCCCAGGTCGTTAAGTCCCAACGAGTTGTGCGATGAATAATCAAACGAATAGTGATCGAGAGAATTTGAACGGGAAAAAGGATATGATAGATTATACCTAAAGAAAAAGTGTATAAATTACAGGGGCTTAAATGCAAATTAAAGAAAATTAAAAAGATAAATTATATTAAATAAACGCTATCACTATTTTTAAAATCTGATGTTTTTGATTTTTCTATTATAAAATTAAATTAAAAACTACGTAACGTACAAAAAAAAATGTGAAACTGAAGCAATATTAATCCTAAAAATATAAAAATGACATTTTTACAAACCTAATGATAAGAGAAAATTTTGAGAAAAAGAAAATTATTTTTATTACTATTTATTTAATTATTATTAATTAAAAACTATTTTTACTTATTTAATTATACCCTAAAATATAAGAAAATATAAAATAAAGCTAGAAAATGAAATTATGACTTAGAAAATCTAAAATAACTAAAGAAAATTTTCAAAAATTTTGTATTTTTCGATTATTTTTCTATTTTCTATGAATTAAAACTATTTGAAACAACTTAAATTGCTAAAAATTACAAATTTAACTAAAAAATCTGGAAAAATTATTTTTTGCTTTTGTATTTATCTTAACCTAGGAAAATTGAAAACTTATTTTTTGAAGTTTTTCCGATTTAATTGCAATAAAAGCTAATTAAAATTGCCTAAAACTGCTTTTAAATGAGGAAAATAGCAAGCAATTGCTAGAAAAATATGAAAAATTCAGAAAAGTCTAAATTTATATTACGAGTCTATGAAAATATAAAAACAATGGCTTAAGTGAAGGATTAAGAGGCTGCAGTGACAAGTGCTTATAAATAAGCACTCAAAATAAGCTAAAGGCCACAAATGAGCACCAAATGAAAGCAGAAGCTATAATATGCTAAAACATCCTAATACCAACCTATTCCAGCTACTCAGAACCTTAAGATAACCAGCTACAAGCTATTGAATACAAGCTCAAATAAGAGAAAATCAGTTTGGGGTGCTTACTTCAAGCTCATGCAACTGCTTATTAATAAGCTGATTCAGAAAACCATAAGTTGGAACCTAAAGTATACCTGGCTAGGAACTTGTAAGCCAAGAATGAGCCTGAGATAAGCTCAAATGAGCTTTTGACAACCTTCGCCAAACTCATGCGAGACTCGCTTAAACGCGAGTCGGTGCATGGCACTTTCGCCTATTTGACAAGCTAATTTGAAGCTTATAGGAAATTACTAAAATTCAACAAAAATCATTTATCAACTCTTGACCAATTGAAGTTTTTAAACCCAAAGTTTCACTGGAATTGAACCAATAATGAAGCTATGAAAAATCACCCAAGTTGGGTGAAAACTGAGATTTTCAACTTTTGACTTTTTTAGCAGTTTTGGAAAGCTGACTTTTATGAGATTTGATTACAATTTACCAACTGAAAATGATGAAATGAGCTATAGTAAAGCTATATTAAGTTACTCTACTGATTTCTAAACATAAATCAAGCTTTTGATTTTTAAAAATCCTAACAGTTATGCAATTAGGACAGATCCTAGGTGATTTTGACTTTCACTGATCTAAGGTCCCATTTTATGACAGGAATAGACTAAGTGAGGCTAAATGAGGTTAAGGCAACTGATTTTGAGCACAAACCAAGCCTTAGACTCAATTAAGCCACTGATCCAAACAGTAGTTTATATCACTAAATGTACTACTTAATACTCTAAAACACAAATCTCATCTGCTGGACTGCTTATTCTAGATTCAAAATGCAATATTAACACTGACTGAGCTATCCTAATCAACTAAACTGCACTTAACCAAATCTGAGCTATCTATGCAAAATAAAACTTAAAACAGTAACTACTTAACTAAGGTAGCAGTGATGTAAATTAAATAACCAAGAGATCAACTAAGAATGAACTAGATCAAACTAGATTTAGTGCAGATTAAACTATACTAACAATCTTGATAAGCTTGTATAGATTTAAGAGAATTTAGCACTCACATGACGTCCTAGCCACAATGGCTTGTAAACATACAAAAGAACCACTGAATAAAACCAATTTTCAACCCAAATCCAACACTGCATCAACCAAATTCCATTTCCATCACTGCCTAACCACAATTTCCCCACAGTTGACTTTCGTTGACCAAATATCAAATTTGCTTGAAACTGAATTATGAGCTTACCAAAAGCTAAGAGTAGCTTTAGTAAACTTATTAGAGTTATAATAAGGCTTATGGAAGCCTGGCTTTTAGGTTATTTAAACTACATAAGTAAAAGAAAATTTAAAAACTAGAAACTTGGATAAACTTTGAATTACTACTTGAACTGGATTACAAACGTTTAAATAACTTATATTTAATACATAGAAACTGAAAATAACAATTTAAGACTTAAACTAATACATTGATAATAAAACGAGTTTATAAGAACTTCTAAAAATTAACTACTACCCTTCTCTCCTTCTTCTTCCTCTATTTATACCCAAAAACCTTTCTCTCTCTCCCGAGCATTTCCACTTGCATTTGGGACCATTGGATGGCTTGAGTTGATATTGGCCATTGATTCGATTTTGGCGCCAAAATGGATTTAACAACTGTGGGGGGTTTGAGTGTTAGGTTGAAGAAGCAATAAATGCATTTTGTTTGGTTGTTGAGATGGAGTGATAAGGTGTGGGAAATGAGCTGGAGGTGAGGGTGATGGAGTGTTGCAGAGGAAGCAGTTGGGAGGAAGGAGATAGGGCGGGAAAAAGGGTGTGATAAGTTTGACCGGAGTGTTTGACTTGGGGTATTAATAAGGCAGGGGTCAAACAGGGGGGTTCAATGGTTTGGCAGGGGTCCAAAGGGTTTTGGCATGGGCTCAAAAAGGTCCAAAGGGTCAAGGCTTGTAATACAATGACTTGTTTTGCAATTTCTGAAAGTTGGAGGACCAAATCTGCCATTTTATCAAAGTTGTTCCAAGGGACCAAAAATGACAAGTTTTAATAGTACAAGGACCATAATGGACATTTTCAAACTTCCAAGGACTATTTAAGCCAACTTTTAAACTTGAAGGACCAAACTTGTAATTTCTCAAAACTTTTGACATTTTTTCACCAAAGGACTAATTATGACAAGTTATGATTTTAAAAGGACCTTTGGTGACTTTTCTTTTAAAGTAAGTGCTCGTGGACTATTTCGACAACTTTTGAAACTTGGGGACTAAAGCGCCAATTATGCAAACTTAGCTCATTTTTCATCGATTTAAACATTTTGCATCCGAAACATATAAAATGCAATTTTGAGATATTTTCGATATTTTGACGCATTTCGAGCATTTTAAATGTTTTGCAGTTCAGATTTGACCAAAAATGATGAGTATTTACACACTCATCAAAGATGAACCTTCGTCTCATCTAGAAGTTGAGCTCATGACCTTAATTAAAGACCAAGAATCTCGATTGGAAATTTGCAAGCAATTAAAAGAAAAAAATGCACTGTTAACTAGGGATAATGAATGCTTAATAAGGCAACTCAACGTTTTCAAAACTTAAGAAAAACGTGAACAAGGTTTTGAAGTCGCTTTTGCTAAATCTCATCAAAACGAAAAATCATTAGAACGACAGATACGTGATCTAGTCGCATCCAAGAATGCTTTGTTGTCTCAAAATAGAACAACTAAAACATGATCATAAACAACAACTTAACGCTCTTACCTTGGAAACTCAAAAAGCCAAGTCTGAGTTGCTAACTTGTCAAAAACAGTTCTATGAGTACAAAAAGCATTCCACGAAACGAATAGATAACTATCTTGAGGAAATTGTCGATTTACAAAACAAAATCAAAGAGTTTCGAACTGTTGTTTATAAACATGGTGAATCAATCACAATGATTCAAAAGTTTACTTTAAACCAAATCCAAATGGATATGGACCGAATCTTGCGATTACAAACCTAAGTTTTCTAATAGAGCATTCAAACCAAATCTCAAGTTTACAAAGCGAACATAGAGTTGATGATTCCATTATGAGTGTTGTTGAATATAATCGTCAAGAGGAATTAGATGCGTAAGACGAGAGTCGATCAAAATTATAAAATGTTGTTTATAACAAACCATTTAACTATTCAAAAGCCGTCACTTTCGTTGCACAAAAGGATTTTCTAACACACCTACTCGAGGGTCCTTTTCCAATCTTGTACAAATTAATGGTCCTTTACCTTCACTCGAAGAAATAAAACCATTAGCGAAAATGTAAAGTTATAAAATATTTTGAAACATTCATTTCGGACATCAAAATTTTGGAACGTGAAATTGAATTTCATTCGAAATAAAAGTTGAACATTTTCAATCGCCTCTTAGGCGTGCACAAAGAGATATTCTTGAAAAAGAATTTTACCTCATGTCCAAATTTGAAAAATTGTGCTATTTATTGGGAAAGAGATTTTCACAAGGAGCTTGGAATTATGAAAAGAGTTTTCGAACAAACAGAAACATCAATTTCAAATACAAAACGTAAAAAGAAAATGTTACGAAAAGATGTTGATCGACTCTTGGAAGATGTTATCTCTGCTGATATCCATAATGTTGTGTTATTACATTCTTTTGCATATGCATTTCATTCTATCTCTGCAGATACTGTGGATTCTGTTGAAATTGTTGAGATACTGATACTGTGTCACAAATCAAGTCTTTAAAAGATGAAAATGAATATTTGTTAAACGAACTATCAAACGCAAAACGTCGTCTTCAATGGTGTCAAAAAGATTGTCATAATCCTGAACTCGCTTTGCAAAACAAGATCAACCAGTTGCATACCAAAACTCTTTGTCCTAAACTTGAGCAACTGGATGACCAAAATGTGTCTTTGAAGTGTCAAATCTCAAAATATGAACAAGAAATTTCAAAAGTGAAAAAGGAATATAGCGTCATATTTGATTTACTCAAAAAGACTCGTGCTAAAGCGTCAAAAGATATTGATAATCATCTGGCATATATCAAAGATGTTTTACGACGAGACGGACTCACTCGTTCTAAAAATCTAGATTTGTTACACAAAATCCATGATCTAAAGGCAGAGTTGGTGCTACTTAAGCAAGATAGGGATAGTAACACAAATGTAACTGCACCAAAACAGATTCAAAATGACTCTAGAACATCTAATGACAAACCACGTGAAACTAATGTGCTTCCCTCTACTGAAACAGGAATAGTTGCCTCTTTTCCCAATGCCTGCACTTCACAGCCTAGGAGCAATACAAGGAAGAATAGGAAGTTGCAACGTAAGAAAAGAACAATAAAGAATGTTGAAGTAGAAGAACACCCTAGGACTTTGAATAAAACTCAAGTTGCTCCCACTTTAGATATTGCATCTGACAAATGTAATGGAAAAAGTGATGTAACGAATCTTTGAACCTTTAAGTACTTTTGATGTTAAGTCCAAGCTTCTTGTGTTATATGTCGTAAAAGTATGCTTTCGATTGTCATGATAAATGTGTTGCTAAAAATATCTTGTCTCGTTTACGGAATCCTAAGAAACGGAATACCTCTAGGCCCACTAAAGCTTCTAAGTCTGTGCTTGGTAAACCGCCCTCTTTAGATTCTAAGAAAAGCATTGATCTCCCTATAGCTCCATTATCACCTCCAAGGATCATAGTACCACCTAGTGCATTCACTAAGACTAAAGCAAAGACTAGTTGGAGATGGCAGAAATGGCTACATAATACACTTGGCTTTACATGGATACCTAAAATCATGGACATGTGTGTTTCATCTATATCTGCATCGGAACCCTCTAACTCTTCGGGTTCCACATCTACCTCTATTCCATCTGTGTCGTCTGTGTTGAATGCATGTGATACATATCATCCTCTGGGTTGTTGATAGCGGATGTTCCCGACACATGACAGGAAATCTCAAACTGTTATCAAACTTTATTACAAAGTTCGTTGGCACTGTCAGATTCGGGAATGATCACTTCGCAGCTATCATGGGCTACGGAGATTACATCAATGGCAACATCGAAATTAGCAGAGTTTATTATGTGGAAGGTCTCGGTCATAATCTCTTCTCAGTTGGTTAATTTTGTGATGGAGATTTGGAAGTTGCTTTTAGGGAGAAAACTTGTTTCATTCGTGATCTACAAGGAAACGATCTTATGTCTGGTCAATGCACATCAAGTCTTTACACAATCTCAATGCAAGACATGATTGCTTCATCTCCCATCATCTACTCTCTAAGGCTACATCTACTAAATCTCGGCTATGGCACCGTGCCTCTCACATCTAAACTTTCAAACCATAACCAACCTTGCTCGATACAAACTAGTTGAAGGTCTCCGAGATTCCGGTATTCTAAAGATCACCTCCGCTCGACTTGAACAAGGAAAAGCACTGTGCTCACTTTCCTTCAAAGGTGGAACACGACTCTCGAAGATGTGCTTCATCTTCTTCACATGGATTTGTGTGGCCCGATGCGCGTCTGACGATTAATGGCAAATGCTACATCTTGGTAATTGTAGATGACTACTAAAGATGGACTTGGGTTTATTTTCTTGAAGTAAAGATCAAGCTTCACGATGATCATCACCTTCCTCACGAAAATTCAAGTCCACTCCGAACACATGAAGACAAATCGAGCAGACAAAGGAACTGAATTTGTGAATCAAACTCTTCGTGCATTTTATGAGAAAGTGGGAATTGAGCATCAAACATCTATTGCACGTACACCGTAACAAAACGGAGTTGTTGAAAGACGAAACCGCACGTTAGTGGAAGCTCGCAAGAACGATGTTAATTAATGCTAAACTTCCGGATTACTTATGGGTGAAGCCATGTCAATCGCATGCTACACTCGTAATCGCTCAATCATTACCAATCGCCACAACAAAACACCTTATGAGCTTATCCACAACCATAGACCGAATCTCAAACACTTTCACGTATTTGGATCCCTTTGTTATCCGAATAATGATTGTGATGACTTTGGTAAGCTCAAAGCCAAAGCGACATTGGATTCTTTATAGGATATTGTGAAAATTCTAAGGGTTTCGGATGCGGAATCGTCAGATAAAGCGAGGTTATGGAAGCGATTCATGCAAATTCGATGAACTTACGAAATGGCTTCGAGCATAACGACTTGGAACCCGGTCACAACCGTTTAAACTTCCCCAAACCCCATCATCACCGAACCAAGCCCCGACTTACTCGTCAACAAATGGAAAAGCTATTTGCTCACTGTTTAGTGATGATATTGATGATCGTGCTCGGTGTATCCAATATTTCCACCGCTCAACCCGATCATATTCCAATACCGATACACCGCTACAACAACTCTTTGTTAAAGAAGCACCACCATTGTCTCTACAACAACAGTTAAACAAAGCGCATCCAATGACGAACCGACTAATGATGTTCGAACAATGAAGTACCCCACCGCAGATTTTGATCCAAATGAGTTCTTCAACCCGTTTGCTAATGACTCATTGCACCGGATGTTGCGAAATCATCTACAAGCCATTTGAATCCTCCCAATATGCATAATGTATATCAACATCAACCTTCCACACATCGTTGGACGAAAGACCATCCTCTTGAGAACATTATTGGTAACCCGAATCAACCAACGTAACAAGACAACGTCTTCACACAGACAGTGAACATTGCATTTATGCACTCACCGTCCCGCCAATCTGAACCTAAAAACATTAAAGATGCAATGACCAAAGACAACTAGATTGAATCCATGCAAAAGAACTCAATCGGTTTAAACGTCTTGAAGTATGGGAATTGGTTGAAAGACCAACGGGGTCTTCGCCATTGGTCTAAAATGGATTTGGAAAAAAATTGGATGTTGAAGGAACCGTAATCGAAACAAGTCACGTCGGTGGCTAAGGGTTATAGAAAGGAAGAGGTATTGACTTTGAAGAATCATTCGCTCCGGTTGCTCGTCTTGAGGTCGTTCGGATATTTCTGGCATTCGCGGCTCACATGAACATCACGGTCTTTCAAATGGATGTCAAAACTGCCTTTCTGAATGGGAAACTAAAAGAAACGATCTATGTCAGCCAACCAGAAGGATTCGTTGATCCAGAGTTCCCGAACCACGTTTACAAACTGAATAAGGCTCTCTACGATCTCAAACAAGCCCCTCGGGTGTGGTATGATAAGTTATCATCCTTTCTCATTGCCAATAATTTGACTAAAGGTTCGGTCAACCCTACACTTTTCATACAATATCACGGGGCTCACATTTTAATCGTTCAAATCTACGTAGATGACATCATTTCTGGGTCAACACATTTAAAATACTCAAATGCTTTTGCAAAACTAATGACAAAACATTTTGAAATGTCAATGATGGGTGAACTTACGTTCTTTCTAGGACTGCAAGTTCATCAATCACCCCGTGGTATTTTCTTTAGTCAGTCCAAATATGCCCTTGAACTTTTAAACAAATTTGGAATGCAAAACTATGACACCTATGCCACACCAATGGCACATACCAAGAAACTAGACGCTGATTTACATGGGAAATTGGTGGACCCTACCAAATACCATAGTATCATTGGGTCTCTCATGTATCTAATAGCTAGCAGGCCTGATATTGTTTTTGTCGTATATCTTTGCTCCCGTTATCGATCGAGACCAATCAATCTCACCTCTCGAGGCTAAAAGAATCCTTCAATACATCAAGGGAACCATTAACTTGGGGATCCGGTATCCGAAGGATTCGGTTTTGAACTAATAGCTTTTTCGACGCCGATCACGCAGGATGCTTAGATTCACGAAAAAGTACTTGAGAGCATTACAATTTCTTGGTGATAAACGGTGTCATGGAAATTGAAGAAGCGTGGATTGTACATCATGTCCTCAACCGAGCGAGAATATGTAGCCATGTCGGCGTGTTGTGCTCAAGTCATTTGGATGAGAACACAACTCAAAGACTATGGTTGCGTGTTTGACAGAATCTCGATGTCTTGCGACAATTGGAGTGCTATTACGATCTCGCAACTCTGTTCAACATTCAAATCTAAGAACATTGATCTTGATATCATTTCATCAAGGAGCACGTGGAGCAGTCTTGTTGAATTATACTTTGTGGTCTTGAATACCAACTGGCGATCTCCTCACCAAAGCCTTAGCTCTGCTAGGTTTAATGAGTTGGTCCATGTGACAACTCGTAATTTCAGGTCATTTTACAAACTTTGAAAATTTCACTATTTATCTCGGGAATTTACTATTCACCGGTTACTATTCAAAATTTTACTATTCACCATTTTCGTAGTCGAAGTAATATTCTGAGAACGTATTTCAAAATTTACTATTTACAAAACACTATTCATTCCCGGAGAAAATCACGATTTATGAGTCACTATTCATCATTTTTCGTAAACTAGGTTTACGAGTATCAAATTCGCGTAACCTAAATGGTTTAGCTGCGAATTCATGAACATTTCATCGAGGACATTTCATATAGGATAGATTTAGACTACATATCATCAATAACATCATTTCATATCGGTTCATGCATGGATTTGCATTTTTCAATTAAACGTTTATTTTCCTATTAAATAAACGCTATCGCGTAAACATTTATTTTGAATATTGATCCGACACTTCCAAAAATATTTCTAATATATTTTTATTCTCATTTTGAGACTTTAAAAATTATATTATTAATTTACCCGGTGTTTTCAATTTATTTTGTATATAAATTGTTATATATAAATAATTACGACGGTTTTCGTAAATTCAACTCGATAAATATTTATTCACTCAATACTTGTGAGAAATGTATTTTTATATTTCTTTATGACATTGATATATTTTATTTTGTTCCGTTAATATTTATTTCTAGCTAACTCAGTACCCGATAACAAAATATCTTAGCTTAATTTACAAAATATTACATTTATATATATACATTTTATACAAAATATCTCATCAAAGTCATTTTTCTTCATATGGCCCCCCTTAGTCATCAAGATGACTACTTTCAATTGGCTTCTTAAATTACAAAAGTACCCTTAGGCTAGATATTTTGTTTAAGTAGTCATTATTCTCTTAATTAAACACATACATACATTATTTCAAGTGTGAAAAAAAATATCCTCTCATCTCTTTCACTCCATGGAACCGGCCATACAAGAAGAACATGAAGAAACCATAAATTTTTCTAGCTCAAGTGTTATTTAAGTTCTATTAGTGATCTTGTTAAGGTTTTGAAATAAAAACCTCAAGAATTATTAAGCATACTTTTCTCAAAAACTCTTCAATCATTCAAGTAAGCATTTCATGGTCTTTATAACTTTTTCATATTCATCTTATTGTTATTTCATCATTTTTGCAAGAAACATGCATGTTACATATGAATTTATACCACTTTTGTTGTTTTTATTACTTATATTGAAATATGATCATCCTATAAATTATCCCTTGAAACATATCACTTTTGGTGATGTCTAGGAACCCATGACACCCTAAGAAGGTGTATGGTAGGATTTGAATAGCTTCGGAGTTGTTTTGAATTGGTTAGAATAGGTTTGGCGCGAGAAAAACTCATTTCGACAAGTTTACATAAGGGTCTGTCCATATTTTGAAAATCTGGAAATCTCGACAGTAGATAAAATTTTTGGCCTAGATATTTAGAAAATACACTTTAAAAGCAGCGTGGCGCTTGAGCGGATTAAAGCGGAGCTATAACGAAGAAGTTATGAATTTTTCAAGTTGACGACGAAAATTAATTGTTTCAGAAAATTCAGCATGCTGTCTCGACTTTTTACGAGTCAAAAATGAGTCTTAAGCGTTATAAAATGTGTCAAATTATCAAAAATATATTAGTATACTTTGATACGAAGCTAAGGACATATAAAACGTAGAAAACGGACTTGTAACGATTAAATTACACGCGATTTAACAAAGTTGCCGTAACTTTATTATATAAGAAAAACTAATATATTTCTATTAGACAAATATTACCGCTACGAAGGACCATGTTGAGGGTCGTTTTTAACATGGATGTAGTACTTTTTATAACATGATGTCTTCTAGTAAAAGTAAGTTCGCCAAGCATATTTTCCAAAATGTCCAACCGTTCGTCAAGCGGAGTTGTAACGAATAAAATATGGTCGCTTAAACTTTGCCGAAAACCACCCTTAAACGATATTTTGGACACAAGTACCATACTTAACCTATATTTTTCTACGTGATCGAGACCTCTAGGGTGAAAACTTAAATGCTAAAACTTTGAGATATTGATACAAGCTTCCCAAAACCGTTGAGTTTGTTTCCTAACACTCGACGTGCACCATTGTACGACTAGCTTTTCGAGGCCGTTTTGTCACTTTCATGAAATTTCAACGACATTATTTTCGACGAAAAGTTATAATTTCATAATAAATCATTAAATGATTATCGTAAGATATCATTTCAACGTAAATACTTGTAAAGTATTTTATAACATGACGAGATGTCATAAACATATATTTCGACGATAAACATTATTTTCAAACGTACAAGTGGTATAGATTACATGTGGATTTGCATACAAGACATTGTTTCATGATTTACATTAGATCATATCATTCATAATAGATCACGGTCAGAGGTTGCGCCTCATTTCGATGTTGCCATTATATCATCATTATCATTGCAATGGTGAGTTTTCATAGCCCGATTTATTCAAGTTTTTACTTTATTTCAAACCTACGGGAGAATACATTGCACATCATTTTTATTACGATGCCAAGTATATCAAATTCATTACATTGCTTAAGTTACCTCATGCCAATTGAATGTCCCCATTATATAACATGAGCCGTTAATTTCATAGAAGCGAGTGAGTGGATAGATCTATCGAGGTGACTCCTCCATCCGGGTTGGTGGATTCCAAGCGGTTAAACGGATGCATTTCATTTAATATCATTATTTGAGTTGTTTGGCAAACACTCTGTTGGGGCGAACATCATGATCAGTCTAGTTTCGGTGTCATGGACTTATAGCAATTGTAACATTTTTATGTGACATTATTGTCATACATGGCCTATACTTGTGGTAGTCGTATTAAACATTTTACATGAACTCTATGAACTCACTCAACCTTTGTGTTGACACTTTTAGCAATGTATTTTCAGGTTACTAAGGCATATACTTCATGGCATGCATGTGGACATATCATAGAGTCGCGGTGACGACGCGTCTCACATGGGATTTATACACTTTAAAAACATCGTTTGACTTGTACCAAACTTATTTTTTGCACATAGTAACTTTCATTTGGGACCTATCTTTGTAACTCGAATGTTTTAATATATCAAGCGATGTTCTTTTCAAACGACACTTTAGGTCGTTCAATATAACTTGTGATTGTGATGCTATGACATCATCCCCGAAATTTCATTCCACCGCAAAACTCGTAATTTGGGGTGTGACGGTCCACGGATTGGTATCGGGTGTTTGACTCGGAGGAACTGGATGAACATTTAAAACATTCTTAAAACGGTCAAACACCAAAACCTCTCTTGTAAATATTTTCAAAAACAAAATACAAAAATATAAAATCGATAAAACAACAAAAATATTCTTCTATCTATATTTCTTTTAACATGGCAAGTACAAATCTTCCGTCAACACTGTATCTTTAAAAATTAGGTATTTTCTCGATCAAGTGTTGAGGGAGAAGTAAATATTTTTCGGTTTCATAAAACCTTGTACTTCCATGTTACCTCATCCCGGTTATTTCTTTGAAAATGGTGGTCACATTTCTGGTTTACTGACACTCCCCGGACTCAAATTTATAAAATTTCATTATTTCTTAAATCAAGGGGGAGTGTCGTCAAGTTTCTTTCCAAATATCTTTCGTTTGGTAACCAAAATGGAAGTTATGGGTGTTTGATGTAAATGGTTAAGGTGGAGGGACTGAAAGTGTCAAATATTCAAAGTATTTTTTAATAAAACTTTTCAAAACACATTAACTCCACCACATTTATTACACAACTACCCAAAATCTACGCATAACATTCAACCTGCAAATCCGTGTTTTTGATCATCATTTTGTAAGTGTTTTTACGTTTTTAACATGATTATAAAGGTTTTTGATATCATAAACATCCAACGGTTTAATCTCGTGTTTCAGTGAGATTTGTGTTCTACGCGTAAGCTATGAACACCAATTCTTCCTTTGAGTGTTATTGGTTAAAATGGTTGTGTCAAAACGTTTATTTAATCACATTGAAACCAATTCTATCAATAAAACTCACACAGAAACACGAATGGAATGATTTTGATAATTAGCGTTTTATGCATGAATTGGGTATTTTTAAGTGTGAATGTTTTTGGTTAACTAGATGGTTAAAGATGTTGTTTATATGTTGAATTGATTATATCCATGCTGAAAACTTTCCCAGTAACATCAATTGTGTGAGAATCAATCTTTAGGGTTTAAGTTCATAAGATTTGGGTATTTTTGATCCATATGGTTTTAATATTAAAACTTGTTTAGAACATCTCTATAGGCCTCTAAGATCACCCAGAAAAACTTTGATGCATTTCCTATGGCTAAATCTCATAGTCGTAATTCTTGAATGATTAGGGTTTTGAGTTTTACGCATAAGTCATTTTATGCATAACTGCTTAAATAAGTATTCATGTTTAGAACTAAAAAGGAATGAATGTATGTAACACCCCCAAATCTCGGTACAGCGGAAGACTTAATCAAGTTTTCGGGGCGTTACTATTGGATTGGTATAGCACACAAGTATAGCAAAAAGTTAGTCATTTAACATTCAAACCAATCCCAAATTTTGTTAATCCAAACATTTAATCCAAAAGAGTAATTATTAGGCCCAAAACATAGTTTAATAAAATAGGTCTCCAAAGTTTATCGTAGTCGAAATGATCCTTGAACCACGCCTCCATGCCAAGCTTTCACCGATCAAGTAATCCAAACATCTCTCGAAATACAGAGAAATCATGCTAAAAGGTTAGCTTACTGTTGGTGAGTTCATAGGTTTAAGTTCAAGAAAATCATAGTGGACCTGTAAGAGTTGATTTGCTATGCAAGACCTAAGATAGATAAATTCCGTTTCACACCGATCCTACCCGAATCACCATTCATAACACATGTCCTGCATCCAGGGACAACTCGGGCCCAGCGACTCTAGGCCAACCCCAGACTAGGTCGAGGTAGAAGTCTATTCTTAGTTAGGCACTGTTAAACCTAGACTAAGGCAACAACTACCGCACATCTATCTAAACAGTCAAGCATATAAGCAAATCCAAATAGTTTTCATGGTCCAAAACCAGCAACATGATTCTCACCCCAAAATAGTTCAAAACGTAGTTAAACGTATATAAAAGTGGGGCTATGAAACTCACCTCGAGCAACCAAAGACACAAATAAACACTAGCAGAAGATAACAATATCACAGCACAACAACTATCGACTCGGCACAACCTATTAATGTAGACCAACTTTAATATATATATATTCCTCAAAATCAACGTTATCTACCCCAATATATTCCATATCTTTATTTCCAAAAACGTCTCGTTTCAACATTTAATCCTAGTGTTTGGTATCCTCATGTGGGTGTATCGACTCAATATGCTGCCATGAATGCACTCAAACAACCAATATATAACTCAATGCGACACAATGAGACCTCTAAACGATAAGCTCCATAGTTCAATAAGTTTCGAATAAATAGTAGACCTTATCGAATTCGTCAACTCGATAAACTCATTTATTTATTCGTGTAAACATTATCCCATAAATCAATCGTATCCTAAAGAGTCATAAGGATAAGTCACCCATTAATAAGGTTACCCAGCGTACCTAGCGGGCTCTTATTAGATTAGTCAACCTAATAAGTCCGCTACCCACGTGGATCAACAATATTAATGCTAGGTTATCCGTAACCCATGCACACAACGTAAGCAATTAAATACTTAAACCAATATTAAATGTCAACAATTGACATTTATTGATAAACGATATACTCGAAACATTAATTACTTATTGATTACAAAACATTTCCAATTTAGTCGTTAGTTTCGTTTAAAATAGTAAATAACAAGATAAGACATGTTATCGACATTTTTGGTACAAAAGCCCATTTATTATTTCTATTTCATAGTTTATTAACATTTCATATATATATATATATATATATATATATATATATATATATATATATATATATATATATATATATATATATATATATATATATATATTAAATCAAATTCCATTATTAATCTCATATCGTTATTTGTTTCGAGTCCACAAGCACGAGTCATAACTTCTCGGCTTTTAATCAATCAATAGTCCAAATTATATCAAAGTCCATGTTACGGCTTTGTCGAGTCAACTATTGACTAAAAAGTCAAAGTGACGTCGACGTAGCTCAATGTCAACAATATATATATCAAGTCCAAATTAAATGTCACAATATCGCCATTCAATCCCAAACCAACTCAAAACAATCTCGCCAACCAATCAATCAACCAAATATACTCGAAACAAATGTTATGACCCTAATGGTCATGAAACGGTCGCGGTCAAGACCACGTGAACCAAACAAGCTCTAAAAGCTTTCCGGCTCCACGCGTCTCATCCAAACCTCAACTACATCAACCAACAAGCTACCAAATCGACCCGACTCGGACCCATGACCCAAGTGGGTCACGTACACCAACCCATGAGCCACGTACATGACCATGGTGGTTCGTACATTCCATACATCACAACCAAACTCAACCAAATCAATTTCACAACACCCAAAACCAATCATTCAAGCTCCAAACACTAACCAAACACAAAACCCATCATCTATCTTAACCAAAAATATGCAACTAAACCCTAAATACACAAACCCATCAAATTGATACACCACACACTTACCAAACACTAATTACTTGTGTATTTAGTCACTAATTAGCTTTAATTTCATGTTCCACCCAAAAGCCCCAAATTTGTTTATAGGGTCGAAACCCTAATTTCAATTTCGTGGGTTTTTATCACCCAAACAAGCTCAAAACTTGTTCCATTTACCTTATCTAATCACCAATTGCAAAACCCCTTTGAAACCATAAAAGTACGAATCTTAATCCTTGAATTTGAAGGTGTTAATGAAGTCCAAATGGAGCGTGTAATATTTGGGAGGAGGGGGCGCCGACTTCAAGAGAAAAGGGGAGGGGTCGGGTTGTAATTTTTCATAACTATCCCGTTTACCCATTCCCGAGCTCACATATTGTCCCCCGAGTGTCCCACAATATTTATTCAACTTTCCAACATTGTTATTTACATTTTTCCACGAGTTTTGACTATTTATTTGTCAATTTTCGAGTTACGGTCTAAAAGTTACAATAATTCTTGTTTTAGGCTTTTCTAGTGCCGAATCGAATAGTGCCTACCAAATAGAGTTAAAACTCATACGATAACTCATTTAATAATGAAATAAACCGTAAAAACCAATAGACGATATAAAATCAAGTCACGGTTTATAAAATATTGATAAAGGAAAATCTCAGTTTAGTTTAACGTAATGCGGTTACCTAAAATAGACTCCCTAAATTGCCAGTTGTCACAGCCTCCCAACCTCAGAAGAAACCCGTCCCGGGTTTCACTCCAAGTTTCTTGATGTCATGAAAAGTTTAGGATACTTCCTACGGAAAACGTCCTCACGTTCCCAAGTGAACTCCGGTCCATGCCGGGAGTTCCAACGAACCTTAATAATCGGAATACGGCTATTCTTCAGCCTTTTGATCTCACGATCCATAATCTCAATCGGTTCCTCAACAAAATTCAATTTCTCATCAATACGAATATCTCTTAAAGGCACAACTATGTTTTCCTCCGAAAGACATTTCTTAAGATTACTAACATGAAAGAAATTGTGTACACTACTCAGTTCCGATGGTAGCTCCAGGCGATATGCTACCGGTCCGATTCTTTCCAGGATTGGAAAGGGACCAATATATCGGGGATTGAGTTTTCCACGTTTCCCAAAACAAACCACTCCTTTCCAAGGAGAAACTTTCAACATAACACAATCTCCAACCTGAAATTCTAAGGGTTTACGTCTCTTATCGGCATAACTCTTTTGTCTATCACGAGCGGTTTGCAGCGATTACGATCTGTACTATCTTCTCGGTGGTTTCTAAGACAAGTTCGGGACACGTAAGTTGACTCTCACCAACTTCACCCAACAAGCAGAGAACAACATTTTCGGCCATACGATTGCCTCAAATGGGCGGCCTTAATGCTAGAGTGGTAACTATTGTTGTAAGAGAATTTGGTGTCTCTCCCAGCATTTGCCGAAATCAATAACACATGCTCTAAGCATGTCTTCTAAAGTCTGAATGGTTCTCTCGCTCTGACCATCGGTCTGTGGATGGTAAGCAGTACTCATATCCAAATTCGTTCCTAAAGCTATTTGTAACGACTTCCAAAAGTGGGATGTAAAACGACTATCCCTATCGGAAATGATAGATATCGGTACTCCATGATGCGATACTATCTCCTTAAGATACAATCGAGCAAGCTTATCAAGGCTATCAGTTTCACTAATAGCTAAGAAGTGAGCAGACTTAGTTAAACGATCAACTATTACCCGGATAAGCGTCATTGCCGCTAAGCGTCTCGATAATTAGTGATAAAGTCCATGGTTATTCGCTCCATTTCCATTCCGGAGTTCGGGTTGAACTAAAAGTCCCGATGGTTTCGATGTTTGGCCTTAACTTTAGAGCAAGTCGAGCACCTACTAACGTCTTGAGCTATATCGGCTTTCATATTGGGCCACCAATAAAGTTTCTTAAGATCACGATACATCTTATCGGCTCCGGGATGAATAGATTATTTTGATTTATGTGACTCGTGCATAATCAACTCACGTATTCCACCATGGAATGCTATCCGACTGCATCTCAAGCATAATGTTCCATCGAACGCTTCAAAGCCGTTTTACTTTCTACCATTCCATGAAGATTCTCATAAGGACGGTTCTCTTCCGTCAATGCCTCTGCTTGGGCGGCTAAAATTTGAGACGGTAAGGGCGAAACAATGGTCATTCCTAAGGATCTAACAAGTAGGGGTGGAATGTCCTCTTTACGATTAAGTGCATCAGCCACAACATTAGCCTTACCAGGATGATAACGTATCTCACAGTCATAATCACTAATCAATTCCAACCAACGACGTTGTCTCATGTTTAGTTCCTTCTGATCTAAGATATGCTTCAAACTCTTATGGTCGGTAAATACTACACACTTGGTTCCATATAGGTAATGTCTCCAAATCCTAAGAGCAAAAACTACAGCACCTAAATCAAGGTCATGGGTGGTGTAGTTTTTCTCATGCTTCTTAAGTTGTCGGGATGCATAAGCAATCACCTTCACGTTGCATCAAAACGGCACCTAAGCCTTTATGCGAAGCGTCGCGATGAGCGACAAAGTCTTCGCTTCCTTCGAGCAAAGCTAGGATGGGCGACTACACAACTTCTCCTTCGGAAGTTGGAATGCTTCTTCTTCCTTTTCTCCCCATTCATACTTAACATCCTACGTGTTAGTTTGGTCAACGACTTAGCTATCTTAGAAAATCCCTCAATGAATCTCCTATAATAGCCTACTAAACTGTCGGATTTTTGATGGGTTCTTAAAAGCTGCCCATTCCTTAATGGCCTTAATCTTAGCTGGGTCAACATGAACACCTCGACTATCTATCACATGACCTAAGAATTGCACGGACGGAATCCAAAATTCACACTTAGAGAACTTGGCATACAACTTCTCCTCTCTCAGCAATCCTAAAATGAGCCTCAAATGCTCTTCATGCTCCTCACTACTCTTAGAGTATATCAAGATGTCGTCTATGAATACTATCACAAACTTATCCAGGTATGGTTTACACACTCGGTTCATGAGATCCATGAAAACCGCTGGTGCGTTGGTCAAACCAAACGACATCACTTGGAATTCATAGTGTCCATAACGAGTCCTAAATGCAGTCTTAGGTGATAACCAGATCGTAAATCGATCTTATAAAAGACACTAGCTCCTTGGAGTTGGTCGAATAGATCATCTATTTTAGGTAACGGATATCGGTTCTTCACTGTTAACTTATTCAATTCCCAATAATCAATACACATCCGAAACGATCCATCCTTCTTCTTCACAAACAACACTGGTGCTCCCACGGTGACGAACTTGGTCAAATGAATCTCTTCTCGACAATTACGCCAACTTGCTTAGACATTTCCTCCAATTCTCTTGGAGCAAGTCGATAAGGTGCCCTGCCACGGGTGTCGCACCGGTATCAACTCTATTTGGAATTCCACTTGTCGGACGGGTGCAATCCTGGCGGATCGTCGAGAAACACATCCGGAAATTCTCTAATGACGGGTACATCGTTGAGGTTTCTTTCACTCTTCTCCTCACTTTTCAATTCAGAAATTCGAGCCAAGAAAAGACAACCTCCTCTATCGATGTACTTCTGGGCCTTAACACAAGAGATGATGCTCAACCGGGAAGGACTTCAACAGTCGCTCCGATCTCCTTGTATGCTCAGAACTTTTTCACCATATGGTAAACGCACAATCTTCTCATTACAAATGATGTGTGCACCGTTCTTCGACAACCAATCCATTCCGATAATGACGTCAAAACTTCCTAAGGTAACCGGCAACAAGTCTATACTAAATGGGCGGTCTAGGAAACTTAAGGTACAACCTCGAACTACGGTGTCTATTTTCTCTCTATTCCCATTGGCTAATTCCACATCGTAACTAAACCCTAGAGGTGTTTGGGAGATTCCTAGTAATGGCATAAAATTGGTGGATACGAAACTCATATCCGCACCATATCAAACAAGATGGAAGCATAGCGATTATTGAGAAGGAACGTGCAGTAACTACGTTAGGGTCCTCACCAGACTTCCTTCCCAATAGCGTAAACACGCATTGTTCCCATGTCTCTCTGCGATTCCTAGCACCATGGTTTCCTGGTTTTCCACAACCTCATACTTCACGGGGTTTAAGCCATTACCTCCAACACCTCGGTTAGCAAATCCTCCTATATTACCAAGATTTCCTCTCATCCACGGCTCTCGGCACTTATTCTTAAAGTGTCCCTTCTTTCCACATCCAAAACAGTAACAGATGGCCTTCCGGTCCGCCCCAGCAGTTTGAGCTGCAGCAAGTGGTCGGGACCTACAGTCTTTGGCCAAGTGTCCTACCTTAGAGCACTTCCTACACACATTCGGGCATAGTCCATGGTGGTGTCGGTTACAACGACCACACACAGGCTTACTACCTACATAATCTTTCCTACCTCCATTTCCTATGGCGAACACTTTGGTTGTCTCTTGCCATTTGTTGTCATTCCCTTTTGCAATTTTGTTCCTCTTCCTCTTATCACTCCTATCATTCTTACCCTTATCTCCTAATTCTAGCACACAAGAGTCCATCAAACTCTGAGCTACAAAGAATGCCTCTAACAGATTAAGCGGCTTGGCGTGATGACATCATTTCGAGTAGCTAAAGGCAATCCATCAAGATACCTTTCAATCTTAAGTTCTTCGGTGCGAACCATTTCGTAAGCAAAGCAATGATAACTCTTGGAAACGACAAGTATAAGTCGCCATGTCGATTCCACTAACCTTATGGTTCCAACTCACTTTCTAACTTCTTAACTTCATTCCTAGGACAATAAGTCTTAATCGGAGAGTCTTAAACCGAGTCCAAGTCATATTATAAGCTACATCAATTCCTACCGCTCTGTGGTAATTGTTCCACCAGTCAACGCCTCGTCCTTCAAGGTGAATGTTGCATACTTAACCTTACAATCCTCATCGCTTACTCACAAAGAATCTGATTCGCTTTTCTCCAACCACCTAGTCGTAAACTACTCCCTCGGTTCCTCCAAAATCAATGGGACAATGAATCGAACTCTTTGTAGGTACAACCTCGAGTTCGATTCAAGATTGGGGTTCCACTAGAGGTGTTAGAGATTAGCCTCACCTAGCGAATCGACACAGCTGCGACACTAGGCGGTCAATGTGGGTCGGGTTCACTAGTGGAGAGTTTTGTGGAATAGGACCATTCTTAGCATGGTCGTTCACATTCGGTTTTCTACACCGGGTTATCGGTGTTCGGGTTCTCAACATGTGGTGTGGTCGGGGCCGGACGACGACCTCGACGACCAGGGGCAACAACAGCAGCAGGAGCTGCTCGGTTGTTCCTAAGCAAGTTTCATCTTGTTGCCACCATTCTGGAGGCAAGAAGAACGGTTTCATAAGTTCACAATTCACGTTCTAAAATAGAGTTGGGTTCCAAGGGTCACCCAATAACGCCTGAATACATAGTCAAGGCTAACAGGGATAACGTTATACCAAAGCGAAACGATCAGATACCGCATCATAACTAAAGGATGCATGTTCTCATAACCATAACTCATAGGTTTAAAAAGTGGAAATACATGGAAGGATACATCTACCAACGATAATAGCAAGACGACTAGGATAATCCTACATCTCGAACCAAGTACTACTTAGTTTCAAGATGGAACAAAGCCATGAATCTAATACTATCTAGCTACTAACGGATCTCCTAACCTCGTCCATCACTCTCCCAAGGTATGAGATCTCAATACGCTGAGAGCTACGATCTCTCCTAAGATCCACAACTTCTCTCTCCAACGCAGCCGACCGCTAAAGCGCTGGTCGCTCTTGATCTGTCATGAGCCCTCTTTGCGTGTCTACTACCGGTCAAAGAGCTCCAACGCACCTCCATCAACATCGTAACCCTCCTAACTCTGCATCCATATCGGCTCTTAAATCCTCTATACTAGCCCTAGATACTCCAACCAATTGATTCGTCAATTGACTAAGCCTAGTACCCTGTGATGTAATACTCTCCCACATCATACCCGTCTCACCATACTCCTCGGGCTTAGAAACAATCTCCGATGGTATCTCAGATCCTAACGAGCTACCTATATAAGGTGAGTAAGGTGGTGAGTCGATGTCTAAAGGCTGTCCAGGGGACTCGGGGCTCGAGCAAAGGAGAACCTGGTCCGGGAGAATGTGGGACTCTACAATGGAGGTACCCCTTCCGGATATCCTCATCATCCTCCTCCCGAGGATCCTCATCCTCATCTACATACTGCTCCTCAATCTCATGCTCCTCCTCGACCTCATGCTCCTCCTCGCCTCATCCATAGGGGAGAGTCCATGAGTCGGAGTCTCTGTCTTGTAAATCCCGAGGTGGTACACTAGAGATCTAGGCCTCTAAGACATGGTGATCTTGCTAAACGGATAGGTGATGATGGTGGTCTCACGGACATGCGGCGATGCTATAAGCAAGCCTAGGAGTCGTGCTCTCGCTAAACCCGATGTAAAGTGAGTCGCCTGGACGAGCTAGGGCGATCCGATGATGATGAACTAGTGTGACGGGCAATCTCATAAGGATCACCTGCGCAACCGTCATGAGAGTCAATCTTTGGCGAACTAGCAACAACAAGGACCTCCTCGGACACATCAAAAGCTAGTGAAGGCATAGTCTCGTGACAACGGCATAGGGTAGGTATAAGCGTTGAAACAACTAGTTTTAATAAGCGCATCAACTTAACCAAAACACATATCACATAATGAAAGATTTAAAAGTAGAGGTACCGCATTACTCAAAACATGCCTTTAATAAAACACATAAGTTCCGTTCCATCACATAATCCCATATCAATTCAATCAAGTTCAAAATTCCAAAATCACAATATATCGTTTACTCAAATCAAATTCCGTAATATCTCGATAATCACATCTCATTTTCCAAAACCAATAATCATATCTCATTTCTAAAATCCATAATCATATCTCCCAATAATAACGTTTCCATAATCAGTTCACAATATTCCTTAACATATCATCTCATAATTAAATTCGTAGTTCATACCATAATCAAATAAGAAGCTTCGACTTAGCAAGCGGGCGTGCATCGGTCGAGGATCAATTTTCTCAAAAGGTGGTTATAGTTTAGGGTTTATAAAATACCTAATTCTCTATAACCTTGAGCTCTTATACCAATATGTAACACCCCCAAATCTCGGTACAGCGGAAGATTTAATCAAGTTTTCGGGGCGTTACTATTGGATTGGTATCGCACACAAGTATAGCAAAAAGTTAGTCATTTAACATTCAAACCAATCCCAAATTTTGTCAATCCAAACATTTAATCCAAAAGAGTAATTATTAGGCCCAAAACATAGTCTAATAAAATAGGTTCCCAAAGTTAATCGAGTCGAAATGATCCTTGAACCACGCCTCCATGACAAGCTTCCACCGATCAAGTAATCCAAACATCTCAAATACACGAAATCATGCTAAAAGGTCACTACGCGGTGAGTTCATAAGTTTAAGTTCAACAAAATCATAGTGGACTGTAATGATTGATTTGCTATGCAAGACCTAAGATAGATAAATACCGTTTCACACCGATCCTACCGGATCACCATTCATAACATATGTCCCGCATCCGTGGACTACTCGGGCCAATGACTCTAGTCCAAAGACCTTTGTTGTGGCAAAATCTAGAACAATTGCCAAACACGGACTAGGCCGAGGTAGAAGTCTATTCTTAGTTAGGCACGGTTAAACCTAGACTAAGGCAACAACTACCGCACATCTATCTAAACAATCAAGCATATAAGCAAATCCAAATAGTTTTCATGGTCCAAAAACAATGACATGATTCTCACCCCAAAATAGTTCAAAACGTAGTTAAACGTATATAAAAGTGGGGCTATGAAACTCACCTTCGAGCAACCAAAGACACAAATAAACACTAGCGAAGATAAAAATATCACAAGACAAAAACTATCGACTCGGCACAACCTATTAATGTAGACCAACTTTAATGTATATATTCCTCAAAATAATGTTATCTACCCCAATATATTTCATCTCTTTATTTCCAAAAACGTCTTGTTTCACCATTTAATCCTAGTGTTTGGTATCCTCATGTGGGTGTATCGACTCAATATGATGCCATGAATGTACTCAAACAACCAATATATAACTCAATGCGACACAATGAGACCTCTAAACGATAAGCTCCATAGTTCAATAAGTTTCGGAATAAATAGTAGACCTTATCGAATTCGTCAACTCGATAAACTCATTTATATATTCGTGTCGCTTATTATCCCATAAATCAATCATATCCTAAAGAGTCATAAGGATAAGTCACCCATTAATAAGGTTACCCAACGTACCTAGCAGGCTCTTATTAGATTCGTCAACCTAATAAGTCCGCTACCCACGTAGATCAACAATATTAATGCTAGGTTATCCGTAACCCATGCACACAACGTAAGCAATTAAATACTTAAACCAATATTAAATGTCCACAATTGACATTTATTGATAAACGTGTACTCGAAACATTAATTACTTATTGATTACAAAACATTTCCAATTTAGTCGTTAGTTTCCGTTTAAAAATAGTAAATAACAAGATAAGACATGTTATCGACATTTTTGGTACAAAAGCCCATTTATTATTTCTATTTCATAGTTTATTAACATTTCATATATATATATATATATATTTCGTCAAATTCCATTATCAATCTCATATCGTTATTTGTTTCGAGTCCACAAGCACGAGTCATAACTTCTCGGCTTTTAATCAATCAATAGTCCAAATTATATCAAAGTCCATGTTACGGCTTTGTCGGAGTCAACTATTGACTAAAAAGTCAAAGTGACGCCGACGTAGCTCAAAGTCAACAATATATATATATATCAAGTCCAAATTAAATGTCACGATATCGCAATTCAATCCCAAACTAACTCAAAACAATCTCGCCAACCAATCAATCAACCAAATATACTCGAAACCAATGTTATGACCCTAATGGTCATGACACGGTCATGATCAAGACCACGTGAACCAAACAAGCTCTAGAAGCTTTTCGCTCCACGCGCCTCATCCAAACCTCAACTACATCAACCAACAAGCTACCAAATCGACCCGACTGGGACCCATGACCCAGTGGGTCACGTACACCAACCCATGAGCCACGTACGTGACCATGGTGGTTCGTACGTTCCATACATCACAACCAAACTCAACCAAATCAATTCCACAACACCCAAAACCAATCATTCGAGCTCCAAACACTAACCAAACACAAAACCCCATCATCTATCTTAACCAAAAATATGCAACTAAGCCCTAAATGCACAAACCCATCAAATTGATACACCACACACTTACCAAACACTAATTACTTGTTTATTTAGTCACTAATTAGCTTTAATTTCATGTTCCACCCAAAAGCCCCAAATTTGTTCATAGGGTCGAAACCCTAATTTCAAATTCGTGGGTTTTTATCACCCAAACAAGCTCAAAACTTGTTCCATTTACCTTATCTAATCACCAATTGCAAAACCCCTTTGAAACCCTAGAAGTACGAATCTTAATCCTTGAATTTGAAGGTGTTAATGAAGTCCAAATGGAGCGTGTAATATATGGTTGGAAAGAGGAGAAATAGATCTTTCTTTTGGTGGTGGAGGTGTTGGGTGACGCGCCGGTGGTGGCCGGAAAATGGCCGGAATAGTGGCGGCGGTGGTGAGATCTAGGGTTAGGGTTTTTAGAGTGAGAAAGGTAGAGAGAGAAAGCACTAGTATGTGTGTTTTAGAGAGAGAAACAAATGAGGTGAAATGAGGATTGGGTAGGGTATTTATACTAGGCCACTAGGGACCTCAAAATAATTAATTTGGGAGGAGGCGCCGACTTCAAGAGAAAAGGGAGGGTCGGGTTGTAATTTTTCGCACTGCTTACCCATTCCCGAGCTCATATTTTCCCGAGTGTCCCACAACATTTATTCAACTTTCCAACATCGTTATTCGTTTTCCATGAGTTTTGACTATTTATTTGTCAATTTTCGAGTTACGGTCTAAAAGTTACAATAATTCTTGTTTTAGGCTTTTCTAGTGCCGAATCGAATAGTGCCTACCAAATAGAGTTAAAACTCATACGATAACTCATTTAATAATGACATAAACCGTAAAAACCAATAGACGATATAAAATCAAGTCACGGTTTATAAAATAGTGATAAAGGCAAATCTCAGTTTAGTTTAACGTAATGCGGTTACCTAAAATAGACTCCCTAAATTGCCAATTGTCACAATGAATATGTTAATATTGGTGATATGATGAATTTATTGCGGGTTACTACGCGTGAAAATTCGTAATCAAGGTTACTTGAACATCTACGCATAAGGATCACCTTGTCGTAGAATGTTATCGCGAAGAGAAATCTTACGTAACCTTTACGTGTAAGGTTACGCAATGGGGACTACGCGTATCCTCGTGAAGGATATGCGTAAACAGTAACCTTTACGCATAAGGTTCACTCTTACGAGTAAGCCTTACGCATAAGGTTCCATATACGCTTACGCATAAGCTTTACGCCTAAGGCCCTCTTTTCCTACGCATAATATTTCTTACGCGTAAGTCAAGATCCTACGCATAAGCTTATGCTTACGCGTATAACCACTAAATTATGAATTTTTACGCGTGCAAACTTGTAAATAAATAAATCATAATGCCACGAAACCAAAAATGTCACTAATAAGCTTAAATGTTTAATAAGTTGTGAAGAATAAGTGAAAACTTGGACTTTAAAACTCAGAGTTAATCAACTCACGAAACTTATCACGACGTCTTTGAACTATTGGACTAACAAGTGACATTGGACTCATAACAATCATCGACATATCACATTCAATAAATAAACAATAAAATCAACTGTTGACTAACGTAATGTCTTTCGATATGTTGGTTCTTTTGGCTAAATATCTTTCAGATCACGATATGGACGTTCAAATGCAAAATGTGGATGCACCAAATGTTCTCACCATTGAAGATATCTTCCTAATGGTTACCCAATGAAGATCGAAAAGAACAACCTCGAGTTGATTTTGATAACTTCTCTTGTTACGAGTCTTCTTGTCGATTGCGGTGGATATTCGAAGACTCACCCTTATCGAACATGCTCACAAACTACGCTCATCAGTGCACGAGATCTACATTCACCAATTATGGCACACAATACGAAGGTGAAAGGTCAAAGTGCCGTGATTGTGACTCTTAACAACAAACAAGTCACCATCACGCCAGCAGATTTGAGGGCTATTCTTTTGATTCCTGTCATCGAGCCTACTGAATTCAATGCTACTCCAACGGAAAAGGTCGTTCTCCAGTTCATGGTTGACATCGGCTATAATGAAGCTACCAGGGTAATCACAAAGCACTCATCTGTTGATCTCAAGAACATTCCCCAGCCATGGAGAACCCTCTACATAATGATTGCCAAATCTGTTTCCGGAAGTGATAGTGGTCATGAGCATCCCAAGCTCATGGAACTACAAATCTTTTGGGCTTTGGTCAGCATGAAAGACATAGAATTTGAAGCTCTGATATGGGATGACATGATGTCTTACCTTAAAAGGCCTGGTACCAAGATCCCATATATCAGATACATCAAACTGTTGATCCAAAGAGCTCTAGGGTATAATCCTAATATTCCCTTGAGACTTGATGATCCCAAACAACACTCCGTGTTGTATGAGCCCACACTCACTGTCAGATTTAAGGACTCAACAACAAAGAAACAAGGTGCAGTGTTGCCAGATCATCTCTTTACTGATGATATCAAAGAACTTTACTTGTACAAATGATATCTGGTAGTAGTTGAAGCATGCAAAGTAGGTTTCCTTGATGACAAATCCTCTGGTACACCCACTAGGAAAACAATAAGAGGTAGTACTGGAAGTGTAACGAGCACTGAAAAGTACGAGAAAGTATCCTAAAAGGACTCATGTTCTCAAAAGGAAAATTCCGTCCAAGGATGTTATCCACATCCTCGAACACGAACCACAAATCAAGGGCGAGGACTCAAGGATCTTGACACCGATGAAGAGATTACCTACTCGAAACTCCCATCGATGACCCACTAGCTGTTGAGAAACCTCTAAGTCCAAAAGGCGATAAAGGTAAAACCTAGTTCTTGAGCGGAGGTAGAGGAAAGCTCAAGAAGAGCCACCTGATGAAGGCAGAGGGAAAAATGTGAAGTATCTCGAGACTCCAACATCTTTGCCAAAGAGTTCGACGACAACAAACTTGTGGCCCCGGAGGGTCAAGTGGTGGTGCACTATCTACACCAGTTCCTGATGCGGTTAATCAACCCGATAAGGGAACTGGTACCACCACCCAAGAACAACAACAAAGGCAACTGGAGGACTCTATCACTTACGAATTTGAGGAACCAGAAAGGGAGAAGTCTGAGAAAATTTTTGATGAAGATGTTGAGGTTGCAGTTGAAGAAAAAGCAAATAAAGAAGCTCAAGCTCAAGCATAAGAAGAAGCCGAGATTAAGGCGAAGAATTGGCTAAGTGCGGACAAGATGGCGAAGTTGATTATGATGATTTTCTTCTAGATAGTCCAAGACGCTCAAGGAAGAAACTTGAGCCACCAAGAGACCACGAGTCTCCTCATGTCTCATCATCATCGACTCATCTTCTCACTCTTCACCTCCACCATCCAAAGGCACAACCGGATCCACATCCAAGTCTTTAAAGAAACCAAGCGACTCTTGGATATCCCGAGCTAAGACAAAATTGTCAAAGCTATCAAGCAAGTCAAGAAGAAGACGTGATCAACAAAAAGTGAATCAACTAGATGACATAATCAACTTTCTTCAAAGCGGGATAAGCGAGATGTTAAAAGAAAGGAGCAAATCCGAAGCTTCTCAAAGGAGATTTCCAAAGGAAATGGAGAAGGCGGCTAGAGAATATACTCACAAGTTTCTTCTCGACATTGTCCTGGCATGACAAGAGAGATGTTCAACAGACAACTCTATCTGAATCTCATGCAACAGGCTAAGCAAACTATAAGATCAACACCTCTAACCGTAACAATCAACCCAACTGATCCTATAGTGTTCTCCGATGTTGAATTGGTTTCCAGACTGGTAACGCAAATGTCAAAACGATCTGCAACATTTACTTTTGACGAAGGTAAACTGTTTGAAGCATTGCTGGAATACCAACTCAAAACAGCATGCAGAGTAAAAGCTAAAAGGCCTAAGCGTCCAAGAAACGATGACGATAAGGATAAGGAGCCTAAACGTCCAAAGAAGTCGGTGAACCTCCTATGCCACCTCCAACCCAAAGGACTCCAACACAAAGACGATCTCCTCCACGCTCTACTCGATAAACCTCGGGACTCGAGTTACCACCATCTCTGAGAGAAAACCGGTGATCATTTGAATACCTTTGGTGGTGACAATGAAGAGTTCCATGAGCCCCAACAACAACCCACCTCTCCCGACACAACAAAGAAACAGAATCCTCATCAAAGCCAAAGAAGAAGACGGCGGCGACTAAGTCGATGTTGTCTCTTGGCTAGATGAATGATACAACCATTGAATCGACGGTTTCTCAACTTTGTGATGCTACTCCCCCAATACCAAAAGGTCAAGAAATGGTAGATGGCCGTACGATGGAGCATGTCAAGCTATTACAAGAAAAATTCAAAGTGAAGAGGATGACGAAGGCTGAGCTCAAGCGAATCAAAAATGATGCCTTTCAACTGCTCAAAGATAGCTCCGAAAGTGCAATTGAAGTGGAATACCACCTCGACAACATTGCACGAGCCATGTCGAACAACATCAATTGGCTCAATCTCGAAGCTAACATTGACTTCACCGCAAAGACAAAGCTCCATACTACAGAGATTGGACCAGACCTCTACCGAATTGGCCGTCCGGATCAACCACATATTCCATTCCGCTACTTCTTCAACAAAGGCGTGGAATTTCTTCTACAGTAGCGATGTATCTAAGAAATCGCTACATCACTTACACTTCCGTTCCGTGACAATATACTCAAACAAAGATAGCAATCGAGGAAGATGCCACCCACATGTTCTCGACATTGTGGAAAAGTATGATCTTGATGCAATGTATGGGATTCATCAACGGCACGAGCTAAAGAATCTACTACAAGAGCGCGGTACTCACATCAAAGCATGAAGTTTCAAGTGATAAAGGGATCGTTGCTATCAAGCATGTCACTCTCTCGTCTAAATGGGACTACACATTTCTCACAAAAATAGTGGCCAAAAGACAAGAAGAAAGAGGACTATGAATTCTGTGAAGCGGACTTTCAAATATTGTCTCTCAACGACATTGAAGATCTGTATCTTGCCAAGGTACAAAGACAAATGAGACATTTCTCTTCAGAGATACAACGTGAATACATCAAGTCCTTGCTAATCTTCATCAGAAGCATAGTGATCCAGGAACGTGTAGAAGACATACAACTTGCCGTGGAATCGTATCAGACGCGTGTTAACCTCACTAAACCACAGCTCGACCTTCTCGACATTAACCATCTTCCCCAGTACACCCTTATCAGCAAACCATTTGGAGTAGTCTACCATAGTGAACTACACCAAAATTGCTTAATGGTGTGTAAAGATCTTCATAAGTTTGGGGATCATACACTGAAGAAAGTCAGGGATGGGTTAGGTTACCAGTTAAAGGCGATACAACAAGGCATTGGGTCACCGAAGAGATAGAATTCAAGGGAGAGAAGGGATGTGAAGAAAATCATCACGTGGATTGATGAAAGGTTGTTCAGAAGGGATCAGTTTAGAACTTTGGAGAGTTTCGTAGGAGGTCGTCCCAGCATCTCTCTCACAGGCTACCAATGTCCAGAACGCATTCCTAGAGTTATTGCTGGACTACCGGATTCTCCTGGTAACCCTTAATGTGTTTCTCTCATAATTTTTTTGGATGTGTGATTTTAATCTAACTATGGCTTGTGCACAAATAACAGTGTACAACCCGTACTTGTAATGAAAGGACCTTGTGGTACGCTTCAGTGCCACAATCCTTATAAAAGGAGCGAACGCTTCTTACTTTTGAGTAAAACTTATCAAACCTTTCACTTTTAAAAGGTTTTGCTCAAAAGAACAAATACTTTCCCTTATGACTTTCAAAACCTCAAAAGTAAATATCGCTTGTTGAGGGGGAGTATTTGATTAAAACTTTGTTTACAAATTGTTCTTCATGGTAATCTTCCTGCAAAACTCGAAATGGACATATTCGATATCAAATTTTCGTCAAAAATAACATTTATATGCCATTTTTGAGGGGGAGAAAAATTATGTGATAAGAAATATGTTGTGAATTCATATTGAATCCTCGTGTGAAAAGACTTCAACCCATGAATTGACGGGATCTGAACAGTCATACATTGAAAAGATTTGTCTTCCAAGACTTATCCAAGTAAATTGTACCTATTCGAGAAGCTCTTGACAGACATGAACCTCTACGGGTTTGAAAACCTTTCGGGGTTGTCCACATCTTCAAGGTAGTTATTAGAGCTAGTTGTCACATAAAAGCTGACAATGTATCTCTTTAACTATGCAACGTAATAGTGTCTCGCAAGGAATTGTCTATCTTGAGTCGATCAATTCAAAAAGTGCGCGCTCTTCTCTTACCATGCAAATTTATGTCAAAACACTTAAGCATGTGTGGAGGGGGAGTATTTCTGCAAAATAAAACTCTCGAAGTGTTTCAAAATATTTCTTATTCATAAACACTTTGTGAAATTTTCAAGAAATTGGTTTTATGGCAATTGAGTTATAAGGTGACTAAGGTTAGGAATAACCGTCCTATGATCCGCCAGAGCCGGAAGGATCTACCCAAGGACACCGCCAACAGTTAGAATTAGAAGTCCTTAGGTATGATTATAAAAAGGAGAAATTGAGAATCGGAGAAAGAAAGAGTTGAAGAATTAAAAAGAAAAGAAAAGAAAAGGGTGAAAAGAAATAGCCCTCTAGATTATTGAACTTAGGGCGATACACAGTTCAATTCATATGTTATTGGTTGTCACTAGATGACACCATATTGAAGATTAAAGTCGTCATGGACCCAAAGGGCGCATGAACTAAACCTTCTTAGCCACTAAAGTTTCTCTTAATAGAAGCTTGTTTAATTCTCGCGGGAACCCTACGTAAACTATCGGCTTTCTCTTAGAGATTCTTGGTATTGAAGAAGGAGACCCTCTCCTAGTCTCCGCCAGAAAACCAAAGTGCACTATTGAGTCTAGAGCCACGAGATTCATCAAAAGATCTCTTAGGTACACTTGACATTTCATCACTTGTTGTTCAACAATAAGAACGCAAGTGATACTTTATCGAGTCCTACAAAGATCTTAGCAATCATCGAGAACATTTATGAGAGGTTCACACATGTGATCCTCGGTGATTGAATGGAAACTCTGCCAGGATCAACATCAAACGACCACGACAGTCGTCACTTGTAACTCCTTGTGAGTTACGCTTAGTGTGTCTCAAATGGTCTACGATCGTGGGTGGTGCTTGATGTACCTCGTGACTCATCCGAACTATAGGTGTACTTGGTACATCGCGTTATCTCACTTGTGGGACTCCATTCAGAGACACCTTTGTGAGAATTAGAGTTGTGTTTTCACACTATCTCATTAACACTCTCGAAGTTCAAACTTGTAAGCATTGGATTATTTCTAACCCATTTTTTATGTTTTCTTCTTATGGATGCTTGCGGGTAGAAAAGATTGTGCATATTCTCCACATGCTCATACCAACATCAATTGAAGTTCTCTCAAAAGGCAACACAATGTCAGAATGATTCTTTGTCAAAGTCAAAGAATCTACAAAGTTTAAAGACTAAGAGAACTACATTAGTATTAGGGTTTTATATCAGACAGGTTACCCAACTTTCCCACTTTATTCGCCTAAGTTACCAAACTTTCATTTTGTTCACTTAGGTTACTGAACTTTAGTTAAGCATTCAACCTTCATTTTTCAGTGTAATCAAAGTAACCCAAATGCATTTTTTTAGGTAAGTTAAGTAACCCAAATGCATTATTTTAGTAAGTTAAGTAACCTAAATGTCTTATTTTACAAATTCAGTAACCTGAATGTCAAATCCCTGTAGTCCAATACCCTGTTTGCACAAAAAAAAGTTTGGTAACTTAGGCGAATAAAGTTGGAAAGTTGGGTAACCTATCTGTCTATAAACCCTTAGTATTAATATCCAACGCTAAAGAGTGTGTGAGCATGTTGGAGAAAGACGTGGAGACACTGGAGCAACGAAGCGGACCTCGATGCGCATAACCACAACATACTATCACTACCATCACAAAGAACAAAGAATTAAAGAACAAAGAAAATGATGACGTCAAAGCAGAATACTTCAAAGGAAACAATTTCTCTACACTGGGGAGATTGTTCGAATCGAGGCACTTCTTCTTACAAGAAAGAAGAATGTCAGAAGACATCAAAGCTACTATTACATCATCACCTACAACGTTTATATCATCAATTACTAACACTTAGGGGGAGATTGTTAGAATCACTCCTAAACTAGAATTCAAGTGTTAGTAATTAATATGCAATAGTTAGCTTAATTATGGCTTTTATGTTAGTAATCAAGGTTAGGCTCATGTAGAAAGCCCATGAGCCTATCCAAAGCCCAGTAAGGAAAGGATGGGAACTTGGTGTGTTGCCCTAGTTCCCTCCTATAAATAATCTTGTAAACCCTCACTTGAGGGTTGGTTGTTCAATTTACACATTTCACTTTACCCATAACTCTTCATATATTTCATACGTGTGTGTGTGTGTTTGTTCATCCGATCACCTTGTCTTTATTTCTTCTATTGATGCTTGTGTTACTAATATGGTGACCTAACATGTTCTTCTCCACATAACCATCCATTTCTTGATACCTATATAACAGAACACAGTGATTCATGATCCAAGCCAAATGAACAAAGTGTGTCGCAATTATAATTATATTTGTAACAATTATGCTGTAAACATTAGTTTTATAAATGAAATACTTACATCTTCCTGTATATAGTAATCTCTGGAATATTATCATTGATATAAAGCTTAGTTGCAAAGGCCCCATTGCTAACAGATGGCTTATCTACAATAGTAGAATATAATCATGAGTCAATTTTAATCAAATAAACTATTAAAAATAAACATCAGTAAAGTATATAAAACATTTTACCATTAAAGTATTTGACTTTTGCAATTTGAAGGATCATTACAACATTTTGCATTTTATCCAATTGTTGTGCCAAACTGTTGAACCGTTTAACCCATCCATCAAAGAAACAGCAATCCAGAGTTACTTCACTGAATTAAATTGAAATATGTAAGTAACTTAAATATATCATTTTGTATAAACCAAGAGTAGTAGTCTTACTCAACAACTTCCAAGGTGACTGCCCTTCTAAATTTTTGATAACCATAACTTTCATATGGTATTGGTTCAAATATGGATATTATAGTCCCAATGACATATGCGTTTACATAGGTGCTATGTAAGTTAACATGTACAACAAATGTCCATTCATCTATTATTATGCAGACTTATTTTAATAAATTATCAGCATGCAAGAATGAAAAAATATAAATTAAAATTAAACAGATAATCAATAATTCTTACCAACAATATCAGTCTCTGAAAACCGCTTTCTCGTAAAGTTCTAGAATGGTTCAAATCTAAAACCACGGGTATTCTAGTCAAAGGGAGCAACTCTTGTCACAAACGTATTCTTATAGAATCCGATTTTGTAATGGTGACTCAGCAACGGGAACTTTCCTCCATTCTCACCAACCCCAAAGCTTCCCACTTTGTAGCAGGAACCTACATCCAGAATAGCTTGAAACTTGTTTATATCTGCATTCTTAATAGAAGCCTGAATACGGTTCCCCGGTAAAATTATGTAAATATGGAGAGATACAGATTAACTATATATTTATTTATACAACCATATATGTGATTGTTAGCCTTAATAGTTTTTATTAGAAGTGATGGTCATTCACGTTAAGGAACTTTGTAACGCGTGTTAGATATCGTGATAGAATAGTCAACGGGCTCGTGGATTGGGCTAAGCTAAATGGCTAATAGTTAAGATAAGCTAGCCTTTTATTATGTGTAATCCAATCCAAGTCCAACGAGGCCCAAAGGAAAGCCTTTTAGGTTTTCATGTATTCCACCTATAAATACCCCTCAAATGGTCATTTGAGGGGTGTGCTTGAAAGTGTGTGTGTGTGTGTTTTCTTCATTTGGAATATACAACTTATTGTGTTCATCTTTATCTCACATATACACGATCTTTATATCATTCAAGTCACCATCTTTCTAATCTTATTTTCTACGCTTTGTTTGTGTTTGGGTTGAACGTGTTCTACGCGTAGCGTGGTTTTACGTGGTGATACTTGTGTTTGTTAAGTGGGTTTGTGATAAGGTTGATAAAACTAAGGTCCTACAATTTGTATCGTTTGTGTTTCACGGTTTATACGCGTAACTTGGGTTACGTGTGTTGGGTTTGCTTGGTAAAGTGATAAGGTTGATATTTGTAAGGTCCTACAATTGGTATCAGAGCACACATACCAATTATGTAACAATTAACAATTGGTATCAATCGCCTAACAATGGTTTAGGAGTGTTTGGTTGAAGTTTTTTTTTGTGTAGTGGTTACGCGTAGTTTTCATTCTCAAGATTTACGCATAAAACTTTTATTTTTTCACTTAAATCTTCAAGATTCTTATGGTCTAAGGTTTATATAGTGTTAAAGATTCTAGTTTTGGCAAAAATTTCGAAGCTTTACGTGTTTTAAATCGTTTTTAAACTCGTTTTGATTTCGTTGTTCATTTCTACGCGTAAGCATAAAAAGCACTTTGGGTGAATGATTGGTGCAAAACCGTCAAGTTATCTCACGCAAGCTAGCCACTTGTGAATGACCAACCGTAAGAAACTCAAAACAGCTCACACACCAAATGCAATTTAGATCAGAGGAATATAGTGAATTCCTGGGTCGTTAAGTCCCACGGAGGATGAATTGGTGTATTAAACACTTGATCAGATGATAGAATGATCACTAAGGATAGTGATCAGTAAGGATTTCGATGGAAAATTACCTAAAGAAAAGATTTACAAATTACAGCGACTTAAATGCAAATTAAGAAAATTAAAAAGTTAAAATATATTAAATAAACGCTATCACTATTTTTACAATGATGTTTTTGTGATTGTATAAAATAAAATAACTTAAATAAACTATTTTAACTAAAACGTAAACTTAAATTACTTAAAAACGTTATTTAAAACGGAAACGAGCGTTATTTACGAAAATGGCGCTGGAGCGCAAGACAAAACGTAAAATTTATGAAATAAAAGGCCTACGAATGTAAAACTAATTTTATTACGTACTATTTGATAAAAGAAAATTTTAGAAAAAAGGATTATATTTTTCTGATTATTATTTTATTTATTATGATTTAAATACTATAAAACACTAATTAATTGATTAAAAATATTAAAACTAATTAGAAAATCTCAACTTTTTACGAAAATACTTAATACTAATCTGAGACTTAATAAAATACTAAACCGGAAAAAGCTACTTTGGATAAGCTAGAAATAAGCTTAAATACTCGTTTAAGCTTAAAATGAAAAAGCGTGTATAAGAGATAAGTTGTGTAAGGTTTTAACGAGAAAGACCCAAGGGCGCAATGGTTACAGGTACCCCCACTATCATTCCCATAAGGGGTACCAAACATACTTTGTGGTTCTATAAACAATACTATGGTCCTATAAACATGTCATACATACAATTTCAAAACTTGTACACAAAAATTCCAAAACATATCATACATTAACACCTAACAACAAACAAAAACCTTTACACTTAGGCTATGTTTGACAAAACTAGTAGCAAGTAATTGTTCGTTTTATAAAAGAGTAAAACAACGTAAAACCTAGGTCGCATGTTCGAACCTTGACCTCCCCTTTTTGCCAAACATTTTTTTTTTTTTTGTGATTTTTATTTTACAAACTAGTTAAGCACAATAAAATAAGCATACTTTATAACTACAACTTTTTACAAAAATGACTTATAAGCACTTATTCACCAAGGATTTTGTCACGATTGGCTATAATAGGAAATAAGCACAAGTTTTTTAAGCTAATTTGACTATTAAGCTACTCAATAAGCAAATGGGCGAGGTAAACTAAGAAACTGTAATCGGGCTAGTTTTATAACCGAATAAGCACAACAATTTGGAAATAAGCACTTAGCAAATCTAAATAAGCACTTATTTTATCCGGTTTACAGTATACTCTATTAGTTTTAATAGGAACTTTAAGCTAATTTTAAGTACTAAAGTAAGCTAGAAAATGAAAATAAGCAAGCGATCTAACTAGTTGACCAACCGACCTCTCTAAAAGCTAATTTTCAAAGTTTGGCTTACACTAATAAGCTCTTGAGGAGCTTTTGAAAACTCGTGAACACTAACTTAACTGGTTTACTTGAACCAAATTGGATGTAATTAAAAGCTATTGTAGGCTTATCTAATAAGTTAGGAAATGCAAAACTAGACTAGGGACCTTTAGATGGTTAGGTCACTACACAAAAACTAAAATGCATAAGTCGAGACTCATCAATAAGCTGCTGAGAGCTTATTAAACTGAGTAGCTCACCGGTGCAATGGGAGGTTTTCGATTAAGGGGTTCAAAAGAAGCTAATTAAAAAGCTATCTATAAGCTAATTTTATAAAACCTAGTATTTTTATATTTTTCTTTAGCAGCTAAATATTAATTTCCCAAAAGGGCATAAGCTAAATCCTAATATTTAATCCTATATAAAATTATACTTTTTATTCAAAATGGCTATTTGAGAAATTTGACTTTTATCAAGAACACTAAAGGTTTGACTTTATGAACTTTTACTTGATTATATAAACTGAATATGATGTAATAAGGTAATATTAAGTTATCTAGGGCTATAATAGCAACTTTTAAACATGTATGATAAGTTTACAACTTAAAATCTTAACAATGAACTGTTTAAGTAGGATTAAGACTAAGTTTGACTTTTATTAAATAAGGACTATATCTATGTGTTTGGTGAGCTATATAGAACTAAGGTAACATGTATCAAGTAATAACAACAATTAAAACAACACTAAACTCTATTAGTTCAACAGATCCAAACATCCCTTATTAGGATCATTATGAAGCTAAACTTACATGAGGTTCAATTTGAAATGAGCTTAACTCAGAATCAAACCAATCATTTTAAAACCAAATCCAATCAGAATCTAGCTCAGCTTCAACCCAACTCCATTTCTGCAACAACATACTTCTTCTTCCTTTCTTGAATTTATTTATGAGCTATATATTTGTATTTTTGATATTTTTACTTACACTGGTTTTTACTGCTTTAAAAACATGTAAAAGATTATAAGTAATCAAAATAAGCTTGAAGAAACATGAAATTACAACATTTAACAGTTTTAAGTGGATTTGTCAAATTCACTCAAAATTGCTAAAATTGAAATCAAACTTGGTAACTGAAATTAATACTTGGAAATGGGTTTAGATTACATTAAAACTTTGATAATACAACTTGGAAGTCGAAAATTACACTAGAAGATGAAATTATACTAAAGCGACAATCTACACTATTTTAAAACTAACTCCTTTCTCTTCTCTCCTTTTCTTCTATTTATTCAACAAAAGTATCCTCTCACATCTCTGATTATTTCCCATCACATTTCTGAGCCGTTGGATGAGTCAAAGTGATCACAGCCTTTGAATTGAAAATTGGCGCCAAAAAGTCATAGAGTGGATATCTGTAATTAATGGGGTATGGGCTGGTTTGCAAGGTGGAGGGGGGTGATAGTGAGAGGTAGATATTAGCTGGAAAGGTTGAGATGAGGTGGTAGCACAGGTGTGGGTGCAGGAGTGGTAACAGGTGTCGGTGAGGTGGAAGATGAACAGTGGCGCGCTTTTTATTCTGTTTAAAAAATGGGCTTGGGTAATATATTGGGCCAGCACTGGTTTTGGATTAGGTGTTTAGTAAATAGGTCCATTTGGTTTAGTAGTAATACAAGCCCAAGGACCATTTGCAATTCGCAAACATAGAGACCCGAACATGTAACATTTCTAAAGTTATTACAAGGACTAATTATGCCACAATTGAATAGTATAAGGACCAACATTGCATAAATTTCCATTTTATAAGCCGTGGACCTTTTATGTCATTTTGAAACTTGAAGGGTTAAACTTGTAATTTTCCAAAAGTTTATCATAAGGACCATTATTGTCATTTCTAAATAGTACAAGGTTAAAAGTTGATAATTTTCATTTTTTTTTTAATTAACCAAGGACTATTTTTGACAATTTTCAAAGTTAAAGGACTAAAGTTGTCATTTTGTGATTTTTAAACTTTAAAGGTTTGTTTTGACAACTTTTGAATCTCATGGACCTAAAATGATATTTTACAAGTTTTTGAATTACAGGGACCGATTTTGACAACTTTTGTAACTTGGGGACTAAAGCGCCAATTATGCAAACTTGATCGTTTTCACCGATTTTGATGTTTTGCATTTAAAACATATAAAACACTTGTTTGTGATATTTTTATCATTTTGATGTGTTTCGAGTGTTTTCGGATGTTTTGGCATTAACGAAGATAAAAATGATGAGTATTTAGACAACTCATCAATCCCCTTACTAAGATATTGCTAGTCCCTAGCAATGATTTATGAAAAGTTAATGGATTTTATCTCTTTACCAAAGCCATTACTTCGGAGTAGCCAATTGTTTTAGCTCAAGTAAGAACTTTGGCTGTGATAGCCAAATGATTTTGAGCAAATCATAAGTCATGAACGGATTTGATTTGTCTTTACCGAGCCGTTTGCTACGGACTAGCCAACTCTTAGATAAATTATCAATATTATCTTTGGTGAGCCGATTACCAATTATGGATTTTCAAGCGCCTTTACCACAAGCCATAAACTTGCGGGCTAGCCAACTCTTCACTAGTTTAAAGATATGGTGAGTTGAACACCATACAATTTTGGAGCAAATTGCAAGCCATAAACGGTTTGAGATATCTTTACCAAGAGCCGTTTGCTCTGGATTAGCCAATCCTTATGTGGGTTAGACATGGTGGATGATTACCATTTGTTGTGTTTAGTACATAGTACTTCCACTAAAAAATTTAAAATTTGGCCATTTTAGGAGAAAAGGATTAAAAGGGTACATTTATGATCAAATTAACGAATTTCCCCACACTTAGAAATGAATATTGTCCTCAATATTCAAAGTACCGCATTATATCGAAACTTAGAACATAAAAGATAACATTACTAGCTAAGTGTAGAAACACAACAATTATTCTCTTTTTTTTATTTACAATTTTCATTCATTTTTAGATCTATAAACAACATATGGGGCATCTCCCCACACTAGGGTGGTACACACGGGTGAAAACCCATGTTTAGCTCTTTTTTTTGATTCCGAAATCGCTAGCTTGACTCGACCCAATTAAATTGGTCATGGGGAAGTGAGTGGAAGAGACAATCTCCATCGGACTTTCATTTAAAGATGTTTGTATAAACATTGAAATACGTGAAAGTTCCACACCGATGAGATATAGAAAGAACCGGCTCAAAAATGATAATTGAAAATGCCGGGATCAAAAATAGTGTCCTCATTCCCGAAGGAGTGAAGAACAGGTGAAGCTACGGGATAGGTGAAGAAGAGAAAGAAAGTCATGATAATAATCTTGACTAACTCATCATCATCAGAAGAATTCATAGTTTCATGAATCTTATCAGTTAAGCTCAATTGGTCTAGACATATCCCGGGTGTGTCTAGATCAAAGTAGAAGTTATCATACTCGGTAGAGATATGATATGAGTGAGTTCACATGAGAACTCCTCAAAGGTAAATGATTCATATTCGGGATTGATTTGGTGAGTTCACTGGGGAACTCCTCAAAGTGAATGATTCATAATCGGGAGAGAATTATGAGAATGAGAGTGGTAATACCACTAATCTTCTCTCCCATATGATCAAAATGGAACGTTTGCAATTCGGGAATAGAATCATTGAACAAAAGTTCACTATCCTCAAAGGGATAGGATATGAAGTAGGCTTTTCATCAAAAGCCTCGATTCTAGAAATGAGAAGATTAACATTCAATAATGTAAGGCGAAGAGCTTGTCTTGGATTATTTCTTCTTCATTCTCTTCTCCTGGTGACAAGCTCGAAGGTAATTCTTCCATATAACCGATGTCTCCACAAGATAACGAATCATCATCATTAGAATCGGAGAACATCTCAACATGATCTTTTGGGAAGACAAGAGGAGGAGGATATCACACATGATCAAAGTTCCACGTGACTCTCTTGGGATTGAGACAAGGTCCTCAACACTAGACTTTATGAATTCGTCCGATTCCTTTTCGTGAAGCAGTGTCAAGATGCTCGTCCCCCATGTTCGGAGAGTGAGTGGGAGCTTTGGGTGTGATAGCGTTGTTTGAGAATGAATCTCAACTGCTGGGATATCAATCGATGAATTTGATGAATCTTCGTGTATCTTCATCATCATCGTCATCGTGAATAAAACGAAATTGAGAGCTAGATCGGTCGCTTTTTCTTTTGCAATTAATTCCTAATAGACTTTTCAAAAGCAATTTGGGAATTTATCTTAGCACTGCTCTTCACCTAGCAATTCTTCCATGGATTTCATGTGAATTTTGAATGACGGGACATTGTGGGAGTGGAGATTTGTCAAAGCGGAAGGTTGACATTGATAATCATCATGAGGACCCCACAATATACACAAGAAAAGCTGGGAACATTATGAAATCTTGTCTTACTCAACTCCTCGGTTCTTTTCACCGACTCCGAAGCTCTAGATAAGTGTCTTGTTGAGTTTGGCGAGGAGTTTGAGTCATTTAACCTTGTGAGATTGGTCGTGATAGTCATAATCGTTACAAGGAAATGGATTCCTGTTTGACAATCGAGTGAAATGGGGACCTCCACAATTCTCTGTGATAAAACTGTTGAGCTGGATTAGTGAATCATATGGATATTGGTCATAACCAAAGTTCGAGCATCACCGGAAAACTGTTCATAGACAATCGTGTTTCGGGTTGACATTCAAATCCTTGGTGAGGACCTCCACAAAATTCACAGTGAGATTGTTGATTATTTGAAGATATGTCGGATTGTGGTGGGTAATTAGAAAAATTTGAGGGTCGTTAAATGAGTTCGGATTAGGATCATAATCAAATGAATTCCTCGAACCACAAAACAAACAACTCCCGTTCGAATATCATTACCACACTTTACACACGCGTACACCGTGATGAGGTGAACCAAAGAGGCTCACCGCAACCGACACAAGGAATAAACGATTCTATTTGAGAGTTATGAGAAGGAATCGATTCATTCAAAGAATCAACAAAACCAACATGGTGATCTGAATGACTAATAAGACTCAAAGAACATTTTGAAAATTCGGAGGTGGGACAAGTGGTGTGCTCGAGAGCTAGCAATTTCCATCACTTAGTTATGGTCTCGGTTCGGTTCTTGAGAAATGTGAAGATTAGGCAAGTCATTCTTGATAGTCACGGTCCAATTACGCATGTTTGCTTTTAACCGTAAATCGTGAAAGTGTAGAATCAATTTTAGGCGACTTATGAGCAATCGAGGGTTAGATCTTTGGATAACCGTAGGTTGGACGTGTTAGCACCTTCATTATCGGATGGACGTACCGGTCCTTTGTCACCCGGTTTCTCGTTCTATTTTCCTCGCGAGAATCAATGGATCATCACGAACAACACGAATTCTTGACATTTGTGATAAAATAGGAAGTTTTTCAACTTCATTCCAGAATTCGTTGTAATCGAGAGATTCAATGAGAATAGAAGAAGTTTAGAATCAAATGGACAGAGGGTAAAGGAATAAAGAATCAAAAAGGGTTAGAGGTTAAAGATGAATATTTTTGGATTTTTGAAAAACATGCCATAAAAACAAAGAATGAAAATATTTTTGATGTTGTTAACACTTTAGAAAAAGTGTTAATGAACTTTTTGATTTTTTGATTAACTTTACAAAAAAACTGTTTACAAACGATGGTATATGTGCAAGTATGGGTGGAAATGCTTAAAACACGCTTTGACCTCCCGGCGGTGGCGCCAAAATTTGATTGGTGCAAACCGTCAAGTTATCTCATGCAAGCTAGCCACATGAATGACCAACCGTAAGAAACTCAAACAGCTCACACACCAAATGCAATTTAGATCGGAGGAATATAGTGAATTCACGGGTCGTTAAGTCCCACGGAGGATGAATTGGTGTATTAAACACTTGATCGATGATAGAATGATCACTAAGGATAGTGATCGATAAGGATTTCGATGGAAAATTACCTAAAGAAAAGATTTACAAATTACTGACTTAAATGCAAATTAAGAAAATTAAAAGTTAAAATATATTAAATAAACGCTATCACTATTTTTACAATGATGTTTTGTGATTGTATAAAATAAAATAACTTAAATAAACTATTTTAACTAAAACGTAAACTTAAATTACTTAAAACGTTATTTAAAAGCGGAAACGAGCGTTATTTACTGAAAATGGCTACTGAGCGCAAGACAAAGCGTAAAATTAATGAAATAAAAGGCCTCTGAATGTAAAACTAATTTTATTACGTACTATTTGATAAAAGAAAATTTTAGAAAAAAGGATTATATTTTTCTGATTATTATTTTATTTATTATGATTTAAATACTATAAAACACTAATTAATTGATTAAAAATATTAAAACTAATTAGAAAAAACTCAACTTTTTACAGAAAATACTTAATACTAATACAGACTTAATAAAAATACTAAACTGGAAAAAGCTACTTTGGATAAGCTAGAAATAAGCTTAAATACTGTTTAAGCTTAAAATGAAAACGTGTATAAGAGATAAGTTGTGTAAGGTTTTAACGAGAAAGACCCAAGGCGCAATGGTTCTGGTACCCCACTATCATTCCATAAGGGGGAGGTCGCATGTTCGAACCTTGACCTCCCCTTTTTGCCAAACATTTTTTTTTTGTGATTTTTATTTTACAAACTAGTTAAGCACAATAAAATAAGCATACTTTATAACTACAACTTTTTACAAAAATGACTTATAAGCACTTATTCAGCCAAGGATTTTGTCACAGTTGGCTATAATAGGAAATAAGCACAAGTTTTTTTAAGCTAATTTGACTATTAAGCTACTCAATAAGCAAATGGAAACTGAGGTAAACTAAGAAACTGTAATCAGGCTAGTTTTATAACTGAATAAGCACAACAATTTGGAAATAAGCACTTAGCAAATCTAAATAAGCACTTATTTTATCTGGTTTACACAGTATACTCTATTGGTTTTAATAGGAACTTTTAAGCTAATTTTAAGTACTAAAGTAAGCTAGAAAATGAAAATAAGCAACTGATCTAACTAGTTGACCAACTGACCTCTCTAAAAAGCTAATTTTCAAAGTTTGGCTTACACTAATAAGCTCTTGAGGAGCTTTTGAAAAACTGTGAACACTTACTTAACTGGTTTACTTGAACCAAATTGGACAGAATTAAAAAGCTATTGTAGGCTTATCTAATAAGTTAGGAAATGCAAAGCTAGACTAGGGACCTTTAGATGGTTAGGTGAGCTACACAAAAAACTAAAATGCATAAGCTGAGACTCATCAATAAGCTCTGTGAGAGCTTATTAAACTGGGTAGCTCACTGGTGCACAGGGGAGGTTTTCAGTTAAGGGGTTCAAAAGAAGCTAATTAAAAAGCTATCTATAAGCTAATTTTATAAAACCTAGTATTTTTATATTTTTCTTTAGCAGCTAAATATTAATTTCCCAAAAGGGCATAAGCTAAATCCTAATATTTAATCCTATATAAAATTATACTTTTTATTCAAAAATGGCTATTTGAGAAATTTGACTTTTATCAAGAACACTAAAGGTTTGACTTTTATGAACTTTTACTTGATTATATAAACTGAATATGATGTAATAAGGTAATATTAAGTTATCTAGGGCTATAATAGCAACTTTTAAACATGTATGATAAGTTTTACAACTTAAAATCTTAACAGTAAACTGTTTAAGTAGGATTAAGACTAAGTTTGACTTTTTATTAAATAAGGACTATATCTATGTGTTTGGTGAGCTATATAGAACTAAGGTAACATGTATCAAGTAATAACAACAATTAAAACAACACTAAACTCTATTAGTTCGTGATCCAAACATCCCTTATTAGGACATTGTGAAGCTAAACTTACATGAGGTTCAAATGAAATGAGCTTAACTCGAAATCAAACCAATCATTTTAAAACCAAATCCAATCGAATCTAGCTCACTTCAACCCACTCCATTTACGCAAGACATACTTCTTCTTCCTTTCTTGAATTTATTTATGAGCTATATATTTGTATTTTGATATTTTTACTTACCTTTGGTTTTTACTTGCTTTAAAACATGTAAAGATTATAAGTAATCAAAATAAGCTTGAAGAAACATGAAATTACAACATTTAACAGTTTTAAGTGGATTTGTCAAATTCACTCAAAATTGCTAAAATTGAAATCAAACTTGGTAACTGAAATTAATACTTGGAAATGGGTTTAGATTACATTAAAAACTTTGATAATATAACTTGGAAGCTGAAAATTACACTAGAAGATGAAATTATACTAAAACGACAATCTACACTATTTTAAAACTAACTCCTTTCTCTTCTCAGCTCCTTTTCTTCTATTTATTCAACAAAAAGTATCCTCTCACATCTCTGATTATTTCCCATCACATTTCTGAGCCGTTGGATGAGTCAAAGTGATCACAGCCTTTGAATTGAAAATTGGCGCCAAAAAGTCATAGAGTGGATATCTGTAATTAATGGGGTATGGGCTGGTTTGCAAGGTGGAGGGGGGTGATAGTGAGAGGTAGATATTAATGGAAAGGTTGAGATGAGGTGGTAGCACAAAGTGTGGGTGCGGGAGTAGTAACAAAGTGTGGGTGAGTGGAAGATGAGCGATGGCGCTTTTTATTCTGTTTAAAAATGGGCTTGGGTAATATATTGGGCAACCTTGGTTTTGGATTAGGTGTTTAGTAAATAGGTCCATTTGGTTTAGTAGTAATCTGAGCCCAAGGACCATTTTGCAATTCGCAAACATAGAGGACTGAACATGTAACATTTCTAAAGTTATTACAAGGACTAATTATGCCACAATTGAATAGTATAAGGACCAACATTGCATAAATTTCCATTTTTATAAGCCCAGGGACCTTTTATGTCATTTTTGAAACTTGAAGGGTTAAACTTGTAATTTTCCAAAAGTTTATCATAAGGACCATTATTGTCATTTCTAAATAGTACAAGGTTAAAAGTTGATAATTTTCATTTTTTTTTTTAATTAACCAAGGACTATTTTTGACAATTTTCAAAGTTAAAGGACTAAAGTTGTCATTTGTGATTTTTAAACTTTAAAGGTTTGTTTTGACAACTTTTGAATCTCATGGACCTAAAATGATATTTACAAGTTTTTGAATTACAGGGGATGATTTTGACAACTTTTGTAACTTGGGGACTAAAGCGCCAATTATGCAAACTTGATACGTTTTCACCAGTTTTGATGTTTTTGCATTTAAAACATATAAAACACTTGTTTGTGATATTTTTATCATTTTGATGTGTTTCTGAGTATTTTCAGATGTTTTTGGCATTCTAACAGTATAAAAATGATGAGTATTTAAACACTCATCAGTGAAAAAGGTCAAAAGATTTGTGTTATTGGAGTGTTTTTAAGGCTGTTTGTGCAAGCAAAATTGTTTGAATCGTTGGAAATTTTTTACGAGTAAGTTAAAACCCTAATCTTACGCGTAAGAAAGTCAAAACCCGTTTTCTCGCATAACTTTTTGGTAGCGAATCTTACGTGCACAAAGGTGACTCGATGCTTCCTCACTTGGATAAGTGTGTGGAACACTTGACTTTCGGATATCTTTACGCTGTGATAGTGTAAAGGATTTTGGTTTTAAACCAACTCTTACGCATAAGCAAAAAGCTTACGAGTAAGCACTCTGCGATAAGTTAACACTTACGCGTAAGGTACTCTACTTCTACGCTTAACGTTTACGCATAAGACTTACGTTTAAACTTAAGTTTACGCGTAACTTGGATTTCTACGCATAAGGATTTCTACGCCTAAGCTCTTTACGCATAAGGACTCCTACGCATAAGCACTCACTTCTACGCATAAGTACAGTTTTACGAGTAAGATTTTGAGCAAAACTTCAAACGGCTATAACTTTTGAACCGTAACTCCGTTTTCAGCGATCTACCCATCAAAACGACCGTGAGAACGAGGAGAATAGACCGCCGAATGAAAGTTCATTCGGGTCAACCTTCAAGTCCTAAAAACGCTCCAAACAGAAGTTATTGAGGTTTTTAAGTTTTTTCGACCAAATTTTCACTACAACAACCAAGCCTAATCGTCATCAACCACAACTCCTTTATCGTTGAATCGATCCTACATCAAATTTATCAAATCATACCTTCATCAATGGCAACTCAACAAGATATTCATGCAGCCGGTGCCGAAAACCGTCCTCCTATGTTGGAAAAAGATGGTTATCTTCAATGGACAAGTCGAATGCTTCGTTACATCAAGTCAAAACCTAATGGAAAATTGATGATCAAATCCATTCAGGATGGACTCTTCATACCTCGACAAGTCCAAGACCCTGGAAATGCTAATGCAACACCTCCAGTCCCACCATTTCTTCATCTTCAAAAGGAAACAGAATACTCTGAAGAGGATCGGAAGAAAGTCGAAGCGGATGACATGGCAATTCATATTGTCCAACTGGGTTTACCAAGAGACATCTTTCTTCTGTGAGACGGTTGTGAAACCGCTTCGATATGTGGGAGCGTGTTAGACGGCTTTGTCATGGGCCCGAAATTGGTCAACAAGATACGGAGAACAAGTTGCTAATCGCTTGGGAGAAGTTTACATCTACTCCAGGAGAATCCATTGAATCCTACTATGGAAGGTTCGCACTTTAATGAATGAGTGATCGAAACAAGTTGACACCCGAACTATCGTGAGCAACATCAAGTTCTTGAGCAATCTACCGGAAGAATGGGGCGATATGTCACTATTGTCAACCAAACAAAAGACTTACATCAAGTGAACTTTGATCAACTCAACGATTTTACAAACAAAACCAAAATGAAGTGAATGAAGTCGACAAGAAAGATTAGCAAAGAATCATGATCCATTGGCACTCATTGCAAAGACTCAAAATCCAAATGAATACACAACAACAAGCTTCATCATCTTCCACTAACACAAACTTGCGACAATACATCCTCAACAACAAAACTATCCACACGAACAACAACATTACGAGAACAAGGAATCACCGATCTTGAAATGGAACCAAGAAGCTTTGTCTCAAGTATTCTCTTTATTGGGTAAAGCATTCAGAGGTCGCTATTCCACACCAACTAACAACAACCAAAGGATTTCATCAAACACTATGAGAAAATTGCAGTAGGGTGTGAACATGGGTAATCAAAGACAAATGGTTGGAGTTATTGGGAATCAGCAGGATATCTAATTGGATTTCGAATGGGTAATCAGTGGTTCCAATCGAGTAATCGGATGGGTCGAATGTTGGGAATAGAGCGGTGGGTAATCGTAATGGAATGTTGCGGCTCCACCATTGGGAATTATGGAAATATGAATCGGGTAATCGTGTTACGTGTTATAACTATCAAGGATTGGGTCACATGGCAAGGAATTGTCCAACTAAGTCGAAAAGAAGGATCTTGCGAATCTTGTAAAGCTATTATGTTGGTACAAAAGGAACAATCTGGACTTCAATTGAGTCTTGAGGAACATGACTTCATGGCTATTATGGATGATTTGGAAGACCTCGAGGAACTCAATGCAACCGCATCTTCATGGCAAATTTTCAGAGACTAAGCACGACATCGATTCGAGACGCACCTCCTCCTGCTATGACGCCAACGCAGATCTCGAGGTACCAATCATTGATCCATGCTATAACAATGTCATATTTGATGTGTTTACTCATGACGAAAAGCATTCTCGTGACGCCAAGACCTACTTCGATACATACCGACAATCCGAGTTGTAGCAATACTAACTTTGAGACTCGGATGTAGATCCTAGTGGAGACCGGTGGCACAAAATCTCGAGGCCGATGAGGAAACACGTGCTTATTTTGAATCATTAATCAATAAATGTGGCATTGAAATTGAGAAAGTTAAAGCGGTCAATCGCGAAGTTAAGGCGCGAATGCTAAATTGACCGAGCTTGAGAGTTACAAGGAGAACGCAAAAGCCTTTGAATTTCGGAAAAACAAAGAATCATAATTAGAAATTGGTTATCGAAATTTGGTTTCTAAAGAACAACTTTTGCAAATCAAGTATAACACACTTGATGTGAATCGAACTTAAAAATTAAATCTTTAAACAAGGAAATTTCGATTTAAATAACCAACTTTCTAAACAAAAGAAATGTCTTCTAATCTTGAAAAAGAGAAGAAGCGATTGATTCTTGATTTTCAAAATGAGAAGACTCTCTTCTTGATGAAATTCTTGATAAAATGAGAAAATCCAAACTTTGGAAAATTTGCTTCTCAAACGGGTCATTCGCTCAAACAATCAAGATGCTTTCTAATCAAGTAAATCCGCTTTTCATACTAAAAATAGAATGGCACTTAGTAACGACCCTTCTTCGTTCCTCAAGAAAGCTCGAAATCTCGAATGTGTTAAACAATGGAAATGTTTGCATGAACCCATTATTGTTCGTGATTCTCTTGAAACGTTAGAACTATCTCGAGGAGAGTAGATCAAAAATGAAACAAAAGAATTCGAAAATCAAACCAATTGATTATAACAAATGGACAAAATTAACGGAATTACTTTTGTTAATCAAAAGAAAAGTCAAAGTTCTCCATCACACCAAGTGTTTCAAACAAAGAGTCAACACTGTTTCAAAATCATTTCAAAACCGCTTTTGTCTCAAATTCTCTTCGAACATTGAACAAATGTCTTCAAACAATCCTTTTAACACAAGTGATGCGAGAAGTATTTTAGACAATGTGAAAACTAGAATTGTGGATCTTCAAGACATCGTTAAAACTAAAACCACTATTACACCTAACAACCTGGTTCTCTAGTTTTGACATCGAACAAAGAAAGTTTTTGAAACTCAAATTGCCCTCAATGAATGCCATCGGTCCAAGGGTAATTCATTTTGAACAAGCGTTTTTGAAAAAACAGTGACTTTGTCAAGGACCATAAATCCACGGTAAAGCAAGCTAATGACCGTGTTGAACAAGTCAAAGTTTTGGAAAATTTAAATGGTTCTCTCTTCAAAGATGTTCGACTCGATATTATGTCCATCATTTTGCAAACATATTATGTTGAAGGTCATGAAAGACTCAGTCGAGACCTCAAAATTGTTTCAAAATATGAAAATGCTCTTGAAAAACTTGAAAAGAAAATATTTCATATTTTAAACAACTTGATCGTAAAGCGAGGAATGCAAGTATGACAAAGCTGTCGTATGAGCGTGCCTACAATGACATGAAAGCTAAAATGATCTTTTGAGGGCTCAACTGGAATGTCAAAAGGAAAGGCGGTGGATACTAAGATTACAAAACCATTGACTGCGGAGAAAGCAAATGTTCCCAAACCGGTTTTAAAACCAAAATATACATTTCAATGCCTCCTCCAAAAGTCAATGAGAAAATGTTTCATCAAAACCACCACTCCACCGCCTTACCTAAACAAAATGTTGATAAAGGAAAAGCGGTTATCGAGAAACCAAAAGTTTTAGCTCTGGGCTTTTTAAGATGAGTACCACTAATCGTCGCCTCCACATCTAAAACATATGGAACAAACGACATAAGTTTAGAAAAGCACTCTAAAGAGACTAGGAAAGTGAAACCACTTCTCTAGATAAAATGTGAATCCTAATGAGTGTGCCTTACCTTCTACATCACTAGGAAGCACCTCTAGGAGCAGCAGACTAAAGCCTAAGAGCAATACAAGGAACAATAGAGTCTCACTTTGCCTCTATGAGTAGTCGCTGAATAAAGAGAAGAAAGTGAAGAACACCCTAGAATTTACCGCTTTGTAATAAGAAAGACATTTCATCCGAATGTAAGAAACCTTTGAACTCGCTAAGTTTAATGAATCGGTGAATCTGTTTGTTTAACTTATAGAAATCTTTAACTAATGTTCATGATGATTGTGTTTCTAAGAATGAGATTATTAAGCTGTTAAGAAGAATGTTCCCAAAAGAACTTATGCTAAGCGAATAGGAAGACTAGTTGCGAGACTTAGGCTTTACACTCTTGACAGGAGCATAATGTTTACTTTAGGGATGACATTTGAAACCCACGGTAGAACTTTCACACTCGAGAATGGTAGAATGAGTGATGCACCTATCTTACCAATAGATGACTTATATGAGTGTGATCGAGTTTTACCCCTAACCCAAAGGAACCAAAATCGAAACGGTTTCCAAAATCTTCTTCTTATTATTGGCGGGTTATCGAAATATGTCTTTGGATCGTCGACTCGGGTTGCTCCAAGCACATGACCGGGAATCTGAAGGCTGGCGATCAATTTAAATCGGCAATTCATGGGAACCGTACATTTGGAAATGATCATGTAGCACTATCATGGGTTATGGAGATCTACCTTTTGGAAATTATTTGATCAATCGGGTTTACTATGTCCAAGGGTTGGGACACAATTTGTTCTCGATCGGACGATTACGTGATCTTGATTTAGAGGTTGCTTTTAGGAAAATGCTTGCTTCGTTAGAAACTTGGATGGCGATCTCTTTAATCGGGAATCGTGATACAAACTTGTATGCTATCGAAATCAATCAAATGGCCTCTTCATCACCAATATGTCTTATGACTCGAGCATCCGGAACACGATCTGGTTGTGGCATAGAAGGTTATCCCATCTCAATTTTGACACCATCAACAATCTTGCCAAAGACAACATCGTCAATGGACTTCCAAAGTTCAAATACACCAAGGATCACTTATGTCCATCATGCGAACAAGGAAAAAGCAAAAGAGCATCATATAAACCCAAATCCGTACCTAGTTCGGAAGCAAGGTTGCATATGTTGCACATGGACTTATGTGGCCCAATGAGAGTTGAAAGCATTAATGGGAAAAAGTATATTCTTGTTATCGTCGATGATTATTCAAGATATACATGGGTTAAGTTTCTGAGATCAAAAGACGAAGCACCGTGCATCATCGTCACCTTTACGAAATGTATTCAAGTACTTCTTCAAGCTCCGATGAAGAGTAGTAAGAATGCATAACGACACGAGAATTCACTAATCGAGTTAAGAACTTATTTTGAAGATGTTGGAATTACACATCGACATCGATTGTTAGAACTCCACAATGAGAATGGGGTAGTTGAAAGAAGAAATAGAACTCTTGTGGAAGCTTGCTCGCACAATGCTAATCTATTCTAGTGCACGTTATTTCTATGGGTGATGTTGTTGCCTTTGCTTGTTTCACTCGAACCGATCCCTTATCCATACAAGATTCAATAAAACCCGTATGAGCTTGTGAACAACGAAAACACGATATCTCTTACTTTCATGTGTTTGGCGCTTTGTGCTATCCAATGAATGACAGAGAAGATCTTGGAAAGCGAAAGCAAAGGTGATATTGGAATCTTCATTGGATATTGAGATAACTCGAGGGCATTCGAGGTGTATAACGTAAGAACTAGGAGGATCATGGAGACGATGAATGTGAAATTGATGAACTTTCACATGGCTTCGAGAGACTCGCTCTAGAACCCGCACTAAAGCAATGACTTCAGACACATCGATTCGGGACTCGTACCTCAAAGAGCTCAATCAACCGTTTGACAATCCTAAAGAACAAGAATGGGAGAATTTCTTTGAGTTAATGTTCGATGAATACTATGGTGGAACTTGACAAATGCATCAAACCATCATTCCGCCGCACCCGCTCAAAATCATCCTCCACCACCAATGTAAGATGCATCCACTACGGTTGAAACCAATGCACCAACTCCATCTACATCATCTACATCTACTCAAGTTCTTGCACCCGTTCTACCAAAGCAGTTGATGAGCAAAACCAAAACCAAAGCGATGCAAAGTTAGATGAAGACTTATTTGAAAACCCGTTTGCTACGGAATCACCGAATCATCCTCGCTTACGAGAACCATCTAACTCAGACATCGTATAACCAATGGTATCCTTCTACTCAAGTGGACAAAAGACCACCCAATTGAACAAGTTATTGGTGAACCTTCAAGGCCATTCGGACAAGACGTCAACTTGCCACCGATTGTGACTTGTGCATTTACCTTTGCTCAATTAGCAATATAGAGCCAAAGAACATTCGCGAGGCAATGGCGGATCCCGCATGGATAGAAGCAATGCGGAGGAACTTCTCAATACCGTCTTCATGACTCTTGAGAATGGTTCCAAGACCAATTGACATTCGTGTCATTGATCTCAAATGGTTATGGAAGAACAAAAGGGATGAAGAGATGATCAGTAATTGCAATAAAGCTCGTCTTGTGGCCAAGGATACAGACAAGAGGAAGGATAGACTTTGAAGAGTCATTCGCGGTAGCAGGACTTGAAGCGATCAGGATATTCTTATCCTATGTCGCTCACAAAAACATCACGGTTTATCGGATGGACATTAAGACCGCGTTCTTGAATGGAACTCGAAAGAAGGCGTGTCGTGAGTCGACGAAGGCTTCATCGACTTGGAACATCCGGACTCGTCTACAAACTCAAAAGGAAATATATGGTTTGAAACAAGCTCAGGAGCGTGGTATGAATGACATCCTCTTTCCTTATCCAAAACAATTTCACCAAAGGAACAGTTGATCCTACCTTATTTACACAAAATGCAACAACGACATTTTGATTGTTCGATTCGTGGGCGACATCATCTTTGGGTCCACTAATCCGAAACTTTCAAAACATTTTGAAAATCTCATGAAAAGTAAATTTGAAATGTCCATGATGGGGAACTAAAATTCTTTCTTGGTTTAAAATACATCGGTCCCTCGTGGAATTTTTATAAATCAAGCTAAATACACAACCGAGATTTTGAAAAATCATGGTATGGATAATTGTGACTCGGTCGAACACCAATGGTAACTTCACCAAAATTGGACCCGATTTGTTTGGGAAACCTATTGATCCAAAGAAATATCGGAGCATGATTGGTTCTCTCATGTACCTCACCGCTAGTCGACGGATATTCATTTCTTTGTTTGCTTATTAGCACGGTTTCGAGCAAAGCCTGCCGAATCGCACCTCAAAGAGGTTAAGCGGATCTTCGGTACCTAAAGACATCCATTCACATGGGACTTTGGTATCCGAAGGAATCGGTTGATCTAATTGCCTTTTCGGATCACGGACCACGCGGTGATCAAGTTCTGACAAAAAGTACATCGGGAGGAGCACAATTTTGGGTGAAAAGTTAGTCACCGGTCTTCAAAGAAACAAGATTGCATCGCACTTTCAACCGCTGAAGGCGAGTATGTGTCTCTATCTGCGTGTTGTGCTCAAGTTCTATGGATGAGAACACAACTCACAGATTATGGCTTTACTTTCGATAAAATACCTATGCATTGTGACTCGAAAGTGCCATAGCCATATCATGCAATCTGTTCATCACTCAAAGACTAAGCACATCCGTTTCGCTACCACTTCATCAAAGAGTCGTCGAAAATGGTCTTGTTGAATTATTCTTCGTGAAGACAGTTACCAACTCGCCGATCTATTAACTAAAGCCCTTCCAAAAAAGGTTTGACTATTTAGTTCGGCGAATTGGAATGTGAAGCCTAACCCCGAGGAGTTAGAACGTCTTCTCGAATCTTCTTGATAATGATTTTCCAAAAGCTTGTGTAAATATCTTTGAAAACAAAATACAAAATTTGAAAAACCAACAAAAGCAAAATATAAAAATATAAAACTTTCAAAATACAAAACAATATAAAATCAAAAATCCAAAATATTCTTCTCACGACATGTCTCTTGTATAATCGATATTACATGCGTTTCTAGAAATGTCATTCAACAATAATCTGGGCATGTACTGATGCTTGAGCGAGAGTTCTTTAATTGTTTTCTAAAACATGTCGTTTCTCAAAATTTCTTAATAATAATGGCTTTCGTATACATCGATGCGAAACCGGACCAAAATGATGACTTTTGATTATTTCAAATCAAAACTCGTAATTTCAAAGAAAAATCAAGTGTGCGCTTGATGCACTACATTTAAAATGGTGAGAAATCATCATCATCTTGAGCAACTTTTCAAGATTGTTCAAAAGATTTTCAAAATCTTTCAAAATACTTTGTGCTCAAGATAACTCCCTCTAAAACCCTTTAATTGATTATGCTTTATTAAAGGGGGAGTATAAACCAAAATATTCCAAATTCATGCTTAAATCTAATCCGTTTGTCTCCCAAAAGATTCTAAAATGTTGTTTAATCCGTTGATATTAAAAATATCACGAATATGCTATTTTTGAGGGGGAGGAGACGTGATTAAAATGTGATCAAAATCGGTGTTTAAATCTCAAAATGAGCTCGACTCAGTTGAAACCAATGAATTGACGAGGAATAATGTACCATCTCGAGAAACTTTCTATGGACTTGACCAGGACGGGTAATAATTTCAAGCTAGTTCTCTAGTGATGTAGCGTGTTTGAATCGGTCTAGCTCATTTAAAGTCGATCAATTCAAAAGTGCGAACTCTACCCTCTATGTGCAGATTCATCAAAACTTATAAGCACATGTGAAGGGGTGTTTACGAAAATATAAAACTCTTGGAGTGTTCCAAACATGTTTTCTATCATAAACATTCTGAGAGATTTTCATGAAAAATGGTTTTATGGCAACAATAGGATAGTCATGGAGTTATAAGGTGACTAAGGATAGGAATATTCGTCCTATGATCCGCCAGAGCCGGAAGGATCTACCCAAGGACATCACAAATAGTTAGTATTAGAAGTCCTTAGGAATGATTGAAAAAAGGAGTTTTGTGAGAAAGGATAAAGAAGGGGTTGAAGAATTAAAAAGAAATGTGATGAAAAGGGTGAAAAGAAATAGCCCTCCATATTCAACCTTAGGGCAGAAACTGGGTTCAATTCATCATTCTTGGTTGTCACTAGATGACACCGGTATTGAACACAAAGGCGTCATGGACCCGATGCTTGCACTAAACCTCCTAGCCACTCAATTCCTCTTAAAAGTTTGTTTCATTCTCACTGGGAACCCTACATAATCTATTGACTTTCTCTTAGAGATCGTTGGTATTGAAGAAGAGACCCTCTCACAGTCTCCGCCGGGAAAACCAATATGCATTATTGAGTCTAGAGCCATGAGATTCATCAAAAGATCTCATAGGAACACTTGACATGACATCGCTTGTTGTTCATCAATAAGGACACAAGTGATATATTATAGAGTCCCTGTGAGATCTTAGCAATGCGCCGAACATTTATGAGAAGTTTCACATCCGTGATCTTGGTGATTAAATGGAAACTCTGCCGGGGTCAACATCAGCGCTCGACGGCAGTCGCCGGTAACTCCCGTGGATTATGCTTAGTGTGTCTCAAACGGTCTCTACGTGGGGTGATGCTTGGTGTACCTCGGACTCATCCGAATCTGTAGGTGTATTTGACATCGCGTTATCTCACTTGTGGGACTCCGGTTCGAGGAATGGCCTCTGTGAGAATTAGAGCGTGTTTTCACACTATGTCATAACACCTCAAAATTCAAACTTGTAAGTCAGGAATCCGCTTATTACTAACCTGTTTTATGTTTTCTTCTTATGGAAGCTCGGGCGGATTGATCGTGCATATTCTCCACATGCTCATACCAACAACACATGAATGTTCTCATCAAAATCAAAGGCAACACAAAGTTTAAGATGATTCTTCATCAATGTCAAAGAATCTACAAAGTATAAAGACTTGAGAACTACATCATTGGTAATTAAAAGTCAAATAGAAGTGTGAGCATGGTGGAGAAAGACGTGGAGACACCTAACCAACGAAGTTGACAACGGCAGACAACCACATTATCTGATCACAAAGCATCAAGGAACAAAGAATCAAGACTATTCTATATCTACACGCAAAGTTCAAGCTCAAGGAAAGTAAAGAACCAATCAAGTGGAGCATCTTTTGAATGACCACCCTTAGGGAAGTTGTTAGCCTTAATAGTTTTTATTAGAAGTGATGGTCATTCACGTTTAGGAACTTTGTAACGCGTGTTAGATATCGTGATAGAATAGTCAACGGGCTCGTGGATTGGGCTAAGCTAAATGGCTAATAGTTAAGATAAGCTAGCCTTTTATTATGTGTAATCCAATCCAAGTCCAACGAGGCCCAAAGGAAAGCCTTTTAGGTTTTCATGTATTCCACCTATAAATACCCCTCAAATGGTCATTTGAGGGGTGTGCTTGAAAGTGTGTGTGTGTGTGTGTTTTCTTCATTTGGAATATACAACTTATTGTGTTCATCTTTATCTCACATATACACGATCTTTATATCATTCAAGTCACCATCTTTCTAATCTTATTTTCTACGCTTTGTTTGTGTTTGGGTTGAACGTGTTCTACGCGTAGCGTGGTGATACTTGTGTTTGTTAAGTGGGTTTATGATAAGGTTGATAAAAGTAAGGTCCTACAATTTGTATCGTTTGTGTTTCATGGTTTATACGCGTAACTTGGGTTACGTGTGTTGGGTTTGCTTGGTAAAGTGATAAGGTTGATATTTGTAAGGTCCTACAGTGATTCAAATAAACAGAAAATAAGTGGATAAATATAAATTTCTTTTACAAAGAACATAAATTATTGTATATGGAAAAAAAACAACATAATAGGGTAATGTTAAAACCTGTTCATCTTGGAATAGTACTTCTAAACTCCAAACTTCATTTGGCTTAGTGATGGGACGAGCTTTCCATATACGTACAACCCTCACCAAAAATTTTGCATCATCAAGCATAGGATCAATGTCACTCAAAGCAGTAATCTGTTGATCCATTTGTTTTGCCTACAAATGAGAAAATAAATTAATATATATTTAAAATATGTCATCATATATAATGAATATCGTATTTCAAACAATAGATGAGACAAAAATATAAATATTGATTATGATTAGGCATTTCAAATACCTTATGATTGTATAAAGATGAAGTTATAAGAGATGAAATGAGAAGTGGTTAAAGATGCACTGAAATATATAGTGGTAGGAATTAGGTTAAATGAAGCAAATTGAGAAATTTCAGTAATTCAAAAAATCAAAATTTAAAACTTTTAGCTAAAAATCAGGATGTTAAGTAAGGCAAGGATTCAATTTTTAAAATGTTTAGCAAAAATAACTTATGTTGGTTAATTCTCAATAATTATTTTGAATACAATTTAAAACCTTCTTCTATTATCTTATTACATTTTACAAATTTGAAGTATACAAACGTATAATAACATTAACTGAAAATAATACAAACTTTAATTTCCAATTTATTTAACAGGATTAAAAGAATATATAGCATGAACAGGTATGGTTAATTAGGATATATATAGAATGTTCTTTTTGTTATAAGCAAATATATGGAAAAACAACTTATAAGGAGAATAGCATAAGCCAATATCGAACTCAAAGACTACTTACATGTGACAATAAGTAAAAACACCATTTTATTTTTAAAATTAATTTGGTTTAGATAATCAATCTAAATACTACTTTACACATACGCATTTGGGATGTTATAACAGCTTATTTTATTGGTTACCGCTTTACTACAATATTAAACAAAGCCAATTACATTTGGTTATTAGGTTGCAGAACACAGTTTATGTACTCATAAAATCAATAATCAAAAAGTAATAAGTTAATAAGCTTTGAAAAATAAGCTGCAGATTCACCAATAAGCTTATTTTTTGTTAAACTAATTTGAACAACATAAAAATCTTTTTTTTTTAAAAAGCATTGGGATACTACAATTTAAAAAAAGCCACATCCATTAGATGTGGTAAGACTATACTAATAAGCTAATAAGCTGAACAGAATAAGTTTTCTGATTTTCCAAATCTCAATAAGCCGATAAAGTCAACAAATATGAATGACACTAAAAATGCTATCATTGTCTAAAAAGCAACCACAAAGAACATGACTTATCTTGTAATACTCCGCCAATCAGATGTTGCAAATTACTCTACTGTCAACGAACCAAACATTCGACAACCTTGATTATCCTGAAACACGAAAAACAACACAAAATGACCGCAAACGTTATGTTAACTAAAACATAAGTCATCAATAATTTGGAAAATGCATATATTTTATGATGTTCTTTATCATTGAAAAATTTCATAAAATAAGCCAAAAAAACTCAAACAAATATGAATGTAACTAAATAACTACCACAAAGAACATATCTTATCATGTAAAAAGCTACCACAAAGAACATGACTTATCTTGTAATACTCCGCTAATCAGATGTTGCAAATTACTCCACTGTCAACTAACCAAACATTCGACAACCTTGATTATCCTAAAACACGAAAAACAACATGTGGAAAACTAGAAGGGGGGGTTGAATAGTTTTGCCGATTTTACGTTAGCTTCAAAAACTTTTAGATTCGATGTTATGTGAAATCGTATGGATGTAGAGATAGTATAGATCTAAGAGTAATGCAAGTAAAGTAAGTAAAGTAAAGGATAGAAATGACACAACCGATTTATAGTGGTTCGGCTACAAGGACACCTTCTTTGCCCTACTCCACTCCCCGAGTCACCTACTCGAGAGTTCAAGCACTATGTCAACAAACTCGTTCAACTTGGCGGAGAAGCCTTCACAATGTTGCTTACACCTTTTTCTGGTACAAAGCTAAATACCGAGTCCGTAACATGGAGGACCAAACCAACACTACTATAACACAACAAATATGTGAAATATGAAATACAAGATCTTTACTACAGAAATCTTGTGGAGGAACAAATCAATCAAGGACCCCTTGCTTGGATGACTTGTAAAATGCTCGTGATCTCGCCTTAGAGAAGGACCTATATGAGAATCACAATAGAAGAAAGAAGAACAACTCTAGATCAAGTGATCTTTTTTAGAAGAGTGTAAGAATATATGAGAGAGTTTGTAAGAAGAGGGTGAGTAAAAATGAAGAAATGGCTCTCTATTTATAGGCAAATTCTTGCCATCACAGCCGGATCCCACGGATCCCTTGTTTGAGGATCCGTCTAGTGTAACTCTGTGGATCCGTGAGGCGCCCTCTTTGCCCATGGGTTTTTGGGTTATGGTTTGAACCATGGGTATCTATGTAGATACAATGTATCTAATAGATGCAATGCATCTAGTCATAGGGTATGGGTTAACTCCATGGGTTATGGATATGCTCCTTGGGTATGGGGTCATGGGTTGTGGTTTTTACCCATCCTAACAAACTATTACAACAAATGAATTATTACAACAATTTCCATTAAATGACTATATGTAAATGCTTTACAAAAATAACATGTATCCTTATAATTTTACTTACGATAACATTATATTTGTTATCAATAAAACACAAAGAGATCGCTAAATATTAATAAACGTTTTTACGGTTTATTTGTATTAACAATCTCCCCCCTTTTGTTGATGGCAAAACATAATGTTATGATGAGTAAAACTTAAGATTAGATGTATGTTTTGAAAGCATAAGTTTTACTTTTCTCCCCTTTTGTCGAAACAAAAGTGACCCTAATGAAGAAATAAAATGTGGAAAATAGTTCACGTATCTCTAACTCCCTCTTGACGGTAGCTCCCCTAGAATGGGGCGTCAAGTGAGAAAATATAAAACCTATAAAGAAAAAGTTAGTAGTAACATGCATAAATAATCTTGTGATTGACGAGAATCAAGATTGAGAGCCAAGGTATGTAAACAAAGCCTTGTAATAAAATAACAAAGTGTAGTGGTATATATGCCACATACAAGCATGTAAAACTAAGAACAAGACTTGTTCTAAAAATGACTCAAAAGAAAATACTAAAAATAATAAAATGATTCCTTCCATGCTTGCATAAGGTTATGGATGGAAGTTTTGGTGAGTAATGATGTTGATGCGATCAAGGATATGGTTAAGTATGACTCGCATTTCTTCCCTAATTTCTATTGCAAGATCCTTAGTGGATTGGCAATGTTCACAATGTAAGTGATGTGGGTAATGTGTGCAGAAGTTTTCCGGGTTAGTTTGTTTTGTGAGTTGCGAAAGTTATGGTGGCAAAGTTGGAAAATACGGATCAAAGTCCGGAATGTTTGGAAGTGGTGGTGGAAAAGAACCTAGATGTTCTTGTAACACAATGGGAGCTAAAGGTGGTGAGGTTTCAAGGTCTTTGAAGGTTGTGTTTGGAGATGTGGGAGGTGTTAAAAAGACTAGTTTTTTTTTTGTTGGTTTATTGGGATCTTGTTGGAGTCTTAAGGAGTTCCAAAAGAGTGACCTTAGGTGGAGATTTGATGGGTGATGAAGTTGGTGTACTTGTTGGAGATTAAGGAGGTGCTACAATGGAAGCATTTTGTGGTGAATGAGTGGTTGGTGATGAACCATTTGATGATGGTTTTGCTAAGCAACAAGGCCGGATGCTAATCCGTGTGGTTTTTCTAGATTTGGGTGGTGGTACTTTGGAAGGTGGGAGGACAAAACTTTGGATTTCTTGAAAAGGATTTTTTGCACTAGGTGATTCATCTATGTTGGAAGATCTTTTGGATGACATGATGATGTTTGTTTGTGAGTTTGAGAGTGATGAATATGCAAGCATTTTGGGAATCATATTTATAAAAAAATAATGCATTGTAATGAATGCTTGACCCAAAATGTGGATTAAAATCTAATGATTAGATATGAATTTAAGGCATGTGATCATGAGAACACAAGCATTAAGTAACATACTCAAAAAAAATGATGAAAATATAGAAGTTTTCATTCAAAGTGAGAAAAATAGAAGATAATTTTAGCTTAGTCTCACGGATCCCACGGATCCTTCCTTGAGGGAACCGTTAATCTTTGGGATCCATGGTCTTGGTGACTCAGAAGCTCAAAATTTTCCTTTTGGAAACATTTGTGCCTAGTGTGTGCCTATATGCAAACCATTTGGAGTTGCAGTTATCTCGACTCCTAAAAAGAAAATGAAAAAAAAATAGAAGTGAAAAAGCACACGATTATGTGAGATAACCCGAGTGCTCCTAATTCATTGTTGCTTAAATGAATGTACCCGAAAACACATATTAGTTATGTGTCCTTTTTAGCATTCAAAAGATATGAGATGCAATGAAAACGTGTTTTTACTTTGTATTAATAATAAGAAATATTTATCCTAGACGTGAGAAATAGCTTTTATGAAAGTGATACGGGAAGAGGTATCCTTTTAGAAAGCATTTCGAAAAGGTTCCTTTGTTTGAAGAAAACGTTTAAGAAAAGTAGGTATGAGCTTACGTGTTGTAAGAGAAATTTTACTTTGAAAAGTAAGGAAAATTTATGAAAGTACGAGTTGTAGATAAAACTATCTTGGGTTTTGAAAATTCTCGTATTTGTTTGTGAGTTGTGTGTGAAATAGAGATCCTAGACTCAGAAAGAAGAAGGCTAGTGTTTACATACCTTGTAGAGTTTAAAAAGTAATTACGACGATTGTTCCATGAGACCAAGACCAAGACGAAGTAGGTTGAATTGTTCCCGCTTCAACGGTTTGGTGAGGACGTCGGCTATGTTGTCTTCGGATGTTACCTTCTCAATAGAGATGTTCCCTTTTTGAACACTGTCTCTTAAGAAGTGATGACGAATCTCTATATTCTTGGTGCGAGAGTGCAATACCAGATTTTTGCTTAAGTCGATGGCACCTTTGTTGTCACATAGAATGGCTACGTCACTTAGATGAATGTCATAGTCAACTAACGCTTGTTTCATCCATAGTGCTTGTTGGCATGCTTTGCCGGCGAAGACATATTCGGCTTCGGTTATTGATATGGCCAATGATGTTTGCTTCTTTGAGAACCAAGATGTTAAACAACATCCCATGAAAGTACATACACCACTTGTACTCTTTCGATCAACATAATCACCTGCATGGTCGAATCGTGCATATACAATTGTTTCTACCCCGCACCCTTAGGATACCATAATCCTAATTGAGTCGTACCCTTGATGTATCTAAATATTCTTTTGACGGCTTCTAGATGTGATGTTTTAGGATCTTCTTGAAACCTAGCACATAGACAAACATTAAACATGATATCGGGCCGACTAGCCGTGAGGTAGAGAAGACTACCAATCATGCCATGGTATTTTGTGTTATCAACGGATTCGCCGTCTTCATCTTTTGTGAGTTTAGTGTCAGATGACATTGGTGTTCTTATAGGTTTTGACTCTTCTAAACCAAATTTCTTTAACATCTCCTTTATGTATTTAGATTGATTAAAGAAGATACCATCTTCTACTTGTTTGATTTGTAGACCAAGAAAGAAACTTAGTTCTCCCATCATACTCATCTCGCATGATTTTAGAGAAATCATCACACATGTCTTGACAAGTAGATCTGAATATAATATCATCTACGTATATTTGAACAATGATTATATGTGATTCCTTTTTCTTAGTAAAAAGTGTATTATCAACTAACCCCATGGTGTAGTTGTTTTTGATTAAGAATGACTGAGTCTATCATACCAAGCTTTTGGGGCTTGTTTAAGACCGTAAAGAGCTTTCTTTAATTTATACACATGTTTAGGTTTTTCGAAATTGATAAAGCCCGGAGGTTGAGCTACATATACTTCTTCATTAATAAAACCATTTAGAAAAGCACTTTTGACATCCATTTGATAAAGCTTAAGATCATTAGCACAAGCATAAGCAAGAAGTATTCTTATAGACTCTAATCTAGCCACGGGGGCATAGGTCTCATCAAAGTCTATTCCTTCTTGTTGATTATACCCTTGGGCAACTAGTCGAGCTTTGTTTCTAGACACTACACCGTTTGCATCTAACTTGTTTTTATATACCCATTTGGTTCCTATTACGGTTTGATTACTAGGTGGAGGGACGAGTATCCAAACATTGTTAGAAACAAATTGATTTAACTCTTCTTGCATAGCCATTACCCAACTTTCATCTTTTATGGCTTCATGTGTATTCTTAGGTTCTATGGTTGAGACAAAACAAAATAAGCTACTTTGGTTTTGGACTTGAGACCTTAAGGTTCTTTCGTTTAATTTTCCTATGACCTTATCTACGGGGTGATCTTTAGACTCTTTAATATTGATGATTTCATTATTTAAAGGTTCTTCTTCTTCTTTTGTCTTTTTTTTATTTCAATAGCTTCACTCTCGACAATCTCGTCATCGACAAGAGGTAGAGTAGGTTTGGGTGGAATCTCATCAAATTTTACGTTTAATGACTCTTCAACCTTCATTTTTTATTTATTTAATATGGCGTAAGCTTTGCTATTAGGAGAGTAACCTAAAAAGATACCTTCGGTTGATTTAGGATCAAATTTTGTAAGCTAATCTTTAGTGTTAAGTAGGAAACATTTGCTACCAAAGACTCTAAAATGATCTAACATAGGCTTTTTACCTTGAAGTAACTCGTATGGAGTTTTACCTAGAAATGGTCTAATTAAGACTCGATTAGGTATGTAGTTGATGTATCAACGGCATTGCACCAAAACTTTTGAGGAATGGATTGCTTATTCAACATGGTGCGACTCATTTCTTGTAGGGTTCTATTCTTTCTTTCAACTACCCCATTCGATTGTAGAGTGCGAGGAGCCGAGAAGTTGTGAGCGTCACAAAAGGCTCCAAATTGCACTTCATTATCGAATTCCCTACCATGATCCATTCTAATAGACACTATAGGACTTCCTAATTGTCTTTGGATTTTCTTACTTAATATTTCAAAGTAATCGAACGTTTCAGTTTTGTTCTTTAAAAATTTAGTCCATGTGTACCTAGAGTAATCATCCACTATAACCAAAGTGTAGTAGTTGCCTCCATAACTTTGGATAGCGGATAGACCAAATAAATCCATGTGTAGTAATTCTAGATACTTAGTTGTAGAGACCATATTTTTAGCTTTGTGACTAGCATGGACTTGTTTTCCTACATTACAAGCATAACAAAAGTGATATTCATATTTTAATTTTGGTAGATCTCTTACTAGATCTTTGGATGATAGCGATTGAAGAAGTCGCATATTGGCATGACCCAATCTTTGATGCCATAAGGTCGAAGTATCATCCATAGAAGTAAGACAAAGTTTGTCTTGAGGTTCATTACCTATTTTAATGACATAGACTCCATGTTTCCTAATTCCTCTACCTATAGTGATATCGTTTTTCAATATCTTACCACCGGTTTCGTTAAAAAGTATGTTGCACTTTTTATCACATATTTGTCCTATACTTAAGAGGTTAAAGTTTAGGTTTTCTACGTAACACACATCGTTAATGGTTAGAGATTTGTTAGAAATCGTACCTTTACCGATGATTTTGCTTTTGCTATTTCCAAATACCACATTTCCTCCATTGAAGCATTCATATGTTGAAAATAAATCTTTATTGCCGGTCATGTGCCTCGTGCACCCGCTATCCTTGATCCACTCATCCGGATCTAGGTCGACCTTTAAGCACACCTAAGAAAACAATTAACTCAAAAGTTTGGTCCCTATTTGTTCATGGGTCCATTAGTGTTAAACATTCCATTCATGTTAGGCATATATGGAAAAGGAGAATATGTGTTCCATGGTGCAAAGTTTTGAAATTGAAAACCGTTTTGCATATTTGGATTTCATCCCATTTGATGGTTACTTCTCGGAGAGACATTATTAGGTCTCCTAGATGTGTTCGGTTTTGAAAATGATGGACCTTTGTTTCTTGTAAAACTTTGATTTTGTCTAGGAGGTGGTTGTCTAATTGTAACATGGGTTGGTTTCTTCTTATTAACAATAACAAAATCGGTTTTAGATGAGGAAGCTATATTATTACTACTATTTGCTTTAGCAGACCCACGGATCCCTGGTTGTACACTAGTCGGTTCCCTTTTGTGGGATCCGTGGGATCCGTGACTACAGTGGTTTGTTTTTCTATTGCTTTTACGAATTGTGTTTCTTTGTTTTCACTAGTTGACGCATCAAGTTGCAGAAAACCTAAACTTTTTTTGTTGTTTCCTGTTTTAACACTATTTAATATCATATCTAGAGTATTAGTATTCATTCTAGCAATCTTAGAGTCTAGATGATCAACAAGTGTTTGAAGTTGAATGCAAAGTTCACATTCCCCACTTGCTATCTTCCCCTTTTCTAGACGTTTTAATTTTGCTTTTAACTCAATGACTTCCTTTTCTAAACGTTGATTTTGGTTTTTCAAAAACTTGTTTTTGTTGATTACTTTTAAAATAATTTTGCAAATTTTATCATATTCATTATGCAATGAGTCATCATCTAATTATGAACTACTAGAGTATTCGTGACATACCTCGTCATTTGCCATGAGACAAATTTCTTCGTCTTTCTCCTCGCTCATTCCCCACGAACCGCTCACGAATGCTTTTCGTTCATCACGTTTGGGACACTTACTAATAAAGTGGTTTGGGTCCCCACATTTAAAGCAAGCGATCATCCCTTGCCTTCTCGTCCTCTTTGCTTTTCCGGAATCCTTTCTTGTCGTCATATGGTTTCTTGACGTTTATTCCTTTCTTCTAAAGAACTTCTTGAAGTCCTTACCGCCATGGCATACTCCTCGTCATCACTATCCGAAGAGGAGTCTTCATCGCTGAGACCTTCTTGGCTTTAAGAGCAAGAGATTTGTGCTTCTTTTCACTTTTGAGGCTTCGAATCTTTAGCGAGGACAAGCTCATAGACTTTTAAATTGCCTATGAGTTCATCAAGAGTGAGGATTGACAAGTCTTTGATTCTTCGATTGCCACCTTAGATCTCCACTTGGATGGAAGTGCCCTTAGATATCTCCTAACATGATTACGACTAGAGAAAGATTCATCAAGTGCTTGTAAAGATATAATTATAGTATTAAAGTTAGCAAAAGAATGATCTATAGTATCCTCATCCGATATTGAAAATTGTTCATATTGTTGAACAAATAAATCTATTTTATTGTTTTTAACTTGTTGGTTACCTTGATGAGTTACAACTAAAGAATTCCAAATTTCTTTAGAGGTTTTAAGCATGGAAATTCTTCAATTCCTTTTGGGTAAAGCATTATATAAAACCATTTTAGCTTCACTATTTTGGAAAGTTTTTCTTAATATCATCGGTGAGTTTATCATGAGGTATGTTAACTAAATTTCCATTTTCATCTTTTGCAGTGGCTTCAAAATCGCCTTCAACAATGATGTACCAAAGATCAATATCTTTAGACTTCACATACGTTTCGAATCAATTTTTCCAATATATAAAACCATTAGTTTCAAGTAGTGGAGGTCGTTGCATGGATTGCCCTTCCTTGTAATTTTCAGAACCCATAGTGATCGAAAAGTTTTTAAAATACGGTTTACTTTAAAACTTGTATAAACTTAGCTCTTGATGCCAATTGTGGAAAACTAGAAGGGGGGGTTGAATAGTTTTGCCGATTTTATGTTAGTTTCAAAAACTTTTAGATTCGATGTTATGTGAAATCGTATGGATGTAGAGATAGTATAGATCTAAGAGTAATGCAAGTAAAGTAAGTGAAGTAAAGGATAGAAATGACACAACTGATTTATAGTGGTTCGGCTATAAGGACACCTTCCTTGCCCTACTCCACTCTCAGAGTCACCTACTCGAGAGTTCAACCACTATGTCAACAAACTCCTTCAACTTGGCGGAATGATGAGTGTGTAAATACTCATCATTTTGTACAATATAAACTGCAAAATCATCTCGAAACACTCGAAACACATCAAAATGATCAAAATATCACAAATCGTTGTTTTATGTGTTTTAAATGCAAAAATATCAAAATCGGATGAAAAACATATCAAATTTGCAAAATTGCGCTTTAGTCCCCAAGTTTCAAAAGTTGTCAAAAACAGTCCACGAGCACATAATTTCAAAAGTAAAGTCACCAAAGGTCCTTTTAAAATCAAAAGTTGTCAAATTTAGTCCTTTGGTGAAAAATATAAAAAGTTTGAGAAAATTGCAAAATTAGTCCTTCAACTTTCAAAATTGGCGAAATGGCCCTGGAAAATTGCAAAATGGCAAGTTTGGTCCTTATACTTTTGAGAATGTCACTTTTGGTCCCTTGAAACAAGTTTGATGAATTGGCAGCTATGGTCCCTTGATTTTCGAGTTTACACATTTAGTCCTTGAAGTTTAAAACCTTTAAACCAATTTTGAACCTTACCAACCATTCGGACCCTGTCAATATGAATTATGAACCCCCATCTATTAATAGCCCTTTGGTCAATCTCGTCAAATGCCAACACCCGCCAAAAGTCTTCACCATCTCAACCGCCTTCTGCAACTCGCTTCACCCATCCCCTCCTCACCAATCACTCAAACCTGTTCCCTCACCTCCAACTAACATCCAAACTTCATTAATTGCACCTTCCCCCCACTCAACCCCATTTGGCAGATAACCATTTTGGCCCCAAAAATCGTTTTGAATGGTCAAGATCAATTATAAGCCATCCAATGGCTGGGATTGGTGGGATTTCATCAGAGCAGAGAGAGAATGCATTTGGGTATAAAAGAAAGGCAAAATAAGAAGAGAGAGGCAGTTTTAGTTTTATAAAAATTTAGTTAAATGTCGTTTTTAGTGTAAAAGTTTTATTTAAGTTGTAAGACCATTAAATTTTGTTAAATTGTACTCTCTTAAGTTGTTTGATTAATATAAATCGGTTTCAAGTTCCAATTTCAGTTATATGATCATTTCAAATTGTTAAAGTCCACTGTTGCAATTTTTATCTTCAAAGTCTTGTATGCAAGTTTCATAATGCTTCTTTTCAAGTTTGTATAAGCTTATATAAGCTAGTGATAGCTTTTTATAAGTTTTAAGTCAAGTTTCAAGTTCTTTTGTAATCGGGTCAACAAAAGTCAACTGGGTACCAAAAATTGGAAATGGAGCTACAAATGGGTTGATGCAGTTGGAAATGGGTTGATTTGGATTCATTTTGGTTGATATTTAGGATAGTGGTTCTTGTTCACAGTTAGCAAGCCATAGTGGCTAATGGACAATTTGTAAGTCAATTTCTAGTTTTATAGAATAATCTGTTTCTTCCATCAAAAATAGTTGAAATCTGTTTTAATAGTTGTATTTAGGGTAAGTAAGTCTAGTTTGATCGATGGATTATGCTTGTTCGATATTAGAATAGTTCAATTTGCAAACAGCTACATACAAGGGTGTTTGGATTTATTAATCATTCTGTCTTAATGGTCTATTCAAGAGTTAAGTTCTTGAGGATCATGTTTGATAAGTGTGTTTGAGTTCATTTGAGTCAAAATTTTGGGTCTGCAAAGCTTCTAGTCAACATTTCATTTAAATCACTCTCAACATTGTCCACCGTGGTGATTTTTGGAATTGCAACTCATTAATTTGTGTTTAGAAATCATCAATATTGCTTGCATTAGGTTTATAACATCATATAACACCTAGATCGTGATAAAATTGGATCCAAAGTTGGATAAAGTCAAAGTTTATTATTTCTTCAAAAGTCAAAATCCGAAAAATCTGCTTTGAGCCAACCGCATGATTTTTCATGTCTTTATTTTGAGTAATTTTCGATGAGACTTGGTATTTTAGAAACTTCAGTTGGTGCTCTTGCTTATCACTATTTTGGCTTATTTTACAATTTTCTTAAAAGCTCTAAACTAGCTTCTCTTTTAGGCTCCAATTGCCCCGTGCCAATGGGTTAGTATAAACCGAGGTTTCCTCGGTCTTGTGCAGTGCACAGAGCTCATCGAGCTACCCAAGGTCTGAGTTTGGGTTTGCTAGGTCTCTCCTGGGTCTTCTTTAAGTCCCAATTAGTGATTTTCGGTTTGAGCTTAATTTGAAACTTGTGCTTGTATCCAAAGTTGCCTCCCAAACTGTTTTAGCAAAAAGCTCACAACATCAAATCTGTTGAGCTTGTTGTTTCGTGGTTTAGGCTTGTTGAGATTTGTTGCAATCTAGTTCTTTTAGCTTATTATAGTCCCTGTTTTCGAGTTGGTGCTTGTTGGTCCTCATTTAGCTTATTCAGTGCTTATTTTCAAGCACTTGACACATCGTTCCATAATCTTACACACAAGCCCTGGTTTTTCTATTTTTCCCAGCTTCCTAATATAATTTTAGACTTTTCCAAAAATTTTCAGATTTTTCTAAGTTGTTTTGCTATTTTTCTTAATTTAAATTAGTTTTTAAGCAATTTTAAATAGCTTTTAATACAAAAAATTAAGAAAAGGTTCAAAAAATAATTTTTCAATTTTCTTAAGTTTAGATAAATATAAAAGACAAAAAGTAATTTTCCATATTTTTCATAGTTTATTTTGTAATTTTAGCAATTTAATTAGTTTTTAATAGTTTAAAATTCATAGAAAATAGAAAATAATCGAAAAAATACAAAAATAGTTTTGAAAATTCTAGTTTGTTATTTTAGATTTTTCTAATTCATAATTTTATTTTTCTAGCTTTATTTCCTAATTTCTTGTATTTTAGGTTATTATTAAATAGTTAAAATTAGTTTTTAATCAATAATAATTAATTAAATAGTTGTAAAATAATTTTCTTTTTCTAAAAATTTTCTTATATCATTAGGATTGTAAAATGTATTTTCATATTTTTAGGACTTTTATTTCTTAGATTTCACTTTTTATTTTGTACGTTTACGTTATTTGTATTTAAGCGTAAGTTTTTAGTTTTAAACGTTCATCATTTTAAATATAGTGATAGCGTTTATTTAATAGGTTTTATCTTTTAATTTTCTTTAATTTGCATTTAAGCCGTTGGGCTTTTTCCGTAGTTATAATCATATCCATATCCTTTTCGTTCAAATTCCTCGATCACTAAACGTTTGATAATCCATTGCACAACTCGCCGGGACATAACGACCGGGAAACACTATACTCCTCGGATCTTCATTGCATTTGTGTCTAAACTGTTTTAAGTCATTACGGTGGTCATTCACAAGTGACGGGCTTGTGTGATTAGACTTGACGGTTTCTTGTGATCAAATTTTGGCGCCGCCGGGGAGTCGTGGTGATTATCTTACGTCTAGCGATTAGTTGTTTGAGCCTCACTCTTTGTTCATACCATCCATCCCTATATCTATATCCATATTTTCTTATAAAAAAAAACCCAAAACATTTTCAAAAACCTATAAATCAAATAACAAAAATACATCTCAAAAACATATAAAACACAAAAATATTTTTGTGTCTTTTGTTTCTTCATATATGTATCACCATAAAATATCGACGTTTGAACCGAGAAAACCCAAAAGATTCAAAAATAATCTCCTTCTCATCAATTTCATAATTCCTCTTCTTAACTCGAGATCCCTTAGAGTTATCTCTAGTGCATGCACACTCGTTCTTCTAGATCATTGAGTCCTTTGCGTGATCTAGCGAAATTCAGAAGACGTTCTCGTGAGCGTCTTGCCCAAATAGTCGAACCCGAGATTCGTACTATTTCTAACAACACCATGGCGATTTAACGTGCTATGGCGGAAATGCTCCAAGCACCCACCGAGGGTTATGGAGATGCCATCGTTTTACCGGTTATCAACTCGATCACTTCGAATTGAAGACACATTTGATCACACTTGTGTCTACGAATCAATTCCGCGGTCCGATCGAGAAGACCAGTATGCACACATCCGTTGGTTTAACAAGTTAACCTCAACTATCAATTTCAAGGATGTACCTCAAAAGTCATCAAGTTGATGCTTTTCCATTCTCTCTGAGGGACGGCCGGTTTGGTGGAAAAGAACCCCTCGATCCATCGAAACTTGGGAGGATCTTGTTCAAAAGTTTGTCAACTATTTCTTTCCTCCATCAAAGACGACTAATCTTAAAATGAAATTTCGGATTTCGTCAAAATTTCGATGAAAACTTTGGAGAGGCATGGGAGAGATTCAAAGATCTCCTCGAAATGCCCCATCATGAATTCACGGAGCTTCAACAAGTCAATATCTTTTACAATGGGTTGAGCAGTAATGATCAAGATTCCTTGAATGCGGCGCGGTAGCAATATCTTGAATCGTAAACCTAAAGATGTGATTGAGATTTGCGAGCAAAATCAAAGTTCCTATTTCTCGCAACAAAGTCAATGTTCCGAACACTCGCCTTCTTCATCCGGTAACTCTTCCGAGTTAGCCGCTCCGTTAGTCCGCTCTAACGGACATCATCCATTGTATGATAAAAGAGGTAAAGGAAATCAAAAGCGAAATTCATAAGCCCGAACCAATCAAAGCCGTAAACAAGGTGTGTGAAACTTGTAGTGGTCCACATGCTTATTATGATTGTCAAGCAACCGATGCTTCCTTTTACCAAGCTCCCGTAGCTTGGTAAACCACAATCAATACCGACCACAAGTGATCCTCACTACTGTGCACCTAGCGGTATGACACCACCGGTTTTCCTCCGTGGCAAAACCATGGCAATCAAAATCGCTTTGTTCGAATCAAGGACAAAATTTCAATAACTCTCAAAATTTCAATCAAAACCGGAACAATTTCAACCAACCTTATCAAGCTCCTAATCATCAAAGTTATCAACCACCTCCTCAAGCTCCCATGCCAAATGACTTCATGAAAATGACCGAGTCAAACATGCGTTCTATGCAAACTCGGATCAATAACATGAGAGTTGAGCTTAAAAGGAAATTGATACCACAATGTCTCGGCGGACAAATGAGTTAAAGAATATGATGAGCGGTTTCATGAACATGAATATGAACAAAGCTTCGCCATCTTACGGAGGACTCCCAAGCAATACTATTCCTAATCCCAATGCCGAGTTGAAAGCCGTCACCACTGTAGTGGTAAGGCGCACAATGGACCTTCGACTCCAATGCCCCTCCTCCTGTGGCATTTAGTCAAGTTACCAAGGAGACAACGGACAAGGTGCATTATTCAAGCCCAAGTACAAGACACGTCCCACCTTCGGTGGTCCAAGCTTTAAGTCCGAACCCGATGTTCAAGAAAATCTTGAGCAAAACACTTCCATCCCGGCTCAAAGTCTAGTCGACTTCCTACCCATCAAGAATGAATGATGAGAAGCTCAAAGACGAAACAAAGAGCGATGGAAAAATTTTTCCAAATCTTCAATGAGCTTCACTTTGATATAAGCTTCGTTGATGCTCTCGTTCTAATGCCTAAATTTGCATCCACGCTTAAAGGCTTACTCACCAACAAAGATAAGCTATCGAGATGGTTAAAACTCCTCTAAATGAGCAATGCTCGTGACCATTCTTAATAAGCTCCCAAAAGCTTGAAGACCACGGCGGTTTCTAATCCGTGTGATTTCTTGGGGATGTTTCAATGCTCCGCCTTGGCCGATCTTGGCGCTAGCATTAACCTCATGCCACTCTCGGTATGGAAGAAACCGCTCTTCCCGAACTTTCATCCACTCGTATGACACTCGAGCTAGCGGACCGTCATCGTAACTCGTCCACTTGGGATAGCCGGGATGTCGTGATGAAAGTGGGAAAGTTTCACTTTCATGCGACTTTGTTGTAGTAGACTTGATGCGGATCCTAGAGTTCCCTTATCTTGGGAGAGCTTTCTTAAAGCGAGCCGTGCTCGATTGATGTGTTTGCGAAGAGTTGACCATACGGGTTGACAACGAAGAGCTCACGTTAAATATCAACGAACTCCAAACCTCAGTACAAGCAGTGTTGCCACAATTGATCAAAAATCGAAAGAATCAATGCAACACTCTCAAATTTCACGGTTAAGAGTGTTCACCAAAACGTCTTGAGCTCAAAGCTTTGAAAATTACCCCGGTTCAAACAAATGGTTTGAAAGCTGCACTGGGGAAGTCAAGAGTGTTCTTGATGATGATGGCGATGATCTAGAATCGGAGACTTCATCGGAGTGGTGGAAGCGCTAGCTCTAAGAGCACACCACTTGTCCCACCTCCGGCATCGGTTTGTCGCGCCGAGATTGTTAAGTCGTGGATGAAACCAAACTCTATTCAGTTTCATCGAGTTGGATGATGATGTTTGTGATCCAATGGGAGACATTCTTCCCATTGATGAATTGCTCAAAATGATCCATCATCTTCTAGTCTTATTCCGACTCTTCCATCCCTTCTCTCACTCGATGAGGAAGATGACAACTTTGGAATGAAGTCGATGCATTTCTTAGTGATGAGTCAATTCCAACGGAATTGATAACACTTACTTTGATCCGGAGGGAGACATCCTTTTTACGGAAAGTTTGTTGATTGAAGAACCGTTTCCCACCCTCCTCCCGGACATCTTCTTGACAATCACCATCTAAGCTTCAAGTTTAAGCTTAAAGATGTCAAAGCGGTGATTTGCTTCTCTTTGTCGAGGAATGGACTTGCATTCTCATGTACGTCTTTATTCCATTCTTCACGGATGGTGTGGTTGCTCTTTCCTTTTCTCTTTCGGGAATGAGGACACCATCTTTGACCCCGTATCATCCCTTATAGTGTCTACTATTAAACAATACCGCGGTTATATCTCGTCGGTGTGGAACTTTCGATGTTCATATGTTCATTAACATTGTGAGCGAAAGTCCGATCGAGATTGGTTTTCCGTTACTTTCCCCATGAACAAATGAATTGGGGTCGAGTCAAGCTAGTGACTCGGGAATCAAAAACATAGCATGCCATATGGGTTTTCACCCATATTTCTATCTTCTCACCTCTTTCTACCACCCTAGTGTGGGGGGTTGCCACATGTCCAATTTCAAAAAAAAAAAAAAAAAAAAAAAAAAAAAAATCTTCTTTCTAAATAATGGCCTTAGTATTTCCCTTTACGTTCTTTGTTTCGGCATAACCGCGGTACTTTGAATATTGAGGGCAATATTCATTTCTAAGTGTGGGGGATTCTCACGAATTTTATCATATAATTATACCAATTCCCGTTTTTTGCCAAAAATTTTTTGGAGTAAGTGTTTTACACTTTCTCATTTGGTTATCGATCCGCCATGTCTAATAAACTAAAGGATTGGCTAATCCGAGAGCAAACGGCTCTTGGTAAAGATATCTCAAATCCGTTTATATGGCTTGCAATTTGCCCAAAATTGTATGGTATTATTCACCATATCCTAAAAAGTGAAGAGTTGGCTAGCCCGCAAGTTTATGGCTTGTGGTAAAGGCGATGGAAAATCCATAATTGGTAATCGACTCACCAAAGATAATATTGATAATTTATCTAAGAGTTGGCTAGTCCAAAAGTGCGGCTTCGGTAAAGACAAATCAAATCCGTTGAAAGGCGGTGGTTTGCTCAAAATCACATGGTTATCGATGTACCATGGTTCTTACTTGAACTGAAACATTTGGCTACTCCGAAGTAATGGCTTTTGGTAAAGAGATTAAAATCCATTATGTTTTCTCAAATCATTGCTAGGGACTAGCAATATCTCGATATGGGGATTGATGAGTGTGTAAATACTCATCATTTTTGTACAATATAAACTGCAAAATCATCGAAAACACTCGAAACACATCAAAATGATCAAAATATCACAAATCGGTGTTTTATGTGTTTTAAATGCAAAAATATCAAAATCGGATGAAAAACATATCAAATTTTCAAAATTGCGCTTTAGTCCTCCAAGTTTCAAAAGTTGTCAAAAAGCAGTCCACTGAGCACTTAATTTCAAAAGTAAAGTCACCAAAGGTCCTTTTAAAATCAAAAGTTGTCAAATTTAGTCCTTTGGTGAAAAATATAAAAAGTTTGAGAAAATTGCAAAAATGGTCCTTCAAGTTTCAAAATTGGCAGAAATGGCCCCTGGAAAATTGCAAAATGGCAATTTTGGTCCTTATACTTTTTGAGAATGTCACTTTTGGTCCCTTGAAACAAGTTTGATGAATTGGCAGCTATGGTCCCTTGATTTTCAGGATTTACACATTTAGTCCTTGAAGTTTAAAACCTTTAAACCAATTGTGAACCTTACCAACCATTGGACCCCATCAAATTGAATTATGAACCCCCTATCTATTATTAGCCCTTTGGTCAATCTCGGTCAAATGCCAACACCCGCCAAAAGTCTTCTTCATCTCAACTTTACTGCTGAACAAGCTTCCCCATCCCCTCCTCACCAATCACTCACACCTGTTCCTCACTCCAACTAACATCCAAACTTCATTAATTGCACCTTCCCCCTCACTCAACCCCATTTGGCAGATAACCATTTTGGCGCCAAAAATCGTTTTGAATGGTCAAGATCAATTATAAGCCATCCAATGGCTGGGATTGGTGGGATTTCATCAGAGCAGAGAGAGAATGCATTTGGGTATAAAGAAAGGCAAAGAAGAAGAGAGAGGCGCTTTAGTTTTATAAAATTTAGTTAAATGTCGTTTTAGTGTAAAAGTTTTATTTAAGTTGTAAGATGTTAAATTTTGTTAAATTGTACTCTCTTAAGTTGTTTGATTAATATAAATCGGTTTCAAGTTCCAATTTCGGTTATATGATCATTTCAAATTGTTAAAGTCCATTTGTTGCAATTTTATCTTCAAAGTCTTGTATGCAAGTTTCATAATGCTTCTTTTCAAGTTTGTATAAACTTATATAAGCTAGTGATAGCTTTTATAAGTTTTAAGTCAAGTTTCAAGTTCTTTTGTAATCGGGTCAACAAAAGTCAATGGGTACCAAAATTGGAAATGGAGCTACAAATGGGTTGATCACATTGGAAATGGGTTGATTTGGATTCATTTTGGTTGATATTTAGGATAGTGGTTCTTGTTCACAGTTAGCAAGCCATAGTGGCTAATGGACAATTTGTAAGTCAATTTCTAGTTTTATAGAATAATCTGTTTCTTCTGTCAAAAATAGTTGAAATCTGTTTTAATAGTTGTATTTAGGGTAAGTAAGTCTAGTTTGATCAGTGGATTATGCTTGTTCAGTATTAGAATAGTTCAATTTGCAAAACAGTTACATACAAGGGTGTTTGGATTTATTGATCATTCTGTCTTAATGGTCTATTCAGTAGTTAAGTTCTGTAGGATCATGTTTGATAAGTGTGTTTGAGTTCATTTGAGTCAAAATTTTGGGTCTGCAAGCTTTCTAGTCAACATTTCATTTAAATCACTCTCAACCGTCCAATTGTGGTGATTTTGGAATTGCAACTCATTAATTTGTGTTTAGAAATCGTCAATATTGCTTGCATTAGGTTTATAACATCATATAACACCTAGATCGTTGATAAAATTGGATCCAAAGTTGGATAAAGTCAAAGTTTATTATTTCTTCAAAAGTCAAAATCCGAGAAAATCTGTTTTAGAGCCAACCGCATGCATTTTCATGTCTTTATTTTGAGTAATTTTCATGAGACTTGGTATTTTAGAAACTTCAGTTGGTGCTCTTGCTTATCACTATTTTGGCTTATTTTTACAATTTTCTTAAAAGCTCTAAACTAGCTTCTCTTTTAGGCTCCAATTGCCACATGCCAATGGGTTAGTATAAGCGAGGTTTCCTCGGTCTTGTGCAGTGTGCACAGAGCTCATCGAGCTACCCAAGGTCTGAGTTTGGGTTTGCTAGGTCTCTCCCGGGTCTTCTTTAAGTCCCAATTAGTGATTTTCGGTTTGAGCTTAATTTGAAACTTGTGCTTGTATCCAAAGTTGCCTCCCAAACTGTTTTAGCAAAAGCTCACAACATCAAATCTGTTGAGCTTGTTGTTTCTGTGGTTTAGGCTTGTTGAGATTTGTTGCAATCTAGTTCTTTTAGCTTATTATAGTCCCTGTTTTCGGTTGGTGCTTGTTGGTCCTCATTTAGCTTATTCAGTCTTATTTTCAAGCACTTGACACATCGATTCCATAATCTTACACACAAGCCCTGGTTTTCTATTTTCCCAGCTTCCTAATATAATTTTAGACTTTTCCTGAAATTTTCAGATTTTCTAAGTTGTTTTGCTATTTTCTTAATTTAAATTAGTTTTAAGCAATTTTAAATAGCTTTTAATACAAAAATTAAGAAAAGGTTCAAAAAATAATTTTTCAATTTTCTTAAGTTTAGATAAATATAAAAAGACAAAAAGTAATTTTCCATATTTTCATAGTTTATTTTGTAATTTTTAGCAATTTAATTAGTTTTAATAGTTTAAAATTCATAGAAAATAGAAAATAATCGAAAAATACAAAAATAGTTTTGAAAATTCTAGTTTGTTATTTTAGATTTTTCTAATTCATAATTTTATTTTTCTAGCTTTATTTCCTAATTTCTTGTATTTTAGGTTATTATTAAATAGTTAAAATTAGTTTTAATCAATAATAATTAATTAAATAGTTGTAAAAATAATTTTCTTTTTCTAAAAATTTTCTTATATCATTAGGATTGTAAAATGTATTTTTCATATTTTTAGGACTTTTATTTCTTAGATTTCACTTTTTATTTTGTGCGTTTACGTTATTTGTATTTAAGCGTAAGTTTTTAGTTTTAAACGTTCATCATTTTAAATATAGTGATAGCGTTTATTTAATAGGTTTTATCTTTTAATTTTCTTTAATTTGCATTTAAGCCGTTGGCTTGTTGGCTTTTTCGTAGTTATAATCATTCCCGTATCCTTTTCCGTTCAAATTCCTCGATCACTAAACGTTTGATAATCAATTGCACAACTCATTTGGGACATAACGACACCTTTTTCCGATACAAAGGGAAACACTATACTCCTCGGATCTTCATTGCATTTGTGTGCTCGAACTGTTTTAAGTTAGAGAGTGTAAGAATTACGGCTGGTCATTCACAAGTGACCGGTTTGTGTGATTAGACTTGAACAGAATGACCGCAAAAGTTATCTTAACTAAAACATAAGTCATCAATAATTTGGAAAATGCATATATTTTATGATGTTCTTTATCATTGAAGCATTTCATAAAATAAGCCGAAAAACTGAAACAAATATGAATGTAACTAAATAACTACCACAAAGAACATATCTTATCATGTAATCCTTCGCTAATCATATGATGCAAACTACTTGATATATCCATTCCAACAAAAGAAAGCAACCATATTTCCTGAAAAACACCACAACACATAATGACCATAAACATGATGTTAACTAAAACATAATTCATCAATCACACTGAAAACGAATCTATTTAATGATGTTCTTTATAATTGAAGCATTTCATCAAACAATACGTATAAAATAAGTACTTTGTGGTTAGCAAATCAAGTTATTTCTAATTAGGCATTTCATCAAACACATGGTATACATGTCTCATAAAAATAGAATAAACCAAAAAAAAACAAAATACACAATATGAATCTAGATGAAATCCGATCAAAATAGAATAAACCAAAAAAAACAAAATAAACATTATGAATCTACTCCTTTATATAAAAAAAATAAGATTAACAATCTAATCAAACACAATCGTTTCATCTAAATGGACAGAATACCTGATATAATTCGATTGACAAAAAGATCTACAATACACATAAGTTATTGTAGATCCATGGATTGGATTCAATACGTTGTCGAAGCTATGATCCATTCGATTTTATGGATTTGTTGTCGTTTTGGTGTGATGAAATTAATTCATCAACATAATTATGTTTGAAGCGGTTTTGAGAAGAGGATATTGTGTGTGTGTCTTTTCACATACAATCAAATTTGTGGAATGAACTTGGATTAGGTATTCCGCCTAAATCAGCTTAAAAAATGAAGGAACGGTCCAGATCAAATTAATTTACACGTGGCAATTGATTAAGAATTTTGGGGGGAGATTTTATAGGACAAGCTTGTCTTATATAGGAGATATATATATATATATATATATATATATATATATATATATATATATATATATATATATATATATATATATATATATATATATAACTAACATGGTACCCGCAAAGCAAAATGTATACCAAATATGTACTTTTTCGTATCTTGATCATTTAGTGGTATGCAATGATAGTCGGTATATGACGGTTCTACCGGTTTGATAGTTCTAAAAAATAAACGTGTGTTTAAATTTTCGTAAAATATATTAATACAAATATAGATTTTCATAATTATATTCATTTGAACTTAGTAAAAATTGAATGTATATGATAACCTTAGAACTTTAAACTTGTATTATTGTAGGTTTGTAACATTCATTTTAATACTAAAATTTATTGTGTCGTTAGTGTACATTATGATGCAATTAGTGTAGTATTTAATTATATGAATTACTAAATATAGTAACATGTGTAAGCTTAAAAAATTAAGACATCTATTTATAAAAGTCCCAAATGCTTTATAAATAATTATAAATATGTTTATTAAATTTTCAAATTTATAAATCTGTAAGGTTTTACATCAAAAACTACACAATACACAAAAACACAAAATTAAATTAAACACGACAAAATTAAATTCAATTAATTTTCAAAATTAAATCAAACACTACTACAAACACAAAACACAAAATCACACTTATACACACAAACCCCACCGCCAATTAAGATTTGAAAATGCCACCACCACTGCCACAAGTCAAGAACAACTACAAGCTAATAACACTACAACCATTACCCAATCATCAATATTAACTAAAAATTAACAAAAGAAAAATCATTTCGACGCACACCCACAACAGATTCGAAATCAAAAAGTAAAGAACAATAGATCTCGGATTTAGTCATTACAAGATAAAAGATTTAACCAAAAACCCATCATCGATCTTTCAAAGAAAACAAAGAACAAATCTTACCCGATACCTTTTGTGAGGATCTAAACACTTTTGAGATTCGTGTTATAGATACTTCTAGGTTATACCAAGTAGTATGTGTAATCTACTACTTAGCACTTTAGAAGACAAATGTTATTGATGTATATGGATGAATGAAACAATGAACAATGATTTAACAAAACGCTTCAATATTATTATTGATAATAATACGAGTGATCTTAACTTATCACTAGGGTTTACAACCTTTATGCTTAACAAATACGTCCTAAACATCTAACCCTAGGACCTCCTTTTATAGCTCAAGGAGTCCTTTACAAGATAACTATCTAGACACAATATTCATATCAATCTAAATGTATAAGATATACATGCAATCTATTCTATAATTACAAAACGCGTACATATCATCTTAGCAGTAGAAACTATATGTACTAGCGAGACTAAGTCGATTAATCTCGCTAGTGTAATCTTAAGCGATTTCGTCTCAGATGTTTAGCGGTACTAAGAACGCTTAATCTTGCTACGTTTAATTCCCAACACCTTTTATCAAAGATCCTTGACGTCGAAACCCACAAAAAAGGATCTAAGTTTGTGTTTCGGTTTGGGTAAGGATTCGTGGTAGTTGAGCAAAAAAGATTTCGTTTGTGTTTGTGGTATACAAGTCAAATGCACAGATTTAAACAAACCTGGTAGTGGCGGCAACGATGTGGCGGTGGCAATTTCTTGGTCTATGTGGTTTGGCCATAAATTGAAAGTAGAGTAAATTGCATTTTTGGTCTTTGTGGTTTGGCCAAATTATATGTTAAGTCTCCGTCGTTTTGAAAGTGCAATAGACGTCCTTATTTAGAAGTTTGGCCTGCATATTCAGTCTCTGACTACGGTTGAATGACTAAAATACCTTTTCTTCTTCGACTTGAATATTTACATGAGTATATATATATATATATATATATATATATATAGGATAAAGTTAAAATAAAAGACAAATATCCGTAAAAAGAATAAAAGATTTATTTTTAAAAAAGCTCTCCAAAATTTCTAAAAAATTCCACAAGATCGGTATGTTAGTGCATAAAATTTTTGTAAAAGCAGTTTTACAATTTTGAGTTTTGATACGGTTTTTAATGCACAAAAAGCAATTTTGATAAAAAAAAAATTTGATGCACAAAATTTTCAACTTATTTTAGTTAAATGCTTGATGTTATTTTGATGAAAAAGTCAAAATAAGTTGGGTCTGAAACCAATTTTGATCTTGCAAAAAGCGATTTAATGACTGACGTATTGTTTCATAATTTATTTTCGAAAAAAGTATCCACTTTTAGAAAAATTCATTCTAATTTTTCATGCACCATCATACGATCTTGTGGAATTTTATAGAATTTTCGAGAACTTTTTGAAAAAATCTTTTTATCTTTTACGGATATTTATCTTTTATTTGATCTTTATCATATGTATATATATATATATATATATATATATATATATATATATATATATATATATATATATATATATATATAGAAAAAATCTTTTATCTTTTTACGGATATTTATCTTTTTATTTGATCTTTATCATATATATATATATATATATATATATATATATATATATATATATATATATATATATATATATATATATATATAATATTAGATTATATGTAAATATATATATAATCTATTATTTATATATATATTAGATTATATATATTATATATAAATATTAGATTATATGTAAATATATATATATATATATATATATATATATATATATATATATATATAATCTATTATTTATATATATATTAGATTATATATATATATATATATTAGATTATATATATTATATATATATTAGATTATATATAAATACATACATATATATATATATATATATATATATATATATATATTTATATATAATATTTGTAAATCTGTAAAGTTTTAAATCAAACACTACACAATACACAAAAACACAAATTAAATCAAACACTACAAAATTAAATTCAATTAATTTTCAAAATTAAATCAAACACTATTACAAACACAAAATCACACTTATACACACAAACCTCACCGCCATTTAAGATTTGAAAATGCCACCACCATTGCCACAAGTCAAGAACAACTACAAGCTAACAAGACTACAACAACCATTACCCAATCATCAATATTAACTAAAAATTAACAAAAGAAAAATCATTTTGACGCACACCCACAACAGATTCGAAATCAATAAGTAAAGAACAATAGATCTCGGGTTTGGTCATTACAAGATAAAAGATTTAACCAAAAACCCATCATCGATCTTGAAAAGAAAACAAAGAACAAATCTTACACGATACCTTTGATCAAAGATCCTTGACGTCGCAACCCACAAAAATCAAAGATCCTTGACGTCGCAACCCACAAAAAAAGGATCTAAGTTTGTGTTTCGGTTTGGGTAAGGATTCGTGGTAGTTGAGCAAAAAAGATTTCGTTTGTGTTTGTGGTATACAAGTCAGATGCACAGATCTAAACAAACCTGGTAGTGGCGGCAACGACGTGGCGGGCGTACATGGTGATGGTGGTGGCGGCAGTTATAAAGAGGAGGTGACTTGGGCGGCTATACATGGTGATGGTTGTGGCAGCAGTTATTGAAATGATGGTGTTGCCTATTATAGGCTATGGAGAGAGATAAAAATTACAGAAGACATGTGTGTGTTTTAAGGTTTTTTTTTTTGTTTGCAATTGTAAAAAAAGAAGAAGATAAAGTTAATATTATTTTTTTAATTATTTTGGAAAAAGTGTAGTTTAGTGACTTTAGTCATTTAAATGTAACCAGAATATGCAGGCCAAACTTCAAAATAAAGATGTTCACCGCACTTTTAAAACAACGAGGACTCAACCTGTAGTTTGACCAAACCACAGGGACCAAAATTGAAATTTAGTATTGAAACACTTGAAAGCATGTTATTATATGGACAAAGAAGAGATTATGTTATTCATTCCCGTACTTCCAAAGGTTAAGCTGTTCATTTTCGCCCTTAAATTAATCCAAAGATCCATTTAATCAAAGACATTAAAAGAAGTATATATCTTTTGTACACTTCTTCTTCGTCTTTTATAATCCCATATATATATATATATATATATATATATATATATATATATATATATATATATATATATATATATATATATATATATATCCATTCCCGACGTTCCTTCCACCCACCTTCATCACTCATCTCCCTCACCTCACCTCACTTATTTCCACTATTCATTCATTTTTATAAAAACACACACACACACACACACACACACACACACAAAACAAACTATTACTACTAGTTATCTCCGGTGAAGGGGGACCACCGTGGATCCCCCAAATAATGCACCCTAAAATCCGCCTCCCCACCACTCCCTCACCATCACCACCGTCGTCACCACTCCGTTCACCACATCTCCGTCACATCCGCACCGGAAAACCATCAATCAACCACCACCGCTCACTCATCCACCGCCTCTCCTTCCTCATCGTCTCTGTGCTTCTCCGTCGTCAACGAGTGTTGCTGTTGGCACCATTTTTGTATTTTACTAGTATGGTGTTTTATATAAGGAGTGATCAATTTGATTTAGGTGCTGGAGTTGATATTAATGGACCGAAAGGTGTTGGATCAGTTTATAGGAGTCCTGAGCTTTATAATAAGCTGAGGCGTGATATGGATGCTGATAATTCCACTTCTGATGCGGTTAGTTTGTTATTTTGTTTGTTTTCGGGATATTTGTACATTAAGTCGTACGGCATGTTATGCAGTACGATTGTTTAAGTTGCTGTGAATTGGCGTGGCTATGAGGTTAAAGCTGATTTAGGAGTTAATGATGCAATTTTTGATCTAGGTAGGATGATTAATGCATCACATTAATTAACCATTATAGCTAAAAAAGTGACGGGTGACATCTAATGAAAAGTCGAAGAAACCTTACATTGCACAGACTTATAATTTCTATACTTTAAATTGAGGAAAAGAAAGTTGAATACCTTTTTGTGTTAGTAGTATATTGCAACTATGAGATACTATATAGAATGTTTATAACTTCTAAACCATAGTACCATACCAGTACCTATCTAACTCGTATGCTTGGGTGGGCTCCGGAAATCTGGTCTTTCAATTCCATGTTACATTCTTATAGCTAGTATTTTATGATTGCCAAATTAACTAGTATTGATTTGACTTCTATTTCTAATGGTGATTGTTTTCTTCTTCAACGTTTATATAAATCCTTCTGCCCATTCCGCATCCAAACGTCATTGCGTTTAATGATTAGACCACTTACGTTTTGCCTTTTGGATTTGTCAACAGTAGTCGATTTTAAAACATTGGTACAAATGTCTTTTTGACACAATTATTTAGGATTCTAATAGACATGTTAAGTTTGTTACTGGTTATGACCTAGTTCATATGCGCAAGAAAGAGGACGATTAGACAGGACTCACAATAAACGGACAAGTAGGTAGAAAATGTTTAAGCATACTTTTTGTCTCTCCTTGCGTTCCATGTGTTCTCATCTTTTTCTTGCTCATATGAGTTGGTCAGCTGTTTAGCTGAATAAAAAGATTTATCAATCACATCTTCACAATTATATGACCCAAGTCCTATAAGTTTTGTTCTAACTGAGTATTTTGTATGCGTAAGAACGAGGATGAAGGCATATGGTAACAGAAAATGACGACGAGATAGAACATAAATAAGCATACTCTCAACTCTTTTCGTCTTCTTCTTTCTGTTGCCATGTGTTCTCATCTTTTTCGTGCTCATATGAGTTAGTCAGCTGTTTGCCGAAAAATTGGACTGCGATCTCTTACTCATATGTGGTTTAATAGTTTTTGCTGATAATTCTGCTGCTGATGCGGTTAGTTTGTTTCTTACTGTTTGACAAAATATTCGATCAGTTATTGTAATTTGAATGTTGCAAGGTGATTTTAAGTTTATGACACTAAAATAGTAAATACAGTTAGTGATTTGCTGTTTGCTCTAGTTTATAACGGAATTAAGATGTTGCTCTAGTTTCAAACTTGACCTACTGTAATTTTTGACCTACCCTTTTTTATAACAGAATTAAGATATTCCTCTAGTTTCGAAGTTGAACTGAATTTAAGCTATTAAATGATTAGGGTATACGTTTAAGAGTCATTGTGAATCTTGATAGGAAAATGTCAATAACTAATCACTAGTATTCATTTTAATTGATTTTTGTGATGATTTTGTACATTATATAAAACCTTGAAGGATTTATGTAAAAATACGCAGGGTTGAATTTCTATATATACTAGTTAGTAGTTACACGGCTTAGGGATTAGGCAACCAACTCCTAAACCTAATCGGTACGGCCCGCTGTCTACTCTATTAATATTTGGTCTAATACTCATGTCTTTAGTTTCATTCTTAAGTAAGATGGTTTAATTAGGTGGGGATGATTTAGTTATGAAATTGTCAGAGGCTTTTCTGAAATCACGGGATGGAAACATTTTTGTTGTTGATATAGGTGCCTAGTCATGCTATTATTCTATCTAGGCAGGAGAAGGGCTATGGAATAGTACTGTATTGAATATATTGATGCACTTTGAAGATATAGCATTGAAGATGAAAATAATGGAAGACTAGCATAGGTTACGGCTTGACTAATAGCATTAATCAAAACTATACATAAGTAACCGGTTCATGTACCGGTTGATCCAGTTTTTATTGACATGTCATGTCTATTAATATATAATCAATAACCTTAGAAATATTTAGAAAAACTGAACCAGCAATTTTAAGGAAGCGCACTGCGTACTACAGAAGCAAGTAGAGCAGACGAGTATGTATGTGAAGATAACAAAGACAAGAGTAGGGAAAGTAAAAATGAGAATGTCAAAAATGTTAACCTTTTCGAGAGTTCTAGTGCAAGTCTCTTAACCTTATACGGTTATACCCTTAAGTATTAGCAATTCTGCTGACGTTGATCCTGCTTATGGTATTTTTTTTGTTTAACAACAAAAACTGTGATAGTGGTTACTTCATTTTTCATCTTCTTTTTATTGTTGGTTTGTAACATTAAACTAAATGTAGATATCAACAGTATGGAAACGTGCCAAAGGTGCTGGTTGGAAGCCTTGTATAAACAAGATTTCAAGAGGTATGAAAGTTATCCATCTATCTACTGGAAGGATTGTATTGATGCTTTCTTGGCTTTCTGCAAAGTGTTTCTTTTTACTTTTTCTAGGTTTGCTTGGGATCCTTACATCATATGAATTAATCCATTATCTTCGGTTTAGGCTTACCAGAGTCCAATGGGTACATATTTGTTGAGGCAAATGGTGGCTTAAATCAGCAGAGGACATCGGTAAACTCAAATCCTGCTATTCCGTAAAATTCCTATTTAAAGTTGATAAATTTATCTAGCTTTGCATCCAATAATGTTGCTATTGTGTTTTTTCTCTCTAGATCTGCAACGCAGTTGCTGTGGCGGGCTATCTTAATGCAACACTAGTCATTCCTAATTTTCATTTTCATAGCATCTGGAGAGATCCTAGGTTCGTTTATGTCATTCCTTAATGCTTGAAATCCAAATACTATACATGTACTATATTATGGGACATGTTGAGTGACTTTAGTCATTTGACTTGCCAAGTTTTGGTCCAAACAAACCCAAATTAACCAACATGCTTGCTCCATTGTTGCCGGGCTGTTACATTTGTACCACTAAAAAGCATTAGATGCAAAGTGTTGTTAATTTCTTTCTGAGGGCATTTTGTTTATTTCCAGATTCCCATATTTTTCACTTTTGTCATGTTCATATTTCCTTGTTTCTCCTTCGTATTACTGAATCATGTGCATTGCTATTGCAGCAAATTTAGTGACATATACGATGAAGATTTTTTTGTTAAAACCTTGGAAAATGATGTACGAGTAGTCAATACTATACCCGGATATTTAATGGAACGGTTTGACCGCAATATGTCAAATGTATACAACTTCAAAATAAAAGCATGGGCACCTATTCGGTACTACAAGGATACAGTTCTTCCAAGGCTACTTGAAGAAAAGTAAGTGTAACTTTTTAGTCATTACATGGTTTGTTATCTAATATCAGTTTAGGGAGAGTTTTAATCTGTCTCCGTTCTGTAGGGTCATAAGAATTTCTCCATTTGCAAATCGATTGTCATTTGATGCTCCTCCCGCGGTTCAACGGCTTCGTTGCTTGACAAATTATGAAGCATTACGATTTTCAAATCCTATACTGGCTATGGGTGAAACATTGGTTGCTAGAATGAAAGCTCGTAGTGTGAATAACGGTGGCAAGTACATTTCTGTGCATCTGAGGTTTGAGGAGGTCCGTTCTCCATGATACAATGTTTTTCTCTTTTTTCCTTCCAAGGTGGTGTTTGGATATCCCTGTTTTTGAAACTGAGTAACTGATGATTGCAACTTGTAGTTGTAATAATCAGTTATTACTGTTTGCATAAACAGGCGCTGCATCTTATCATTTGATCATTTAGGTACCAAATAATCAGTTCTGCATAGTCGGTTTTATACCAGTTGCAACAGAAGGGTAAAATAGAATGCATAATTATCCGTTTTTTAAGTTAGTTTGAGAGACTTCTACTCCGTCTCATGAAACGTATTTTGTTTTTTTCACAAAATATCCTTTTTGATCATGTTATAAATTACTTTCTTAAATAGTTAGAATTTGCCAAACACTCTTTCAACTTTTTACCCGATTTTAATAACTTTGACAATGGATATCAAATACAAATCAAATTCTCCAATTACAAATGGTTATTTGTTTCCAACTATCCGCAATTTACATGTTCACTTTCAAAGCGCACATCCAAACACTGCCTTAATCATTACCATCGAGTTATATTACAGTGTGGTTTCCATATGGAAATCCGAAAATAAGAGGTTTCAAATACTGAGGGAAACATTGTTTGACCTGGTTCAGGACATGGTTGCTTTCTCTTGCTGTGTATATGATGGTGGAAGAAAAGAGCTTGAAGACATGATAGCTGCAAGGGAAAGGGGATGGAAAGGAAAGTTTACTAAGCCTGGTAGAGTTCTCCAGCCTGGAGTCAATAGAGTTAATGGCAAATGTCCCCTTACACCTTTAGAGGTAATAACATTTTTAAAAATTATTGATGATGCATTTGAATGACATCTTAGTCTTAAACTTTTTTTTATAAGGTCACTAATTTATTAAAAAGAAAGGTTACCAAAATATGTACTGTATTTGGTTTATAGTTTTATACCAATTTCCCTATAAAATTTGAGAAGGCAAAAACATCTTTGATCAAGTTTGTTACCGTGCTAACATGTTATAGGTTATTTTTGTTGGTGTTTCTAATATTTTAGGGCATTTTTGTCATTCGGCGTGTTTTAGTGAACTGGTATAACTGAAACCAAATGCGTACTTGGGTGGCCTTAGTCAAATACTTGGCTGGCTTCACATACATTATACATTGAGTTAATTGTCTATCACAACAACTTATAATCGTTCATTTGGAAACTTTTCAGGTTGGCTTAATGCTTAGAGGAATGGGATTCGATAGACGTACATCAATATATCTAGCTTCAGGACAAATATATAATTCTGAAAGATACATGACTCCTTTGCTAGAAATGTTTCCTCTTCTACAAACCAAGGAGATGCTGGCATCTCACGAGGAACTTGCTCAATATAAGGTTTTATTGTGTTTCTTTCCTCCATGCTTAATTTTAATTTAGAGGTGGCAATTTTGACCCATTAACTTATAAACGGGTCAAATGGGTAAAAGCAAAAGGGTTTGGTTAAAAGGAAATGGATCAAAAGTCATTTGAATTGTGTTCAAATCCATAGAAAAACTCCTCAATCACTAATCACTATATTAATATGAAGTTAGATTTGTTTAAGAAAAAGTTGGAATATTTAAAAAGAATATAGTTTTTGTAATATATTCCCATCTGAGCATTATTTTTATATTAAGCTCAAAACTGGGACAAAAAGTGTGCCTACAAGTCAACCCAGTCTTTTCTTAAGCAAGCTATAAAAGACATCTGATTTGAACCGTTAACTGACCATTCACCCTTTTTGCTACTTGTAACGTTCGGCTTAAGATATGGCTAATTTGAGCTATTCGGTTCGCTGTTTGCAGAACTATTCTTCCAGGATGGCTGCTATAGACTACACAGTCTGTCTCCATAGTGAAGTATTTGTGACGACCCAGGGTGGAAATTTCCCACATTTTCTGCTCGGGCACAGAAGATACCTGTTCAATGGACATGCTAAGACAATCAGACCTGATAAGCGCAAGTTAGCACAGTATTTTGACAACCCTAATATCAGGTATGAGGCCTACATATCTATCTAGTAGCCGCAGTTAAAGATTTTGCATCCAGTTTAATAAACAAGTACATGTTTAAAATACCAACTACATGTGAAACTTAAGATTTTGGCAAAATATTGTAAACATAAAATTTTAAAAAAAAAAGAAGCCCAATGGACTTGTGGCACTTTTTTTTTTCGAAGTTTGATTTTTTGTTGCAGTTCTACAAAAATAACGGTTTTCGTGAAAAGAAAAGTATGATTGTTGTCAGAGTGTCACTTAACTTTTTTGAGACTACAAATGGCCACAAAAAAACTTGGTTTGAAACCATGCTTAAAAGCGAGCTGAGCTGACTATATCAAACTTTAACACACCTTGATTCTATTAATTCATTTGATCAATTATTCTAATTTTTAAATTCTGTGCTCCTAACAATTTTGCAGTTGGAGAACCTTCAAAAGGCACATGTTAGGTATGCGAGCACATAGTGATTCAAAGGGAATCGAACTGAAAAGGCCAAACGATTCTATATATTCATTCCCATGTCCAAACTGCATGTGTCATACAAATAAAACAGAAGACTCAAAAACATCAGCCCCATGATTGATTCTCAACTTGACCACATTTTAAATGATTCAAGTGGTTCGTAATCCCCGTGTGCACATTTCTGGGCTAACTTCTTTTGATTAAAAATTATTTCGTTTTTTCCTCTTTCACCATGAAAGAGGGCATACATGATTGCCATTCAAAATTTGAAACAGTTTACTGGTTAGAACAGATGGAAGCATTCTTTCCAGAAACAACCATCGATTTGTACATGATTCGAGGAGAAAGATGATTGTATTCATGGACGTTTATACAATGCCTTCTTCATGCAGCTGCTGTATCTAACAAGCTGCAATGAAGCTGATTAACCTGATTTTTGTTGGTAGTTTGTACATTAGTGTTTGGTTTGATTACATGTAAGATCATAGGAACGTGTGTACTTTCGATAGCGTTGTTTAAATTTTTGATAGATTTTGTTACACATACATTGTTTTATTCATTGATAAGATTGCTTGTTTACCACATTTATTTATTTTCCATAGAGGTCACTAAACTATTCAAAACCTATTATCTACAACATAATTACACCAATACACCAATACACCTGCATTTACACATATAATGAAACCAGAGAGAAAATTGACAGGACTAGGCTAGCTTTTTTATTTCGACAAATTCTGCAATCCTTTAATCTTGTTCAAGCACCAGCACCTTGCTTTTAAATCACTCAAACACTCCATAAAAAACCTATTATTTTCAAATTATGCTCAGATGGCACAAAAATGATCCAATTGTATTACAATGTCATCTAAGAACATAATTACATCCATAAACCTACATTTAATTGCATAATGAGACGAGAATACTGACTATGCTCGTTTTTACTTGATGTTGGATTCTATCCACCGATAAGTGAAAGAAACCCGGCTATTTCGACAAATTTGGATTCTGCTACTCTAGAAGCTTGTTACAAGCCCCAACACCTATAGCAGCAGCTAGATGCCAACCGGCATGAAGATAAGGGATATCAGGAAACAGATCATCAGCCACAAAAAATGCTCCACCTAAAAGTGCGGACATCTTGTGAACATTGTGCACGAGCTTAAGCTCTGGATCTTTGACTGCTCTTCTTGCAAATGCAACCTGAAGCACAAACATCCAATACATATATAAAATTAAAAAAAAAAAAAAATCTATCAAATAGTTAAACAGTTGATAGTATTGACGATGTAAATGTGTACCTCCATCATCCCGGTATGAACAGCTGAAACCATGAGTGGTTGGATAGGAAGACACAAGGCAGATGCAGCCATCAGTAGTTTTGGGTTCTCCTCCCTAAGAGCCCTTGATAAGCACTGGAATATGGAATTAATAGTCATACATGCAATCGTGCATAATATGCAACAACTAACTACAATATGCAAATTCAATTGTTAAAAAAGAGATTAAAATGTTATTACTAACCACAGTTGCTGTAGCTATCATCGTGTAGTCGGCCCATCTCAAATACTTTCTCCATCTTCCTTTAGAGGAATGGTATAAACTTGAAGCAATTCCTACTCCTATTAATGAATTAGCATACAGCTTACAGTTCAGATTCTTTCTGAAAATTAAAAATACAAACAGTTAGACATAATAATAGTTGCTAGGAAAAGAGAAATATAAAACTCGGCATTTGCACTGTCCAAACCCGCCCATTGCCATCTTTATCATTATGCAACATATTAAGAATCATTAAAGAGATGAGATATACACGAGAAATACCTTGGAGCTTGGATACCAACGGCAATAAAAGGAATTGAAGTAAGCACATTTGCAATCCTTTCACCAAGATGTCTATCTCCTACAGGAATTTAAAAAAAAAAAAAAAAAAAAAAAAAAACAACAACAACAACAACAACATTAGAACATGAAAGCTATTGGCAAGCATTGAATTAATATTGCCAAACACAATGTTGTGTTAATTATAAGTACCATGTAAACAACTATGGATGGGTCTCAAACACGACGGTCTCTGCTGCCATACTCTCCTTAAATTATAAAAAAAAGAAAGAAAAAAAAAAAGATAACAATTAGCAACATAACTTCAATAAAAGTAAATACGGAGTAATATAATTTTGAAAGGAGAATAAGTTTGTAGCACTTACTGCACAGTATGCATTGTTAAAAGCTGATTAACTCCCAAGGTCAACCTTCCCTGTGTCGACTGCTCGAAGTTTCCATTTTGAGACATCTCTTCTAACTCAAACGGCGAATGTTGAACCACATGGATCCCATGCATATGATCTAGGGCTCTCCCTGTGCTTGTTTGACTCTCTGGACCCATTATAAGTCAATTGGCAATCAGCCAAGACTCGACTGATTGCCAACAATAAAGTAGGTCACAAGACAGACAACTCTTGATGCACTATGAGCCTGTTGGAAAAGAGTGTGTATGTAAGAACTAAGGTAAACATGTTGAAAGTTAGTAGAGAGATTTGCCAAATGATTAGGATACAAAACTAATCCCAAACTATGAACGAATACTTCATATTTAACATCCAAGTGATAACCATCGACAAGAGTAAGATGTAAATTTGACCTAAAAGGTTAACACGAAATGGTCTTCTAGCTTACAAGACTAAAAGCTACAAGCAACTAAAACAAATTAAAAAAAGACACTACACATAACACAATATACTACTTGCTTCCCATAAAAATTGGAACCTTTGGCCCCTAGCCGCACATGACGTGTTACTACTAGCAAGATATCTAGGTACATGTCAATGATATTGACCAAAATCATGATCATTGTCGATGGCATAGTAATATACTGTATATACTCACACGTTTGAAATTGTGTTTAGAAAGTAGTTATATGATAAAATAGTTAGAACCAGAAACTCGATCAGTTGTAACTATCTCGCCAGGACATACTTCTGGTGCTAAACTTGTGGTAATCGTTTAGTACTTTTTTCGAGTGCTTAGCAAATCCTGATTATTTAAAAACTTACATGTAAAGGGCCTAAATAATCAAATCAAATACTGATTAGAATCAATTTCACCGTCCTAGGCATTGAAAATTAAAAGGCTACATAAAATTAAGTTATCTAAAAAGCTAATGCTTTTTAAAACCTTATAAAAGGCAACAATCAGAAACATTAATTCCTCCAACCAAACACTAAAAAGTGCTAATCACCTAACTTACAAAAAAGCAAAGCCAATTAGCCAAACACCCCCCTTAAAATGAGCAAAAATCCAAACTTTATCAAACTGGGACATTTATTCAGAAAACAAAACCAAACCCACATCCTAAAAACATAAACCCAATTGTAATCTGGCAACAGAACACAACATTATATAATGAATCAATGAAGGTTATTTTTGATGTACCTGTAATGAGGTTGAAAATCTTGATGTGGGTATGAATCACAAATCCGTTTATAGAGTTAAAAGAAGAAAAAAGATGCGAATTATTAAGACGAATCTTTTTTTATTTGTAGGAATTTCGGATATTCGTGGCACTTATTTGAAGTCTTTCCTGATTTGTCAATTGTTGTTTAACAGTTGGGTAGTTCAGAGACTTGTTGTCTTTACTTCCAGTTGGCCCATAATAGCAAACATTACATGAATGATTTTGTTATATTATTGTTTATTCTTGTTGGGCCTATTAAGTAGCTATGCATTGGCCTATTTGAAAATCTTTGGCCCATCCAATTTTTCAGCAGATTTGCTAGAAATCTATAGAAGAATCACATGATTTCTATAAAAACATTTTCAAACAATGATGTGACACCTGAATCATTTATAACTTTTTTCCTTCACAACTCTCTGTTTCATGACAAATCATTTAGTCACACCTCTTTTGTGAAAATTATTTTGTAAATTTTATTTGGTCATAGCATTTCTCATATTTCACACGCATATATATCACGTATCTTAAATCATATAAGTATATAGCAAATGTTTCTAGTGAAAACTTGTACCTATAACTTCTTAGTTGGTAAGTATACTTACATTCTTCTAAACCAAAGACCGTTTGATCTTTACAAAGAATGCATTACTTTGTTTCCTTATGTTGTACAGTATTATTTAACATAAAAAACATACATACGCTCTTTTAATATCCGCTCTACATTTTTCTCTACCTTTATTCGCTCTACATGTTTCTAGTGAAAACTTGTACCTATAACTTCTTAGTTGGTAAGTATACTTACATTCTTCTAAACCAAAGACCGTTTGATCTTTACAAAGAATGCATTACTTTGTTTCCTTATGTTGTACAGTATTATTTAACATTAAAAACATACATACGCTCTTTTAATATCCGCTCTACATTTTTCTCTACCTTTATTCGCCGCATGATGAAATTCCAATATGTTGCCCTCTAATGATAGAACTAGAATCATAGCTCCTAGGCAAAAGCTTGAAGATATAAAGAGGAGATTAATAAGATGTTTTATAGTCCAATTTGCTCCCAATGCTTTATCTATCCATTAGGTACTATGTTAGAAAAGAGTCAACACGCTAGGAATAACTCAATGATGAACTTTGGCTGAGTTCGTCAAAATTGCATATCAAGTCATCAATATGTTATTATGTAGTTTGACGACAATTTTCTCACATATATATTCTGCTTGGCACTTTTCAAATCGGAAAAAATTGGTAACATAAATCAAACTCATCGATCCGGAGGTTCTGTAACCTTGTTGTCCATCAATGTTTTTCAACCCTTTTATACCCGAAGTATATTATTATACTTTAGTTGTTCACTAGTGTCAATTTGAGCTCTTTTTGACATTTTAAAGTTTTTATGCACAAATTGGTATTTTATCTGATCATCCTCCCCTTTTACATGCATAATACACATATTTATTCATCTATTTGTGTATATGCATATAGTATATATGTAAGATGCTTTGTGTTTCATTGAGTAAAGATCTCAAAATCGGGACATACAAATAGGCTACAAACCCTACAATGACATGGGCTTGATACAAATACATAAACGTAGATGGGCCTAATACAAAATCATGAACATACAATAAATACATAATACTAACACACCCCCGCAGTTTGAGCGGGAGGACACCGAACACTCAAACTGGAGCGAAATTCTTCAAATAAAGCTGAGGGCAATCCCTTGGTGAAGATGTCCGCAAAATGATAGCGAGAAGGTACATGAAGAACTCTGACTTGACCTGTAGCCACTAAATCTCGAACAAAATGAATGTCAATCTCGATATGCTTGGTTCGTTGATGCTGAACCGGATTCGAGGACATGTAGACAACAACGATATTATCGCAGATACAAGTGTTCTTGAAGATACCGGGAGTATGAAGCTCTCGAAGAAGATTCCGCAACCAACATGTTTCAAGAATCGCATTGGCAACCCCACGATATTACGCCTCGGACTAGAATGAGAAAGTGTCGGTTGGCGCTAGAGGACCATGAGAGCAAGTTGTTACCAAGAAATACACAATATCCAGTAGACCTCCAGTAGTTGGGCACCATTGAATCAAGATCGAAATATGCAACCAATGAGGTAGTAGAAGAAGAATACAATCAGAACCCGTAAACCAAAGTACCTCGAATGTAGCGCAAAAGCCGTTTGAGTAGAGAATGAGGCTCTCACGATCATGCATATGAAGACACACCACGAACAACATAAGATATATCGGGACGAGTGAATGTGAGGTCTTGAATTGACCGCAAGACTCCGATATAATGTGGGATCGATACCAAAATGCCATCATCTCGGTTTAGACTCGGTGTCAACCGAGTCCTACGGAATTACAATCAACCATGTGAGCACGCTCAAGGATCTCAGAGCATACTTGCGCTACGACAAAAACATACCGAAGTGTCACGTGTAACAGATATGCCCAAAAATAATTTAGTGATCCCAAATCATCATAGAGAACTCCTTATGAAGAGTCGCAATAATATCAAGTAATCCATCAAAGAAGCGGTCGAGACAATATCATCAACATATAATAAAAGATAAGCGATTACGGTCCCACGATGATAGATAAACAAGGAGGTGTCACAGCGACTATGTGTAAAGCCAATCCCAAGAACATATGTAGCAAAGCAGAAACCAAGCCCGAGGAGCTTGTTTCAACCCATCTGTAGATCTGCGTAACAAACATACATAATCTGGGTGCTCGTTATCACGAAACCAAAGTGGTCGTGCATGTAAACAGCCCCGGATAAATCCATGCGTGCGAAATGCATTCTTAACATCGGTGGTGAACCGCCAATGTCTGAAGCGACCACCGAGAACGGTGCGTATAGTGCCAGGTTTAACAACCGGGGTAAAGGTCTCATCAACATCAACCCCCTCTATCTGAGTGCTGCCATTCGCGACAAGGTGAGCCTTGTAGCGACTGAGAGTACCGTCAGCCAAGTACTTGTGTCGAAATAACCACATACAGCGAACAATATTGTTGTCCGTAGGACGAGGTACAAGAATCCAAGTTTTGTTTTTAATAAGAGCATTAAATTCATCATACATAGCATTTAACCAATTAGGATCATGAAAGGCAGCGTTATAGGAACGGGGTAAAGGGGAAACTATAGACACATGACAAGCGTAACGGGGATTGGGACGGGTAGTCCCAACATGAGAACGTGTAACCATGGGATGAACAGATGTCGTGGTCGGGTAGGGTCAGCAACATGGGGGTCTTGGGAAACGGAAACGGAAACGGGGGTCGTTGGGTGTGTAGGAGAGGTGGTTGGTGGTGGGGAGGGAGGTACGTCCGGTGATGCCACAGTGGGAGAAGGTGGAGGGTCTAGTATAGGTGAAATGAGGGAAGGAGGTGGGGTTGGGGGTGTAGGATCAGGTGGGGTTGGTTGTGTTGGTGGAGTTGGGGTGAGTTTTATAATGTTGGAAATGATGTTAGGTGAGTCATCCAAGAAGTCGTAGGATGGTTGCACAGTGGGTGTGGTGGTGCCAAAGGGAAAAACGGTCTTCTCAAAAGTGACATGGCGAGATATAATGATTTTGTTTGTGTTTAGGTCTAAGCAACGATAGCCACGATGATTGGTGGCATGTCCCAAAAATATGGAGGGTGTGGCTCGTGGTCCAAGTTTGTGGTTGGTATCTATATGAGGATAACAAAGACACCCAAAGACACGTAAAATACGGTAGTCAGGTGGGGTGCCAAACATGCGTGTAAGGGGAATGTCATTATCAATGGCACGGGAGGGTAGGATATTTAAGAGGTAAACAATCATGTTGAGGGCTTCGACCCAGTAGTTTGGGGGTAGATGGGCTTGAAAAAGCAAGGTGCGGATAAGGTTGTTAATGGTGCGAATCATGCGTTCAGACTTACCATTTTGTTGGGAGGTGCGGGGACATGAGAAACAAAAGTGTATCCCATTGTTGTTAAATAATTTATGAAATTCATGGTTATCAAATTCACCACCATGGTCACACTGAAAAGACTTTATTTCACTGTTGAATTGGGTTTTGACAAACTTGCGAAATAATGTAAATTTGGACAAAACATCAGATTTATGAACTAACGGATAAACCCATACAAATTGAGAATGATGATCTAAAAATAGAACATAATATTTAAAACCTGATAGGCTCGGTATTGGGGAAGTCCACAAATCTGAGTGAATAATATCAAAACAAGTTTGAACTAAAGTAGAAGAACTGACAAATGGAAATCACACGTGTTTGCCAAGCTGAAAAGCATGACAAAGCACGGGAGATTTCTCTTTATTACAAGAAATAGAATTATTTGAAATAACATGACGCAACACTTCACTTCCTGGATGTCCAAGACATTGATTCCACGTATATTGACTTGTGAGGTAGGCTTGTGGTATAGGCAAGGTTATAAATAGCGTGATGCGTGGCCTGGCGGCATGGCCAAGCCTCAAGCCTTAGCGGCTAAGGCGAAGCTTTTGCGTTTTTAAGGCGTGACATAAGGCGGCACAAAATATGAAAATATTTATATATTTATATCATAGTTCATATATATCGAGTTTAAAAAGCGTTGTACTTACTTAATAAGGTTAATAAGCTATCCTTACATGTAATATTCTTCATTTTCTAGAAAAAGAAAAATTATCAAGTTGAATAAAAAACTCGCCACGCCTGCGCCTTGCGCGCTTTTTCTCGCTTTATCTCACGCCACGCCTAAAGACGACGCCTTGGTTTATTTCAGAACGTGAGGCCACGCTCACGCCTTAGCGGCGCTGGCGCCGCCATGGCGCGCCTTTTAGAACACTGGGTATAGGAGATGGCTTGGTGACGGGGTAGAGGTCGCCAGTGCTATCACAGCGGAGCAGCACTTGACGAGTTTGAAAGTCCTTAACAGAAAAATCAAAAGGGTCAAATTCAACAGTGCAATATTTTTCACATACAAACTGACGCATAGAAATCAGGTTTTTAACAATATTGGGGGTAATTAGAACGTTGTTTAGGTGAAGTGGTCGAAAAGGAGTAGGCAAAATGCTATGACCAGAGTTGGTGACCGGAATAGTGTGCCCGTCACCAACTGCAACAGATGAATAAATGCTAGAATTAAAAACATCACTGAGATTGTGAAGCGAGTCATTCAAATGAGATGACACACCTGTGTCCATGTTCCAGTTTCCAGGAGCCGGGTCATGAAGAATGGGAATAGCAAATGCGTGGGGCAAAACAGTTTCTTGACCCAACGATGCCCCTGAAGGTCCACTCGTAGTTGGCTGAACTAGTGCGCTAGGTTGCTGGATCGGTGCAGGTCCAAGAATGTCGGGTCCAAGGTGCTGGCCCATGTAAGGGGTCTGTTGAACCTGCTGACCCGTGTAGTGAATTGCCGCGTTGTATTGACCAGTGATGAATCGTGATCGTGGATCGACCCGGTAGTGAACCGCTTTGTTGTTGACTGTTAAATTTGTAGATGGCTGGGTTCAACTGATGTGGTATGCCAGAAGGCGGCTGTTTCGTTGGACTGCCAAAAGCAGGAGGACTGGTGTGATAGGCCACGGGGGCAGGGAGAGGGTTCACAACAGGGGTCGTGGTAGGGGTTAACTGAGGTGTGAGTCCAAGCCGTGACACCCTAATTTGGCCAGAAGGGTTTGCAAAGTTTGCATGTCATTTGGAGAAAGGGTATTTGATGAGGACGAAGGGGGCTGTGGGCTGCTACCATGCACACCATTGTGCAAAAATCGGCATGATGCTCCAAAACGACAATAACCCTTGAGAAAGTTGTTGCACGGTTTGTGTACCTTGTCCGTTGAGGTGAAAGAGCGGCGATTATTAGACCCGGTGTTGGCCAATAACACCATTGGAGATGATGGTGTGGAATCGGACAAAGGATCTTGGACGCGAGCCTTTTGACGCATTTCCTCCGTGGTAAGCATGGATCGAATCGTTTTAAGGTCGGGAAAAGGATCCCGATGGGCGATTATGGTGGCCACATTATCATATCTTGCGGGAAAGCCTTCTAAGGCAAAGGTAATGATATCATCATTGTCCAATGTCGAGCCCATGCTATTCAAAACAGTGGCAATGGACTCAATTTTTCTAAAATATGCATCAATTCCATGTCACCAAGCTTCAAAGAGCATAGCTCCGCTTTCAAGGCGATTGAGCGGGTTCGTTTGTTATCGGAAAATATGGTGGCTAAGGTATCCATGCGTCTTTAGCCATTTTAGGGTTTTCAACAACCAATCGTTGTTGGAGGGTTTTAGAAACCGTAACAAATATCCATGAGAGAAGAATAGAATCGACCTTCAACCACTCGGCGTCATGAGGTGGTAAGGTACTTGTGGATGCATCCGATGCATTCTTGGTTTTGATGTGATCCAAGAGTTGGTTTCCGCGACAAAAGTGAGTGAAAAAGTAGACCCACGATGAATAATTCATCTCATCCATATCAAGTTTCACGGGAATTATGTTATTAAGGTTTGTTATGGCCATTAATTTATCGGAGAGGAGGATAGTGGGTGGTGGAGGGGGGTCGGTGACAGTCATTGTGAAGGGTGATGGAGAGGATTGAGAGGAGCAGTAGAGGATGAGAGATGGGGATGGAGCAACAGTAGACGAGATCAGGGAAGAGGGAGCAGTGAAGGGAAGAAGGAGAAGCAGCGGAAAAGTGAAGAATTAGGGTTTTTGGTGGATCGTTTATTGGTATACTGATACCATGTAAGATGCTTTGTGTTTCATTGAGTAAAGATCCCAAAACCGGGACATACAAATAGACTACAAACCCTACAATGACATGGGCTTGATACAAATACATAAACGTAGATGGGCCTAATACAAAATCATGAACATACAATAAATACATAATAATAAAAACATTCTCTCTCCATTGGCGATTTGCGATAACCTAAATCGTAAAATTTACCGATCGGATTTTAATTTGCTTTAAGATCCTATTGGTGTTTGTTTATTAAGTTGCAAATTAATTTGTCGTTTCCTGCATGGTTTGTCCTACCTAATTGATTAATAGTTATATTCCTTGTGGGTCAACGTGGGACAGTGCTTTCATATTTTATTTATCAATCGATACTACATATAGGTGATTTTATTCCATGCAAACTAATTATCGATTATCTCTTTGATGGGATAGTTATTCGTGCATCTAGCGTTTAAAACCCTAACTAAGTTAGGGTTTACTTATTACTTGGTTATTACTTGGTTTTGAGGGTCTTATTGCTGTGATTTATTCAGGATGGGGGTTACGAGAGAGAGGGATAAAGGTGAGGGAACGTTGGAACATGATTTTGATGATGGGAGTACTGGTCAGAACAAGAGTCTTGTTGATCATATAGAATGTGATGGGGCGTGATAACGTGAATAAGGTTAAGGATAAGGTTGTTTTGGATGATTTGGAGCGAGCCATGATACACACGCTCGATTCGGCCTCTAATGGTTCAAAATGACCTAGTGTGGAGCAATTGATTGCTAATGCGCATCGAACTTTGATGAAGCAATGAATAAAATTGACGATGATATTGCTAAGATTGCTTCATCTTGATGTGAACAATTCGAGTGGTATTGGGCTTCAATCTAAGTCGAATGGTACTAAAGTTTATTAAACAAATACTCCTCCGTCGAGTTTTGATGTGGCTATGCAATCCCGGATGTATGGTACTAATCATTGTGTTACTTTTGATCTAATGCACCCAAGGTTGTTACTACTAGTGGTAATGGAGTTAAAATCGGTTTCTTCGCGGGTGTTGCTTACAATGAATCCCGAAACACGTGTCTAATTTTCGGAGGCTAGAATGCGACAAAAAAAAGGATGATGTTGACCTTTCGGTCCCAATGAAAGTGGTGGAAGAGGTGAACATGAGGTTTGAGAATACTCTCACGGATACTTCCTTGGTCAACGCCTTGCTTTCCTGTTGTTGACTATTATGTTCGCAATACGTGGGCTAAGTATGGTTTACAAAGGTTATGATGAGCGCTAAAGGATTCTTAACTGTGAGTTTAATTCGAAAAAGGCGTTGATGATGTTCTTGATAATGGTCCTTGGTTGATTCGTAATGTTCCTATTATTCTTAAACCATGGACATTGAATACCAACTTGCTTAAAGAGGATTTGACTAACATTCGGTGTGGGTTAAATTCCATGATGTTCCTTTAGCTATGTTTTCGATGGCGGGCTCGATCTTGCTACATTGATTGGTACGCCCAAAGGTTAGATGCTTTTTCTAGTCAAATGTGCAAAGAATCTTGGGGCGTAGTAGTTTTAACTAGGTGTATGATTGAAGTGAAGTCGGATGAGGTTCTTAGGGACGACCTCCTTGTCGAGATTCCTTTACTTGATAGTGCAGGTTCGACTATTGAGAAGATCCGTGTTGAATATGAATGGAAACCGCCTAGATGTGAGAAATGTCGGGTTTTTGGACATACTTTGGTGGATTGTCCTAAGGTTGTGATTCCGATTGCTCAACCTCATAAGAATGTAAGTGATGGCTTCGGTCATTAACAATAAGAAGAAGGAAAGCAAGTTGGGAATCCGGTTGAGGAGGTTCTACTAAATGCTGTGGTGGGTAAGCATTTTGAATATCGGTAAAAAGCCTCCTCCCAACCCAAGATAGTAAATGTCGGTGAAGATGGCTTAATGTGGCTAGTACAAGTGGAACCGGGATCACTACGTCTAATCGGTTTGATGCTCTTAATAAGTGACGATCTGAGATGTGGATCTTGGTCGTACAATGGAGGTTAATGAGGATGAGTTGATTAAGATCGGTTCTACATCACATGCAGCTTGTGAGTGATTCAATAGGAACAATGGATGTTGGTTCTACTCCATAGTTGAGGAAAATTGGTAAGCTTGAAAAACTACTTATTGATGGGAAAGCTACTCTTACGGATGATGATGGTCAACTATTAGTCTCCTCTTCTACTAAGAGAGCTAACCCTTTTCTAAAGTGGGAGAGATTGAGGTGTCGATTACGAAGATGAGGTTGTTCTTCTTGGTTTGATGAGTCTGCAATATATTTGGTGGTGGCCAAGAGTTTGAAGATGAGTATGATGACTATGACTTGATGACTATCACGAAACAAGTTCGTGATCTTCACAGGAATCTGGATGCCTTTAATGCCATGTATAGGCACAAAGTTTCAAGTCCCAGAAGTAATCTTATTCGTTGTGTCATGTTATCATTTGAGTAGTGGTTTGTTTTCTTGTTTAGAAAATAGGAAGTATCTTTATTATGTAAACTTTATCTGCCATATATCGTAGGTTGATATATGAGATTTCACTCATATCATTGTCTTAAACATTTATTTGGTTAATATATTCTGGGGGTGCGAGAGTTCTCCCTTTACCCAAAAAATATAAAAAATAAATACATAATACTAACCATTGGCGGAACTTAATAGGGGGGGGAGGGTCCCCACAAAAAAATTTTTAATTCACTGAGTGTAAATATTATAGGTTTATGGGTAATTTAGTTGAGGTTCTGAAAAATCTCAGATTCGGTATAAAAATAAATTCACACCGAAAAAATGTTGAAGTTATCGACAATCTTAACGTATATTCATTTGTCTTTCTAAAACACATTTTATACAGTTGTGTTCTGAAAAGCCAAGTCAGCCAATAATCAGTCATTGACTATCGATTTGTATGGACAACTGGATGTCGGCAGCTTGGGGGTAATTTGTAGGGTCCACAGTCTTGGCAGCTGACATTGAAAAAGGTCTAGTACATGCCCAACTTGGCTCACCACCTGCGACTCAATTGGTGCATTCCTAGTAAACTCTTGGGTTAGATTATTTTTTAAACATAAAACGTTTGGACAAGACATTGGATAAAAATGTAAAAAGAATAACTACTCAACTAGTTGTATGTAATTTAGTGATCTTCAAGTAATATAATTACACGAGTTGGATTTGCGGCTAAACAATCTTAGTTCTGCAAGTAAATCACATCTAACAAGGTTTTAAGTCTCCACTTTCTAATGTACATATAGTTTGTGAAGTGGACATATATACAGGACTTGAATAATGTTCTAAGTAATGCTCAACTTAACACATGGTTATTTCTTTAAACTGAAATATACCAGTTTTATCATATAATGTTCTAAGTAAGATGTTCAACTTGCTTTAGCATCTAAATGGTACGTTTGCTTACAATCGTTACAGTACATTACATCCAACAAAAGTTGTGTTTATTTTTTTCATCTCTCTTGAGTGTTGTTGACTATGATCTTTTGTTCATATGGCTAGTTATATATAAGAAAATCCTACCTGGCGTAAAAGATGTGCAACTATATAGCATATATAATACCTATCATTATTGGATTAAACAAGAAAGCTTTTGTTCAAAAAAAAAAAAAAAACAAGAAAGCTAATACCAGATACTTTGTTCCTCAAGCTTCTTTTTGGTGCTTTTTAATAATACTGATGTTCAAAAAAATAATGATCAGATGCTTACATTTCATATATGCAATTTATTCATGAATACAAATATGCATAAAATATGTATCTGTGCTCTATATATCATTACAAATATAGCTTGATATTAGTTTCGACCATTTAAAAATTACTACATTCCTATAAACTTTTGCTATCTATATTCGTGCTCTTAATCGGGAGCCATGCACCAAACATAATATATAGTTACGTTTGGTTTGGTTCAGATTAGGTTCTTTCTGTATGTTTATTTTGAACTTTATGGTTTTATCTTCCTTTTAATTTGCTTGATTAATTGAGGTCGGATGCTTTTTCTTTGTATTGTTTTTTGTGGTTTTATAAAATTGTTGGCTTTCTAAAAAAAAAATACTACGTATATATATAGTTACGACTGTCATATATCATTAACTACTTATAACTTTTTGACCCAATAATATGCAGCTTTATAAGCGCTTTTAACAATGACCATAGATGTTGAAAATCGGATATAAATAAAAAGTTTCTTATTGGCTGATGCTAATGGATGGTTACTTGCTCAGTTGGTTGCCCCCCAACCGAGTAGTCGACCGCGTTGTCATTGCTAGCCCAACCGAACACGACCGATCAAACACCCAACTTTTTCATTTACCTCGGTTTGTCGACCAACCGGTAAATATACACACCTCCATGAATTTTTGAACGCTTGGTTGCTTTAAGGCAGAGGCCTACCTTGGACACCGAATTTTTTGCCGGAAGTAAGCCGGATAATTTTTGCAGAAGCTTATGAAGAAGATGGTGTTTTGTTGTGATTTAAGAGATAAGAGGCCATTTATAAGAAGTGTTGTCATGGAGATATAAATGGGCAGTTTAGTTAGGTGGTGCGTTTTGTGATCTGAGAGGAAGAAGACTTCTAAGCAACTATGAAGTTAGTGGCTGCGTTTTGTGAAGTATGATTAGGGTTGCTACAAATTAGGTAAAGTGTTCTTATCTCTACCCTAAGAGTTTGAGCTATTAAATGGGCTTTATTGTATAATACTAAATTTTGTTGATAACATTTTCATGTTAGATGTTTATTTGGGCTATAAAATTGCTAATTTGATTTTTACACAAAGCAAATACTTTTGATGTGGTTGTTTTTAATTATGAATGAAATTTTAGTTTTTTTTTTTAAAAAGAAAAAAAAAGTTCTGATTCTAATTGATCATATTTGCTATGATTATGGTTGGGTGTAATCTTGGAAAAAGAAAAGTGTGTGGCTGATGTGGCGAGTGTATGAATATTGTGGTTGAGATTTGTATTAATAAATGTTTAGAAACTTCACAAAAAAAAACGGGCAAAACCTGAATTTATAATATTTTACAGGTTTTTTAATATTCCATTTCGGGACCGGAGCTATTAATATTGGACAGTCCCACTCCACTATCTCGAAATAATATATATATGCTTTTCACAATACAAAATTGTTTATTTTACTTAAATTTCTGGTTAATTTTTCATCTGTTCAAATTTTCTTGAATAGGAAGATGCAGAAAAAAACGTAAAGTTAAATAGTTTTTACAGTTACGTACGTATATCCAAATTTACATTTTTATGCTAGAAATGTATATTTTGCAGAATTAGTAGTATCTTTCCTATATCCAAATTGGAATTGATATTATTGTCTTTACCACACTACATTTTACTTCTTTTTATCAACTCGATTACACGAAATCATATGGAAAAGCTATATTCTCCAAAACACGAAACTCTTTTCTCTAATAAAAACGAAAAGCAAAGTGTTTTATCCCTTTTCAATTATTTGTCTCACTAGTTCTGGCTTACTTTGTATTTGTTTCCCGTACGACAATTGTCATTGGGAATCCTCACTAAACGACAAAAATATATCCTACGTGCACTAAGTCCCAAGTAGAAAAGTCGCCAAAATTATCTTCACTTTTCGCCGGTATGTCGATGGATTCAATAATATTTTGACCGAATATTTCATGGTAAAGCGTGGCGGAAATTTTCCCACTCGTTTCCCGTGACGTTTCACGGATTCTTTTGTTAATTAAAAAATTCGTAATTAGTGTTAATCTATCTTAACGTGGCGTGAAAAAGCAGTTTCGTGACGTGTCATGATCGCGTCTCTTTGTTTATTAAAAATTTGTAATTTTGCATGCCATATTTAATTGGATCAAGAAGCCAAACGATGCATAGTTGAATGTGTTTTATAAATCTATGATTCACCAAAGTTACTCTCCCAATATTTTTCTTAAATTGGGATGAAATGGAGTGATAAAATCGTATTCTTTTGAAGTCGTTAACAACATAAAGTAATTAAATTGAACGTTGGTATGTGCTAAAACACATACCTTTTCATCATCAAAATAGACCCAAACAACCAAGAAAGAGCCGTTTATTGCTAATATTTGTAGTTTTCTTGAGTTTGTGCTTGTCGGTGGACTGGATACGTAAAACACGCAAAAGAACCAAATCGAGGCGTAAATCCGAGCACGAGAGATCAAGAGCTTAAGCCGTGGGAGGATCAAAATTGTGCATTTATGAAGATTTTATCCTCCGAGGATGATTTTGGAAGAAATAACCAAGTTTGAAGAAATGTCAAACCGCCCCTCAAGTTTCAAAGATTTGGCAAAGTGGCCTTGAAGATTCAAAAATTGCAAATTGGCCCTTGGTTTATTTGAAGATTGACAAAGTCGGTCCCTGGAAGATGCTTTCAGAATTTACATGTTTGGTCCTTGGAGTTTCAGCTTTTACATGTTTGGTCCTTGGTACACTAAATAATCACAATGCAAGTCCAAGATATATAAGTCCAATCCATTATATGTCCATTATCTATCACAAAACCCACGACCCAAAAAATACAAACAAGCCCAAGACCCAAACTACTATACCCGCCACGCTTAATACTCCTAAACCCGCTTATCCAAACTAAACCCATTTACCCCAGTTATTTTACCTGTGTCAACAACCAGCGACCCCGGTCTAACTCCTTTGAAATATTATAAACAAACCAAACGCGCCTCTGCTTGCTCCTTCCTCCCAAACGCGCCCATTCACCATTTTACCACCATTTACCCACCAATTACCTCAATCCTTACCTCGTACTAAGCATCTATCCACCTTCTAGAAGCTGACTTGTCAGATAAGAATGCCTACGTGGGAAAATGGAGAGTTCTCATTGGACGCGACACCTCAATTGGTGAATTGGAGAGCTTTGATTGGCTATGGTGACAAGGAATGATCATGTGGCTGTGGATAAGCCTTCTAGGCTCTTCTGAAAGGGATCCAAGGCTCTTGAAGGCTATAAAAAGACCCTCTTGGCTCACATTGAAATCGTCCAATTTCTTATGCATTAGAGAAATTTTGGCCATTTTATTCTTGTCTAATTAGTTGCTTCAGTAGTTTAATCTTTGTAATTCATTTAAAGTCTTGTAATCCATTTTCAATTTTAATACAAGTCAAGTTCTCATTTAAATTCTTGTTGATTCGAATTTCTGTGCATTCTCTTGTTAAAAACTGTTTTGAAGCTTTGTTTGTTATCATCAAGCTCACATAAGCTTATGTGTTTATGCGAGGTTATCGAATTGAATTGGTTTTAATTCTCAGTTTTGAAAAAAGTCAACATCAGTCAACGAAAGTCAAAGTTCCAAATTCCAAGTCAGTTTCTAGAGTGATTTCAGTTTTGAGTTGAATTAGTGGTCTTCAATATGTGTTTAAACTTTTAAATTCAGTTGTAGACATAATTCATCAAATTTTATAAAGCTTATTTGCAACTAAGTGTCATAAATGGGTGTTTGGATATAGCTTCTTTTTAGTCATTGAGTTAATTTGGGTAATGGTGATTTAGTAAAGTAGTTTTGTTTACTTGTTTTAAAGCTGCTTTAGTCATAATTTTCAAGTTCCAGGTCAGTTTAAAGTGTTTTAGTAAAACTGTCATTACGCCAATTTTTGTTCTAAAGTTATGTGTCTCAAATTTCACTAGTGCTTTAAGTCCATTTTCAGTTGTAATAAAAAATTTAAAAATTAAAAATCGCAATTTCAATAGATGTTTTCACTTTTCCCAAAAGAAAAAAATCAAGTAAAATCATCTTCATAGGCTGCAAAGGCTCCAAGTGGATGGTCTTGTCATTATCTGTCATGTACCTCAGTCCAGATAAGCTTTTCTTTAAGCTGTTCTTTTGTTTATTTGTTTGATGTTTCTATGTGATTTGTGCTTATTTAGATACTTAGTAGAAGGTTTACATGTTTACCCTCTGGATTCCTTTAGAAGCTTATTCTAGTGCTTATTTTAAGCTATAACTAAACTCAAGCCTCGCACATCTATCTGCTGTTACATCAGATCCCACATAGTGCTTATTATCATTTTGATTTTGCTTATTTGCTCAGTCTAGTTGCTCATCTAGGACCACTGTTAGTTGCTCATTAATGTCATTAGCTGATTTTAGGTGTCATGTAGCTTAATTTAGGAGCTTATCCCATAACAGTTAACTGTTTTAGAACTGCTTCAGCAGCCTTATGTTCCATATAGCTACTTTTGTTTTGATCTCTAATTTCTTAATCACTAGTCCTTATGAGCTGATATTTTAGATATGTAATCTCTGGTTGGTGGACTTGAGAACCACACTTTTGGTTTTCCCTTTGAGCTTATTAATAAGTTCGCGCTATGCTCAAACAATGGGAATAAAGCAATGTTTGCATTAAAATGGCGCTTGCATCAATCAGTTGTAGTTTGCTCTATATAGGTTAGGATTAGCTGTTATTAGTTGTAATAAGCTTATTTTAGCATAACTTAGCTTCAGTTACAGTTTGGTAGCTTAATTAACTGTTTTGCTTATTTTAAAGTGCTTATTTCTTAACTGTTTACACTGCAGCTCTTATTTCCCTCACATAAGCATCATGTTTTATATTTTTCATAACTTTAGGATAATATTTTAGATTTTCCCTGAATTTTTCATATTTTTTAGCCACTGTTTAGTATTTTTCTTATTTAAAATAAGTTTTTATGAGTTTTTAAATAGCTTTTATTGCAAATAATTAAGAAAAAGTTCCAAAAATAATTTTCAATTTTCCCAGTTTAAGAAAAATATAAAAAAGCATAAAAAGATTTTCCCTACTTTTCCCTTTTATTTGGTATTTTCACAATTTAAATTAGATTTAAATAGGTTTAAATTAGTAGAAAATAGAAAAATAATCAGAAAAATAAAAAAATAGATTTGAAAATTCTCTTAGGTTATTTTAGATTTTATAAAAATAGTTTCATATTTTTCCCCTTTATTTTCATAATTTTTAGTATTTTAATTTAGATTTAAAAGTTAAAATTTAGTTTTTAATTCTAATAAAATCCAGAAAATTCCTAAAAAATAGTTTTAATTCATAAATAGTTTTCTAATATCATTTTTAATATAAAAGTAATTTTAGGTTATTTTTAGGATTTAGAATAGACATAGTTGTATTTTTATCGCGTTTCGTTTTAATCCCGTATTTGCGTTTTAGTATAGATTTGCGTAGTTTGCCATAATTCCTATGTTTTCCCCATAGATTTTAGTTCCATTTACTTTCTTTATCCCGTAGTTTAGAAAACATCATTTTATCCCCTTCTCTCATTCAAATCCCGATAATCGTGACGTGAGTTGGAAATTCCATTCAACCCTCGTTCGGAACGATCTCGGTGCTCAAAGCTAACACGTTTGAGTTACCCAACATACTACACAACTTCTCTTATTATTGATTTTTATCAAATCAAACGTCCAATGTGTAACCATAACATATCGACTCATCCGTTGAACGTCTAATGTGTAACCATAACATACCGACTCATTCGTTGAACGTCTAATGTGTAACCATAACATATCGACTCATCCGCTGAACGTCCAATGTGTAACCATAACATATCGACTCATCCGCTGAACGCTCTAATGTGTAACCATAACATACCGACTCATTCGTTGAGCGTCCAATGTGTAACCATAACATACCGACTCATTCGCCGAGCGTCTAATGTGTAACCATAACATACCGACTCATTCGTTGAACGCCCTAATGTGTAACCATAACATACCGACTCATCCGCTGAACGCCTAATGTGTAACCATAACATACCGACTCATCCGCTTGAACGCCTAATGTAACCATAACATACCGACTCATCCGTTGAGCGCCTAATGTAAACCGCCAACATACCGACTCATTCGCTGAACGTCGAATGTGTAACCATAACATATCGACTCATCCGTTGAACGCCTAATGTGTAACCATAACATACCGACTCATTCGTTGAACGCCTAATGTAACCATAACATATCGACTCATCCGTTGAACGCCTAATGTGTAACCATAACATACCGACTCATTCGTTGAGCGCCTAATGTGTAACCATAACATACCGACTCATTCGTTGAGCGTCCAATGTGTAACCATAACATATCGACTCATCCGTTGAACGCCTAATGTGTAACCATAACATACCGACTCATTCGCTGAACGCCTAATGTGTAACCATAACATATCAACTCATCCGCTGAACGCCTCAATGTGTAACCATAACATACCGACTCATTCGCCGAACGTCTAATGTGTAAGCATAACATACCGACTCATCCGCTGAACGCTCAATGTAACCATAACATACCGACTCATCGCTGAACGCCTAATGTGTAACCCTTACATACCACTCATCCGTTGAACGTCCTAATGTGTAACCATAACATACCGACTCATCCGCTGAACGCCTAATGTGTAACCCTTACATACGACTCATCCGTTGAACGTCTAATGTGTAACCATAACATACCGACTCGGATGTTGAACGTCTAATGTGTAACCTAACATACGGACTCATCCGCTGAACGCCTAATGTAACCCTAACATACGGACTCATCCGTTGAACGCCCAATGTGTAACCATAACATACCGACTCATCCGTTGAACGCCCAATGTGTAATCATAACATACCGACTCATTCGTTGAACGTCTAATGTGTAACCATAACATACCGAATCATCCGCTGAACGCCTAATGTAACCATAATTATTCTTCGATGAATCATAGATTTATAAACACATTCAACTATGCATCGTTTGGCTTTGATCCAATTAAATATTGGATGCAAAATTTTGATGTAATATGTTCTGTTCCTCTAGCCCGTTACTAGATTGTAAATCTAACTCTCATATAAGAATATAAAGATGCCGAATGGTAACTTTTGTTCCAGAGTTTATATTAAAGAAAGGGAAATATTTAGGATTATAATAAAATAAAAGAAAAATCGTATTTTGAGAGCTTTTAGGAGGGATAAAAAATAAAGATAGTAAGCTCGCTGCAAATTACTCTCCCAATATTTTTCTTAAATTGGGATGAAATGGAGTGATAAATCAGTATTCTTTGAAGTCGTTAAGAACATAAAGTAATTAAATTTTACCAAAAAAAAAAAAAAAAAAAGCAGTTTCCGGCGACATGTCGTAGGGATACTACCCACCAAAATTTTCGTTATCGCGCCATTTACGCTAAACGACAAAAACTATATCTTTCCCAAATGACATGTCGCCGGAATTGTCACGAGAAAAGTTTGATGATAAAGTAGATCTCGGTCAATTTTATCACTCGTAAACGAAATAAACATATACTCCTTCTTGTGGCGATTTCGCAACAAAAGCGAAATAAACATCATCAACAATCATCAACCATCACCACCACCATCCACCATCACCACCACGCATCCACCACCACCACCACCACACGTTATTACGTTTGTTTTACAAATTTTAAATATTATTCAACTAAATTAGTTAATTATATTATGATTTTTGGAGATTATTATTGTTGTAAGTTGTTGTAAATTAGATGATAAAGTAAAGTTTTTTTTTTTTTTTTTTTTTTTTTTTTGGCGTAAGGAACGAGGACCGACGAGCAAGAGCGGTATGTTATAATTTTGCAGATTATTATTGTTGTAAGTTGTTAATTAGAAAAGTTAAGTTTTTTTTTTTTTTTTTTTTTTTTTTTTTTTTTTTTTAAGCGGTAGGCGACGAGAGCTAGCTAGACAAGGTATGTAATAATTTTTTTTCTCCTTTTGGTATCCCTGTGACATGTCACTGGGGAATGTTTATTGTTTAAATTTTGTTAGTTTATAGTTATTATTAGTTCAATTGCCTTGAAATGTGCTCGTTTATAATTATAATAATTAGTTGTTTAAATTTTGTTAGTTTATAGTTATTATTTGTTGAAAAAAGTGAAATGGTATGTATGTTAAAATAATGGTATGTATGTTAAAAAGTGAAATGATATGTATGTTAAAAAGTGAAATGGTATGTATGTTGTAAAACTCTTAGCAACATACATACCATTTCACTTTTTTTCAACTCTTGAGCCGTTTATAATAATTTTGTTAGTTTATAGTTTATAGTTATTATTTGTTGACATGTGCTCGTTTATATTATTTTGTTAGTTTATAGTTATTATTTGTTGATATGAGCCGTTTATAGTTTATAATAATTAGTTGTTTTAGGATTTTAGTGATTAATTTTGGAAAATCCCCGCCTAAAATTAATCATCCTATAGAACCCGTCCGAAATTAATTTATTAGAAATTAATTTGGAAGAATCCTGCTTGGGACTGTTTTGAATGTTTTGTCTCATTTAGGATATGAATGCGTATAATTGGTTTACTATTTGAGATGATTTCGATGTTGTTTCTCCTTTACTCCTACGAATATGTCTTTAAACACATATTTGGGGAGTTGAGGAAATGTCACCAAATTTTCTTAAATAGTAAATCGGTTATACGCGATTCATATGAGACAAATTATTCAAAGAGTGGAGTTAGATTGCCTTCCATAGTTGCACTAGGTGAACAAAACATCTCGGTATTCCTCGCTTGAATGTGTTTAATTAAGTTGCATATAATAACTAAATGTATCGTTAAAACTCGCTTATGGTATTCGATGATAAGACTTGGACAGCTTTTCGGACGTCATGAACCATTATTTATTCTCGGTCTTGGAAAATTCGTCAATCATTGCAAGTCGTTAGTGACTAGTGCTTGGAGAATAAGATGTCCGTGCAAGTCTTGTCGAAATATATTATGGGTACACATCAAAAACCTTTCAAACCACATTATGAGAGAAGAATGGGACCCACGTTATAAAATATGGGTGGAACACGGTGAACCGGCTCCACCTATGCCACCGCCAATAATAGATAACACAAGATGACCTCGATGAGTGACATGACAGTATTAATTAATGATCTTAGCTATATTCCTCAGAATAATGAACACAATGAACCAACTCGAGGAGATATTGGTGAGACAAGTAACGAACCGACTCAAGCTACACGCATGTGAGTTTGAAGAGTTATATGCCCATTAACGAGGAGTCAGACCGGTTGTGACTATGTGACTCGATTAGACTTTATGGCAAAGTTTACCTATTTTAAGGCTAAAGGTAGATTGGTGATTCTATATTTAATGAAATGTTAGAGTTTTTACAAAATGTATTTCCCATCAAGAAAGGATTCAAGCTCCCACCATCATACTATTCAATAAAGAAGACATTTAAAACGATTGGGTTAGAGTACGAGTCGATACATGCTTGCGAACACGATTCGCTGCTTATTTCGGGAGACAAGAACAAAGATTTGGATTTTTGTCCGATGCATGTCTACGAGTAGATGGAAGACAAGAATACACTGGGGAAGAAAGTTCCTAAGAGGTGTTGCGTTACTTTCGATCATTCCTAGACTACAACGTTTGTACAAGTCTAGTCACACCGCAAAGGATATGATTTGGCATGCTACCGGAAAGTGTACGAGTCCGGTAAGATGCAACACCGGTTGATGGTGGAGCATGGAAGAAATTTGACACAAAGTATCCAGTTTTGCAAAAGAACCAAGAAATGTTCGACTAGGGTTGGTCGCGATGGTTTCAATCCGTTTGGGAACCTTAGTCGAACCTCTGACATGTGGCGGTGATATTGACAACATATACGCCTCCGTGGTTATGTATGAAAGAGAGTTCTTTTATGCTAACGTTGTTAATTCACGGTCCTAAATCCCGAGCAAGGACATTGATGTTTACTTGAGGCCTTTGATTAAGGACACGAAGGATTTATGGGACAAGAAAGGTATCGAGACTATGACGTTGCCTCGGGCCGAAGTTCAACATGAGAAGCGATGGTTTTATGGACCATCAATGATTTTCTGCTCAAGTAGTTTGTCTTGGTGGAGTGGGTAAGGTTACAAGGCATGCCCTACATGTAATAAAGACACTCCATCTGTTTCGTGTTAAGCAAAGCATTATTTTGGCCACGAAGATTCTTAACGAAGCCCCATAAATGGAGACGCTCACTGAATTCAATGGCCAAACCGATAACGCATCCTCTCGAAGAATTTGGTGGGATGTAATCACGGCTCAACTTGATAGATTGCCAGCGCGTGTGAAGGGTAAACATCCGAAAGTTGGAGGTGTGAAGATAAACGCAATCTTCTTGTCGAGCATAAGCGGACTAAACGGTCTATTTTTACGAGCTTGAGTATTGGTCTTTTCTTTCACTAAGACACAATTTAGACATCATGCATATCGAAAAAATGTGTGGAGGCCATCTTGAACACTTTGTTAATGAATGATAAATCTAAAGACACCGCCAAGGCAAGACAAGACTTGCAAATGTTGGGCATTCAAGTGGTCATGGCTCGGCCAAACCAAAAGCAGGAAGTGCTTGAAGCCTCGTGTCGCGTATTCTTTCTTCACAACGAGAACCGAAAGTTTTGTCAAGACATCAAAGGATCTAAACTACGGATGGGTTCGGATCATGCTTGCACAGAGTGACCGATAATGATACCAATATAACGGGCTCAAGTCTCATGATCTGTCATATAATGATGCAACGTTTACTTCTTACGGACTTCAAAATTACTTGCCCGATAAGATTGCAAAACCATTAATTGAGTTGTGTTCTTTTAAGCAAATATACCGCAACTTTGATGGAGGATGACATGTTGAAAGCTCGGATCAAGGTGGTCGATATTCACATGCGAGCTTGAGCTCATATATCCTCCTTTCTTTGACATTATGGTTCACTGGTTATCCATTTACCTATAGAGGTCTTGAAGGCGGGCTATTCGCCCCGGTGGATGTATCCATTTGAAAGATACATGAAGAAGCTAAAAGGTTATGTTCGCAATAAAGCTAAGCGGAAGGTTCGATTGCGGAGGGTTATGTTGTTGAAGAAGCATTGACATCTGATTTCATTATTTTCGGATGTTACCACGAAATTTAATCGTCCCGACCGTAATGTGGACCCCCCTCCCCCAACGTGTCAGTTTCAGGTGTTTCGATCGGTATGTAAAACGATTGGTTTACGGTCATTTATTGGGTTTGATGCCCAAGAGTTTAAAAAAGTGAAATGGTATGTACTTCACAACATCCCCGAGATTGACACGCATCTGGGACCCAGTTCAAGAGGTACTTTTTTATTTTGAAACTTCTTTTCTTAACTTATCATTTCGACGACTTATTCTAATACCATGAGCGTTTTCGATTATTTCCTAACAAAGACATGCAAGAAGAATTCTGACGGTTTGGGTCGTGAGTAAACTTAAGACTTATTTGGTCTACTTAAGCGTAAAAATAACAATATCATATTTTGTGTTCTCTATCTAGCTAATCCTGCCTTCTTCATAGATCCGTCAACGGCCACATAGACAATGACCAAGACTCGAGGTTAGCACAACCAACGAGTTATTCGCTTTGGCTAATGGACCATCATGGACTCCAATCTCGCAAACTCTTGCGTAGTCAATCGGTGCGAGGTAATGTCGGCGCCTGGCCGTGATGAACGCCGCACAACTCAAAACAATGCGTATTTGTTCGCTTTGGCCGTGACGGAGAAATGTATTATGGTCATTTCAAGAAATCCTCGAGTTTAAGTATTTGTTGTTCACGCGATTATGTTGTTCCGAGTTAAGTGGTTCGACACTAGCAACAAAGGACGAAAGTCAAAAACTTGTCTTTAGAAACAACATGACACAAATCGTCGATTGCGGGCTCGAGGCATTTAAAGATGACCAATACGCTCGCAACACAAGTCAAACAAGTCTTCTACCTTGAAGATAAGACCAAACCCGCAGGAAGGTCGTCGAACATGTTAATCATAAAAGTTTTCCGACGGGGTTGTCATCGCGGTAGAGGACGATCCCGATATTATACATTTCGACAACTCATCCGATCTCCCACTTTCTACTAGTTTGAATGACTAGGATAATGCGACCTTGCATATAGATGGTCAATCAACGTTGGTTGACGCATCACGTGATATCATTGATGTTCACGGCGAAGGCGATGATATTATTCGCGATGAAGACGCCCTTCCTCATGATTTAGCGTATTCGATGTTGAAGCCCTCATGAATGTTGATGATGATGGTGTTGAGAAAGTTTATTCTAGTGAAGAAGAAGATTGATCTTGAGTTGTAACTTGCAAAATACACTTATATATTTGAATGAATGAATGAAATTGTTGTGGATTGTTTAAATGTGTATATTTATTTGGATGTGTATGTATTTGGATGTGTGCATGCTTATATTATTTTGTTCATGAATTTATATCTTATGCTAATTGTACTTGTACGAGATGTCGACATGAGATGTTGCACGGTCCTATCGGCGGTGACGGTGGCGGGGAGGATCGTCCCCCTCCGTAAGCTGCACTCCACCGGTTCTTGGGCAAGCTTCATTAACAAAGGTAAGAATTTCCGGATTATTGTAATACAACATAAATTTGATACATATTTATGACTTTTATCACTAACTTGATTTTGCGAGGCAAAGGTAAACGAAGCCAATTTGGGCGGCAGGCGTGGCGGTGAATACCGCGACAAGACCGGAACCTTCGTCAAGAGCATGCATGACGAAAAAGGTCTCGTGTCGATCACTTTTGAGGTGGGTGACAAACAAACCTTAAACCCTCTTGGCCCCCATGCGGCTCATTGGTATAACTACATTGGGAGGTCGTTAGGAAGGTGCCGTTTTACTACCCTTCGGGAGAAGGTCCCGAAGGAGAAGAAGGGGAATCATTTCGAGATATTGGGGTCGAGTTATCCTTTTATGTTTATTTCATTATCGTGTTCATTTATTTAATTGTGTATATTTATCTAAATTCGCTTATTTATTTATATCATATAAATAAATAAACAAATTTAAATAAATATATAAATTATATCTCTAACTCTGTTTTGTTTTGTTGTATATGATTGCAGACTGTTTGACCTAAGGCCGCATAGACTCTCCTCACCGCCCCCAGTGATCTCTGATCTGCATAAACTCTCGCACTCCGAAAGCCTACAATACTAACAAGGCTTCTTTCAAGGCCAAACATTGGAAGGTAGACCCCACCACCGGGATTACGATGTGGAGCGATTAGGCGGGCACGTCAGGAAATTACAATGGTGATTGGGATGAGTACATTAAGTTTGGAATGATCCCAAGAACATTGCTCGAGCCGCTACAAATCGGCTTAACCGCAAAAGAGCAAGGTCATATCTCGATGGGGATCCCTTGGTCATTGCCTCGCCTCTCGAGATGATATGGTAATAAACATTATAATTATTTTACATGTATATATATATATATATATATATATATATATATATATATATATATATATATATATATATATATATATATATATATATATATATATATATACTAGTGTCAAAAAAAATATAACCTTGGTCCGTGCATACATAAAAGCTAGGCAATAAAAGTAATATTACATAATAATATGTGAAGACAATTCTTCAAATCTTATTGGCAATATCGCCTCTTCGTATAATTTTAGAAGGAGAGTTAACAAAAACTGCATCACAGGCGCATAAATGATGAATAATCAATATCATGAAGAATAATTTAAATCCTGATATGTAGAGCTGGTCACCTTTTGTGACAGATCCTACACGGTGCACCTACAATTACAAAGGACGTGTCTTGCGACCACTTGCTCGGCCGCAAGTAATGGCATTTTTTGGGATCGGGTACTCGTCTCTCCATGAATTTACCAGTGAATAAACTCGAAGGTAAAATTGTTGACCTAAGTATTGTCTAGCCCAATTCTGAGATCTTATGTTCCACATACCAACATTGTCTAGTGGTACTACATACAATGCTGTCCATGATCTTGGGTATACTTGAATTGTAGAGTGAGATATCCCGTGTCTTAAATTGTAGCTTGTTCTGCTAGCTGCAGACCATGGCCCTCCATCTATCCTGTCCATTTAACCGAGTTTTTTTAGTATCAAACTCATTATCAATAATAGCTTTTCTTAGTGAGACAAACACAATTCACTCATTATCAATAATAGCTGCAGACATGTTATCAAATCCACTTTCTTTTGCAAAACTCACTTTATGTGTCAAGTCACTTCCATTTACGAGATGTTTACTTTTTGTCGTGAGAAATCACTTTTGCGACATTGAGAACTCACTTTGATCACAAAAGTGAATTTATGTGACTTGTGAAAAAGCGGGTCGCTTTGTCATAAATTTATAAAATCGATCGAATAGTATAGGTCCATGTCAAGAGGGTTCATTTGATGATTTTCCAATACGCATTACTATTGTTAAAAATAAATAAATAAAAATACTAAAGAAGAGGCTTGAGCTTGTGCATCAATGTGCCAAGATTAGAATAGTATAGGTCCATGTCAAGAGGGTTCATTTGACGATTTTACGAATCGCATTACTATTTTTAAAAATAAATAAATAAAAATACTAAAGAAGAGGGCTTGAGCTTACCCAACGACAAAGAAAAAGTGTGCATCAATGTGCCAAGATTGCACGGTATCTTCTGAATTCTCAAAAGCAATTGTAGCAAACGCTCAGAAATCAGCAGCCATGACGGAGGTTTGAAGGTAACCACCACCACCATTGGGGCTGTCGGAAATGGTTCCAATGGAAAACACACTCGAGATCTTAAAATAATCGGCAATACCACGTCAACACCCAAGGAGAATTATAGGATTTTTTGGTAAGCTTGATATCTATTTATTGGCTACCTAATTATAAGATTATTATGTTTTTTCCTATGTAAATAGTGTAACTTTATCAGAAAATTGTTACCACGTTATCGGTCTTTTTGCAGCTACTTTGGAATCACCAATCCAAAGAAGAACAAAAGTAAGGCATGATGCTCCTCACCGTCATGAGCACCTTAAGTTCTTTCATATTGGAGGGTATATTGGCCGAATCAGTGATCTTGAGCTTGCTGTGCACGTGATAGATAATGCTGTTGCACTCAAAAAAATTATCATAGATCCGATATGCATGTTTAACACAGACTGTTTCAGTGATGAGGACTGTATGAAGAGGGAGGAAGTGGCTCGGTCTTTTGCCGAGCGCGAGCTCAGACCAAGATTGCCTAAAGGTGTGGGAGTTGGTCATTGTCTAATTTACCTTTCAATATCCGCGTAATATGTTTAGTTCAGAAGAACTAAATGTAATCGACCTTTCAAAATATAAGCTTTCTGCTTCTTAAACACAACTATCAACTACAGTAGGAATCAGATTGTACCCCTTTGCTAGAGCTGGTAAGTTTGAAACCAGGAGCGGCATACATCTTTACTAATCACTACTTTATATTGCTATGTTCTATTTCTTCTCATTATGCTTTCTAGGTTTAATGCATACATGAAATGCAGTAGAAGCGTGTTATTGACTTAATCCTAATAATGCTGAGATTATTAAAACTATGATATCTCTTTCATTATATTTTGTTGAATGATCATGTTGAGATTGGTTCATTTGCATCTTTTTATTACCACAAACAAATGATTACTATCTCAGTGTTAGTTGAGATGGTTTCATTTTGAATGATCTTGCTGAGAATTGTAATATAAAACTTTTAAAATAACATCAACATAGTTTACCCATTTCTTTAGAGGTGTGTCTGCTGGTATAAACGACACACTGTTGACAGCGTATCTCTGCTTGCCATTTATAATAGTAGAGTTCGCAAGCCTTATGGTTCAAGTGAAGTTAACCATAAGGTCAAAGTTGAAGAAAATAACTATAAAAAGTCAAACTCAACAATTAATATGAGACAGATGTAGTAATTATATTTTATTGTAAAAGGATTATCTAAATAACACTTATTTCTGGGAGAAGGAAACTTTTCCAAAGAGATCTAAGCCCACATACAACGCAATATATAGACAACCCAAAAAGCCCAACTAACATGCCAAATCCTGGATGTTGTTAAAACTAAACACTATATTTACTTGCATTGAGCAATAAGTATGACACTGTTTGACAATTTGAGTAGATATATTTAAGTAAAGCTTTTAATATAAGTTCATAAGTGTAGCCTGGATGAAGAATAACAGAATAAATATTTGCAAGTTGTGAATGGAATGCATCAGCCAGCAAGTAATTTCCTACCACAGCTAGTTTAAAAAAGTCAAACCCGCCTTCCCATAAATAGATCATAATAATGCTACGAAATAGACACGGTTGAGAAGAGCAAACAGAAAGATGGTGTGGATTTTCAAGGAAGAACACCTGGATTTATTCATGGTGCCTAACTTGATTAATCACTGGTTCCTCTTGAATTATGCAGGTTGAACCGAGAGAGAGAGGGTTTGATGTAGCTGTTCTCAACTGCCTCTTGGCGGGCTCAACTTCCCTGTCTTCAGTTTCGTTAGTTTTATGTTCTCTTATTGGAGCCTTGCTTGGAAACTCGTCCAATAACTTACTTACAGGCCATTTTATCTTTGGGGACCCAAGTCAATCCGCCACTTCCATTAAATACAAAGCCATTCTAGCTTGCTTCCTACTGGCCTTTGCTTGTTTTGTACAAACTACAAGGCACTTTATACATGCTAGTTTCCTTATTAGCATGGCCATCGGTGATGTTCCTGTTCCTTGCATCCAAAAGGCGGTGATAAGAGGAAGCAATTTTGGGCAGTCGGATTGCGTGCACTCTACTACGACAACTTTGCTCCTATGGATTTTGGTCTTCCTATGTTTGTTGGTTCAGTTTCCACAATGGTGATTTTGCATTTCCTAGATATCAGCAAAGCAAACAGCCCTTGATTCAGTATCCACCTGACAAAAATACTCATGGTAGTCACTCTCTTCACAAGCTTGCATAGAAAATAAGTGGAGCTTTTCAACACAATGGAAGCCCTAAAGAGATGAACATTGTCAGCCAAAACCAAACAGAGCGTCTGGTTTCGACTTCTAACCCCGTCTTTACTGTTTCCCCAAATCATTAATAGTACTGTTTACATTTTCCTATATAGTTTCAAAGCCATCTATTGTGTTTCTTAGATTCAATTTCTTACTAATTATTTCAATGGACAATGTTTAAATACTAATGAAGCTAAGATTTATGTATTAACCATTTATGTAGCAATAACTGTATTAAACTGGATTCAGACACATCCTAACTGAAATTGAAACCAAAATAGATTTAAGAAACCAGAATTCATATCAAAGCATAGCCCGTCCGTTGGGCGAGCAAGCCTTATGAATATCGTTAATAAAACTTAAGTTAATTAAAATTAAGCTATAGGTACAACCAACACAAAAAAAAGTTATTATAGGTCATCCCGTCCATTTTGACACTCATTTATCTGTATTAACCCATTAACTTATCCGCCCTACACATCCATTTTCTAACATCTTAGTATTCATTAAGGTAAAGCAAAGAGTAATTATACAATGATAACCTTTTTTAAGTAACTTTTTGCCCCGAGATGCAAGTTCTTCTTTTGTCTCCTTAACATTATCCTTCCATAAAACGTCTTCATCACTTTCTATCTGAAATAGATCAATACAATTAGTTAAGGAATTCATCTGGACTCGCGCAAGTAACTCCTGGATTGACTTCACTAATGGAAATTAAGAAAATATTACACTTAGGCAGTGAAGAACCAATTGGTGAAAAAAGGCTTCTTGTATTTACTAACACTTCTCCTACGATCACAAGGATAAACACCTTCAAAACCAAAGAACAACTGCTAAAGGTCTACCATACATTTTTCTAAACCTGCAAATCTTTTGAGTTTGACATGGATCCTAAGCACCTGTGTTAAAAAATTTAAACTTGTCAAGCATAAGTGGGTCGTATAGTTAAATGCACACTTCAATAAATAACAGGGATATGTGATCAATTATGTGATCACTATAAAGGCTAAAGAGAAATGGCAATCAATGAATTATGAATCATGTACTTGAACGCTATTGTTTTGAACTGTGACTAAAACATACAACATAAGACTATACTATTGAAATACAACATAAGTGACCATGCTATGAACATGCTACTGTATTATATTAATATGACTCGAATGTCTTGAAAGCTAGCACAATCCAACATATTATATATGTAAATAGGGTATGCAACAAAGGTAGTAAAAAGGAGTCAAACGTTACAAAGAATCATGACAAAAAAAAAAAAAAAAAAAAAAAAAGTAATGAACTGTAAAGTATAAATAGTTAGATCATCACTATCTTTTGAAAGACGAAAATGTTTTTGGGGAACATATATGTTTTTCAGTTAGAGAGTCAGTTTTAATGTAGTGCAAATTAGATGAATAATTTTGGTAACAACAAAAATAAAATATATGCCAATCACCCTTGAAATAGGAACACAAGTGTTTGTAATATGTTTTCCAGCAATAACCAATCAAAAACCCGATAAATTGAAGTAGAACGCACTCTACCAACTGACTTATATATAACTGAACCAATCCCCAACAACCTGTGCTAAAAATGTTTCAAGTATGATCAACGTGCCATTATGATAGATGATGAATGTGTATGCCCAGGAAAAAGTCTTTGTTAAAGTAGCTAAAGGAAATTATAGAGGCTAAAAGGGACTACAGTTAATCAAATATTAGTTGCAATGATTACATTTAAGAAGTAATCTTACCTCTCTGTTAAGGAAGATAAGCATACTATCAAGCCTTTTGATCCAATTTTGTGACTCAAAATATTATGAGCTTCCAAACAGATACTACCAATTTCAATAACATCGGCCTCGCATAGCATGTGCTTCATATTACATCAACACGTAGAATCAATATGTATGTTGTCACCTCACGTTGGCGCGCCACTTCTTAAGGCTTGTCTCGTTTCTCTTTGGTTCCTTCAGATAATACCTTTTACAGCTGGCTGGTTTCCAATTCCTGAAGTAGGTGTCTTGACACTCGGCTTGTTTATGTTTAATGGACCAAATATTATAAAATTTTAAAGCCGTTCTAAGTTTTCTTTTAATGCATACAACATAACAACCTCTTTTCGCTTTATTGGTTCATATTAGTGTAATACTATTATGCCTTTAAGTATTATTAACCATTCTCTGAGATAATTTTCTAAAAAGTGTTTGGTTTAATCAAGACCGTAGTCACTTTTTTACCCTTTAAAGTGAAATAGGTTTCGTCAAATTACCTAGCAACTCTTTAACCAATTAGTAAAGATACAAACTGCAACCACTATTTAAACCAGAAATAAGAAAAACGCAACATGTTTTTAAATCCATCAAGACTGAGATGGAATGGTGACTTGCCTGCTATTCTTTTCCACTTTGAATATTTTCATAAGCCATTGATAAAGGTTCTTATTTCTCAAGAGCGTCTCGAAGAGGCATGGGAGGCTTCTCTACAATATCAGAATTAGAACCGAAATCAACTACTCCGTATTAAGTACTCTCGTTACTGCAACCATAATTATATAGTAAATACATTAAATAGCTTACCTGGAGGTAAAATTTTTGACCCATTTACTTATAAACCAATATATTTGGGCCGGGTTCTATCTCAACGGTCAGTTAGGGTCATTTTCAAAACAGCTAAAGTGAACGGGTCAAATATGTCAATCAATTTTAACAACTTATCAGTCACCCAAGATTTATGTTTATGCGGATTATCATCAACATAATATTATTATCATTGTAATATGATTGACCGATGAAGTTTTTATAATTATATTTAATATTGAACAAAAAGAGTGTAGGTTAAGCCAACACACTCTGTTATAACCTGTACTAAATAATGACCCGTTTAAACCCAAACCAATTTAACTGTACGCTGCCCTCTTTCCATCTATGTTATCATACAATTTTGAATTATTGTAAGAAAGTATAAAAAATGCATATGTTTTTTTTGTAATTTGAGTACAATTTTTTTTATGATCTGTTATATTGCACCACTTTAACTATTTAAGGTATTGAATATTATACCTTCAAAAATATAGATACAAAGTAGTAGGAGGAATATACGGTTACTTGTTATTCAGATTGTAGAGACTGAGAACCTTATGAAGTGCATGATTTTAAGACTTCCTAAAAAAATTGGTCTTTCTGGAAATGACTTGAGCATATGCACCAACGTATCTCATTCCTAAAGAGCCAATTGCAGCTTTTGAGCTATGCTCCTCGCACATGATTGTTAACATAGCTGAAAAACCGCCAGAACTTGTTTAACAATTGATCATCTTAGTAAATGATTATTACAACTTTGAGCAGTAAAGCACATAAAAATACTACTTTTGACATCGTTATAACTGATTCTCTATTCTAATGATTCAGCAACTCATAATTATTGACATACCCACCCATATTGTCCGCCTTTAATATGCCTTATTTATTATAGTTGAATACTTATGGGGCGTTTATTTACGTTATTTGATGGGGATGTAAAAATAGTGAAAATTTATAGCTAATTAGTGCACTTTTTATTGCTTATGAGTTTATGAACATGTATGAACTTAAATAAGTTATAAACTCAATAAGCCTACCAAATAAGCTAAGAAAACACCCTAAATGATACATGTGGTCCTTCCAAGTTTTTTTGCAGACGTCCAAACAGACCCTTTTGACCCGTTAAAGATAATACATAACCTAAATCTACCCACTCAGAAGTAAATGTGTGAAAACCGCACCTCAATATGTTCCATCACTCCTACTATAAATAACGTGGATATGTATACTAAGTTACAATCTTGAGTCATAAGATACCTTGATTGTGCTCAAGTAAAAGTAAAAGTGTTAAACCCAACTGCTATAAGAATGTAATTAATTGTTACCGGTAGTTGGTGATGACAAATCTGCAACCACAATTTCACTTTACTCGCTAGGCCCTAGTAGTGACGCTTAATCACATATACTCCTAACAATCCATGTGCAATACGTATTCATAACCAACATAATAAAACCATGATATGTTAGGGAGTACCAACATGCTCGAGATACGTCGATGGTTGGATCACAACTATAACGGCTGATATTGCACGTATTGAATCTCAAAATCGAATTTTATGTAAAACTCTTATATTAAAATAAAAAAAATATGACTTACAATGGATGAGAGTAGTCATCTAATTAGAGAATAAGAATTATTTAAGAGATGTGATCTCTGAGGTTAAGTGGAAAGGGGTTGAGAGAAATTGGAAAGGGACCTGGACATGTGATTCGACGTAGACGTTGCATGGTAAAAAATTAGCAAAGGAACTAAAACCTGATAAGGTGCATATTCTCGTTCCAGCATATGCAAACTCGGCTTTTTTTTTTTACTTAATCCACTCCCATATCATGTTGCCTAGCATGTCCATTACATCAATAGCCCGATCAAATAACGTTGGATAAAACTATGTCTCATAAGTGTCCATCAGAAGCCAAGCAACCTGCAATTGAAAATTATATTTCGCTTATGCCCACTCATCTACCTTGTGAAAAGATTATTCGGTCACAGGATGAAACAATAAAATAAGTTAAAGATTTATAAACATAAAGTGAAAAAAAAAAAAAGCTACCACAATTTATGATATTTTTACCAATCTATATTTATTTTTTCTTCTAATATCTAAGGCTGGCAAAAAGTGGTGTTTGTAATATTGATTGAGGATCTACCTTAATTGACAGCTTTGATGATAGCACACAATCGTCATAATTCCAAGATCGCATAATCTCGTCTTTAAGTTCATGCAATTGTCTAATATACTCTTGCTGGCTTACAGTCAAATATCCTCCTTTAGTTAACTTTGAGATTCATTCAGTTCATCTGATTGCACCCAAATCACCAGTAACATTAACTGGGACAAAATCATACATTTGAACAGATATACATGTCATGATTAACCGACTATCATCCTACATGCGAAAGAATAATACAATAAGAGCATGAAAAAGACAGAAACACCAATGATTCATTAAGAAATATTTTACACACATACCAGACTGAGATGAGCTTCACATGCTCCTTCAATGATCTATATCATAAAGAGATAATATAACCCCAACAATTACATGTACATTCACAAATAAACAACAAAAACATCACATATAAATGAAGCACGTTAAAAAAAATATGTTAAACTGAAATTCGACAAAAAGAATTTGGGATGCTTCACCTATAAAACTAAAAAGTCATATTCTTCACCAAGAAACTAAAGAGTCGATTATACTTTTTAGGGATAATTATGTTTAGGAATAAGATATTAGGGTGTATATATAAATTAAAAAAAAAAGGTTAAAAATATATATGGCATATTTATCTTTTAATTAATATATATCATAATTTATTTTAATTGTTATCTTCAAAAATACATACCTAAAATACAAATTCGATAATTTTTATAATCTCCTTATTTATATTGATTTGAAAGATATAAATCAAAAACAATTTACTCTAGTGGTAAGTTGTTTACAAAACACATGAATGACCCAAGTTCAACTCAACAAATGTCTTCTTTTTAATAAAAAATTTAAAATTCAAAAATAAATAAAACAAAAGCAATTTTACAATTTATTAAAAAAATTGTACATATATTAATTAAAACATGTCATTTAAAAAAATGCCACATAAATATAATGATGACATGGAAATATGACATCAAAATTGTAAATATTAATTAAAATGCCACATGTCATTTAAAAAATAAAAGAAAATGCCACATAACTATAATGATGACATGGAAATATGACTTGGCATTATGAGATGCCAAGTGGCATTTTATGTGGCTCCTCTTATATATATGTATAGTATATATATTAATATATATATATATATATATATATATATATATATATATATATAAAATTTTCGAACAAGAAAAAGGTGCCATCTCAATCATTAAATATATGATCAATGACTAAAATGATTTGTGGCATTTTTGTAAATTGAAACTATTAAGAATGTTTAATAAATGAAGAAAGGGTAAAAGTGGTTTTCATATAATTATTTTGAGGTATGTCCCACAATATTTGGGGATATGGATGGATTATCTCTATTAAATAACCTAATTCTATTTTATTATAATAATCAAATTGATATACTTGCCGTCATTTTTTCCCCGGATCCATATACTTTAAATATTCAATGGAATCTCATCTTTACAAAAATGGGTACACAAAAGAGTTATATTCGGTTGTGTTTTCAATAAGTATCAAAGGGCTTAATGAGTCAAGGCCAATAAAAAGATAACATCCATTTGTTTAACTATTTAATCAATGATTATGCTTGAAAAGATATCAAATCAACAAGGTTCGTTTGGTAGTGCCCTTCCTAGAATTTGGTGGTTACTCAATTTCTCGGTAAAGTTCAAGAAACAACAAATTTGTTAAAGATGCAACCGAAAGATTGAAAGAAATTGTAGTTTACGTTTTTGTTGTATTTTTCCAGATCTTGATATTTTGTTTCACTTCTATTAAAAGTTTTAATTTTGAAAGGTTACAGATTATTTGTTGCTCGTGGAAGCGTATCCAAAAGGTTCTGATTATTTGAAATGTTGCGGATCTCATGTCTTGTAAATAAAAGTGTGCATGCTTATGTGAAGAATATAGTGGCAATCTGTATGGTTTTTCATATGTATGACCAATACAAGAAACAAATATGTAAGTGTGCATATGTATTTTAAAAGTAAATTAGATCTAAAAAATACAAAGTTATAAACTGGTGTTCGTAATATATTTGTTTGATGTGGAACCTAATGACAAAACATTGATGTTGCCAATTGATAGTATATAGGCGGTTACAATTTATAATGATAAATTGATTGATTTAGCAAATTTTGTTCTGATATTGTAGATATAGTAAATTAGTATGATATTTGGTTTGAGAGTGATGTGTTGGTACACTAAAATTGGCAAATTTTGCATATGTGTTATTGAGAGCGCATATGTGTTTTTACAGTTTGTGGTGAATTTGATGTCTTTCGTGCATATGTGTTTTTATAGTTTTCGGAGTTTTAAATGTATTGAAAGTGAACTTGTGTCATTTATATGATATAGACAATGATTGTGCATTTGTATTATGTTAGTTGTTATAATTGAAAAATTCGTCTCCTAGTTGTTTAATTTTTCATATATGTTTGCTAGTTGTTTATGGTATAAATAACAATTTTTTATGTTTTCAGGTATTGAATATGTTTGATAAAGATGAGGATAATGACCAATATAGGAAGTTCACACGTCTCACAGAAACATATACCTTCTAAAGATAATTTGATTGTGATAAAGATGTAAAGACACATGCGCACATTGACGAATCGCGAATACATGTACATACAAAGATCACGAGAGTCTCTTATTACGTTAATTATTATTAGTGCACACATGTATAATCGATATATTGTACTTGTATTTTTTAGACATATGTATAATGTTTATATTATTGAAGTTCGTTTTTGAATATTAAAGAATTGTACGCTAAAACATATGTGCAATTATCTTCTTAAGTGAAACACATACGCACCATACTTTTAAAAAACATAAATGTTGAAAAAAAAACTATTCAAAATTTAAGTGGTTTAAGCAATTGAACATACATTACGAAGAAAAACACATATTTAAAAACACATGCGCACTTGACTTATATGAGAAAAACACATATGCATCTTACTTTTGAAATCATGAAAAAAAAAAAAAAAAAAAAAAAAAAAAAAAAAATCCTAAAATTTAGGAACTAAAAACGTTTTTATTAAAAATCAAAAGAAAATAAAAATGTACTTTTACTATTATGCCCTTTTGAATTAAATAATAAAATTAAATATCCAAAAAATCGATTGGTTGATCTTTGGTTCTCGCAGCTCGACCTTTTCTTGGTTCTGAAAAGAACCTTCCTATATATATATATATATATATATATATATATATATATATATATATATATATATATATATATATATATATATATATATATATGTGTATATATATATATATATATATATATATATATATATATATATATATATATATATATATATATATATATATATATATATAGAGTGAGGATCAGTGCGGATTTTTTAACTCGTGCGAATGTGCGGATAGATCTAGACCGCCCATTCTAGATCCGATTTTGCCTTTTGTAAAAAGTCAAGATATCTAACTTCACTGTACTAATTGACCATGTAAACGATTTTTAAATTTTTCCCTTTTGAGGATCCTTACTATTGTTATCTTCTTTCATTTTTTTATTTTTCCATATTTTTTCGAGCACTTTTTATTTTTTTGATTATGAGTACTACCGTGATATTAACGATATTATGAGTTCTATTGTGATATTATGAAACTATCTATATCTATATATATAATAAAGAAGGTTTTTTGAAACTTGACACCTCATTTAATCCATGTTGGCACTACATCCACGTCCATGTTGGCACTACATCCACGTCACTAAAGCCACGTCAACTATTCCACGTGTAATTTTGCCTTCTTTATGGTTTGTTTGACCGCTATCCCGCTATATCAACATAATCTTCAAGGTTCGCTTCATCTAAAATTCATCTTAGACTACAAATCACACTATTTAATAGTCTATTATTTCATCTAATTTCAAAATCTCTTTCATCTCAATTCCTATAAGGTATGTTAGCTTGACAATTTTGTTTTCCCATTTGTGTTAATCGGTGTTATCAAGTGAAACAAATCTAGAGTTGTAATTCATATGTTTAGGGCAATAATTGATATACTATTGATTAATATGTTACTCGGAATTTATCTTTGAAATTCTATTTTTTCTTCAAATTTTGGAGTTCTAATTGAGATCATTCCATTTTTAATCTCAAAGTTATAATCAATCTGATTTTTAATGTTTTAGAACAGATGGTGTGGGGTTTTTAGGTTGATATACATCAAATCGATAGTTTAACACGGTGTCATAAATTGATTCAGTCTGGTAGGTTGATATACTAGAATGGTGGAAACAGAGTAACATATGTGAGAAATCTTGCATACTTCTACTTGTTCATGGAAGGTAACCTTACATACTAAAGTGGTTGTTTGGGACAACTTATTAAAACTACTTAATTGCTACAAATTGGGTTGTTTGGGCCTTTGGGTTGCTTATCAACAAGGATGTCCTTTGTAGAGTTTTATTCATCGGTGCATATTTGGTATTGACATTGCTATTGACAATTCTCTCTATACATGTTATTTCTTTTTGTTACTCAGACATTTACACTTGTCATTTAGTGATAAAATGGGGCAAATACAAGGTTGTTCTTTTGGTTTCCAACCTCCCCTTCCCGGCCCTTATGGTTTCCAGCCACCCATTTTCGACCCCAATAATACCTTTGCCGGTTGTTATCGTCCCACCTTTCCCAACTCTACTACGTGCCCGGGTTCTAGTTCCAACTATGCAATGCCGCCACCAGACCTTAACCAATACAACTCACAAAATAATCTTCATTTGCGCCAAGTTGATCATATTGATAATAATGATTTGGATAATAATAATGATAACAGCGAGGATGATAACAGCGAGGATAATAATGAGGCAGGCGACGAGTCAGGCGGCGAGTACTATGAGTAGTAGGCGGGAAGTTTGTGAGTTTTAGACTTGTTAATTTTATGGAATAGTATTGAATTTGTCGAATGATATCGTGGATTTATGTTAAATTTATAACTTTAATACATGTTAGCTTTATAAGCTTGTGACTTGTTAGTTTGAGACATGTTAATTAGGAAATTTGAGACTTGTATAGTTTAAGAGTAGTTTAATTTGTATCGTATTTGTCGAGGTATCGTGGAATTGTGGAATGTTATTCGATCCGTTTAGTAATTTGGTATTGTATCATATTGTCGAATTGGTATTGTGGATTGTGATTGATTACATGTTGTATTCGTTTTGGTAGATTTTTTCCGGAAAAAAATCCAGAAAAAATCTGGAAAACTGCAGTTTTGCTGCATTTTTTTTTGCCCTCCCAGAATTATTAGGGACGACAATGTCGTCCCTAAAATACACTAAAACACAATAGTCCCATTTTGCAATCGAAGCCCGTGGATCGTCCCGAACTATATGTTAGCTTACGTGGAAAATACATTTTGGGACGACTATATCATGCGAAAATAAATGCACGTGTCGTTCCAAAGTGTTTAAAAATACAATTTATTATTTTTTTTTTTAAAAAGAGTAAAAAAGTTAAATAAAAAAATAAAAGAAAAAAACTTGAGACAATTTTATCGCCCCTTTTTGCAAATACTGAGTCGTGCCAAATCCTTTTTTCTCGTTGAATTTCTTTTGGGCCCCACAAACCTGTAGTCCCAAACCTACAAATAATGTGTCGTGCCAAAATATTTTGGGTCAACAGAAAAAGTACGAGGCACGACATGATGTGCCTTTTCGTCTTTGGGTCGACAGGCTTTGGAAATTTGGCACGAGAACGTCGTGCCAAATTAGTGATTTTTTTGTAGTGTAGTAAGAACTTAATATATAAACTGCTACATACTAGGTACACAGAATAAATGCATCCTTAAACAATTTCATGAACATATTATAGATCATCTTTCAACGAAGAGTTGAGATTAATTGGATCGAGTCCAACTGTTATAAAAATGTATGATTGCGGTCATTTATATACTAGCTGTACGTGTCTAAACCTAAAAAATTAACACCCTGATCTATATGATCGTAAGGATTACAGTAACTTTTTCAATTAAAGGATAAACAATGGATGGAAAAGAAAGAGATATATACCTAGTTAATTAAAAGAGATAGGCAGCTACATACCAAGGATGCATCCATGCACATTCTCATGCAAGATGGACACACAGATTTTGAATCTTGTTACTTACATCATTGATTTAAAAACGAATTGAATCTAGTCCAATTACTGTAGATAGATGCGGTCATATAAATCACTTAACCACAGCAGTCAACATCCGATCTATAGATAAACAATGATTCGATCAACAAAAGTAGATAGTAAATATGAATAACGGAATTATAACAAAAAGGTGGCGAAAGAAAACCTTAGGATCCATGGTTAAGGATGATTGGATTTAGACCGCAGATTTGAAAACGCTTATAAGAAATCACAGAAGAGATGGATATTTCGGCATCAGTGACTGGGGTAGTTGAGGTCAGTCGAACGAAGCAAGCAGATGTTGTTCGCTAGGGTTATAAATAAGTCTCTAGGTTACTACTATTCTGGTCAAATTGGGCCACATGGGCCGCAGGAATGACATATGCAAATTTAGGTTTATAAAATATGTAAACTTCGTTAATAGATGTATTAGGTGAATGCTTTTTTACAATTTTGTGTGGGTAGTAAGATGAGTAGAAATAAAATGGCAGAGTATATTGTAATGCTCCTATAAATTGGTAAAATATGAAGAAACAACACTTATAATGTGTATTTGTTTAACCTCAATAATGAAAAGACTCAATCGCTAGAAAAATAACACCAAAATGCACATTTGGAGATCGGCGGTGGTGACATCACAAGCAGTGTGGGTCTATGACTCCATGTGTAAATTCAGAGTGCGGTATTCCAATTGATGAGCGGAGAGTGTGGGAAGGTGGATATGAATATGAGTGGATGTTGGGCTAAAGTTGTCTCGACGATTGACTTACGAGGGTGAAGTGGAATAACGAAATTGTGTGTGAAGCCATGAGATTTGAGATGTGGTGGTCAAAGCCTAACTTCAAATTATAACCATTCATGATTGTATTTTGTCCCACATAGACGGGTGAACAAAAATAAGGTAATATATAATTTGAAAGTTTAATATAACTTGTACAATCAGACGTGATATTATCGAATAATTTCGGTGCTATCATTTCTATTTGTTTTATATTTTTAGACCTTTGTAGGATGAAACAAAAGGCTAAATTCCCATTTTCTTTCGAGTTATTATTTTATGTTTTTGTTTTATGTCATTCTACTTTAAATTATTGAATGAAGAGACTTGGCTCTTCTATTCAAACTTATAAATAGTATTTGGAGAAATTTTGGCATAACATTTCAAACTTATAAATAGACAAATAGCTTTTTGTTTATCATCACAATTCACAAATAAACTTCAACACTGATTCCTGTTCTTAATCATTTTTTATTATGTCTTGGTAACATTGTATAAATGTGTTGGCTTATCATATCTGTGTTATCGGGTGGTTATGTCACTTTAAAAAAAATTTGAAGAAGGAAATGAGGTTGTTGGCGTTGTGAATCTATCCCACATTGGTGAATGAGTAAATGATAGTATAACGATTTATAAGTAAGACCATGAACTATAAAGTTGTAGATGTAGTATGTTCCGCAAACTTTACAGTTTTAGCTTTTAATGAATAAAAACTAATTTTCTTAATTATTTGTGACTTAATGTGGAAGTTATACTGTTTTGAACTTTTTATCACCTTAATGGAATCCTTGGCTTGTTTTCATATGACCAGGCACGCCAAGATTCACGGATCCGTGTTTTTGAAGAAACCGCTTCGTTTTACTTCTTGTGAGATTTGTGGTCGCTTTTGTTAATACAATTTAAAGGACCTTGCAACTCTAACCGTAATAGGGGTGGTAAAAACCGAAACGACCGAATAAACCGAAACCGAAACCAAACCAAACCGAAAATAACCAAATCGAACTAATAACCGAACCGAATTTGCTAAACCGAACCAAAACGAACTACTAATTCGGTTCTCGGGTTGGATATGGGTTTAGCGGTTGAACCGAACCGAATCCGTATAAATATATTTTTATATATTTATATATATATTTATATACTTTTATGTATATTTATATATATATAAATATTATTAAAAGGTTATCATAATATAATAAAACATTTTTATGTTTGAAATCTATTTTTTGGTTAAATATCTATGTAATTATTATTTTTTTTTAAATAGTGAAATTCGGGTTATTCGGGTCAAACCAAGAACCGAACCGAATTAGAATTCAACCGAACCGAACCGAACCAAAAACCGAATTTGAATTTGGTTCGGTTCAGTTCTCGGGTTGACCTAAAAACTTTTTTTAACCTAATTAACCGAACCGTACTAACCGAACAATCCGAAAATCGAACCGATCAACGCCCCTAAACCATACTAAAGTTGAAACTCTAGTTTTGGTGTTTGTGTGTGTGTAAGCGAGGGTGTGAGGATGGAGATGTATGTGCATGGTAGTAAACAAAAGCTTGAAGTAGAGTAGTTTTGGTTTTGTAACTTTGTCCCACATGGATAGATAAATAAACTATATTGCAATATATAATTAGACAATAGGACATAATGGTTGAAAAGTGAATCAAAGCTCTAGGTGAGTTGTAGGCTTGATTTTTTTTACTAGATAAGGAGATTTTTAGGACATGCAATTGTCTTTCTTTAACCTTTGCCGGTTAAGAATTAAGGTATTTATACCTAATTTTTTGTGGGACACTAGTTAGTAGATACTAATGGAAACTAGGTTGAGCTAATATCATTTTGAGCATGACAAGACACGAAGAACAAATGGTTGCGCTACATGTTACCTTCAAATAAGTTACTTGTTTTTCTATCAACATGAATCTAATAAACTGTCACTTGAAATAAAACCCATTTCTTGTTTGCAATTGTTAGTATAATATCATATGTTATGTTGGATTAGCTGTTTGAGGTAAGTTGAAAGCTTGGAATGATGCAAATTTATAACAACACAAGACTATGAAAGGATCTTCTTAGCTTATAAATGTTTTAACACACTCGGCCTTCGTTGTTTTTATGGCTTAGCAGCGGGACTAACATGAGAGTTAGGGATGATATTTACCACGAAAACCTGGCCTGTAATCTATGTAAGCTTCTCGTGTTGTTACATTCTCAAGATATGATGCATAGGGAGTGTTGGGTCAATCCCACATCGCTCAGACAATATAAGTGGAGAAGAGTTTTGGTTCAATGACTTTGTCCAACATAGATGGATAAACAAAAAACATATTACTAAAATGTCACTTGCCATATGAATTTTACCAAAAACTACCTTTTAAATTATGATTACCAAAATCTATTTTGAGCGCAATTTTTTCCCAACTGACATGAATAAGAAAGTACACGGAGCGCAAATTGTTTTGCTCTCCCTCTCTATTTTTGCGCTCCCAAATGTGAAAAAGAGAAAACCGTATTTTTTTGCTTTGAAATCTAAATGTAACCATCTATTGGGAGAGCAAAAAAGGTTGGGAGAGCAAAAATTTTGCTCTCCGTCTAAACCAAGTAAATCTTTAAAAAAAAAAAAAAATGGGTGAAAATACTTATGGAGCGCAAAAACTGGAGGGAGAGCAAAATATTTGCTCTCCGTGTACGTGTCACTCTCTTGTTCACATGATACTCAAAATTGGGAGAGCAAAAAAGGTTGGGAGAGCCAAAATTTTGCTCTCCGTCCCCACTAAACCAAGTAAATCTTCAAAATCGGGAGCGCAAAAAGATAAGGAGAGCAAAAAAATTGCGCTCTTTGCCACGTGTCCACTTTAGATTTGGTCTTAAAGTACACGTGTAATGATCTAAAGCGTGGAGCGCAAAAAAAGTTGGGAGAGCAAACAATTTGCGCGTAGAGTAGCTTTTGGTAACACAGTTTTCAACTGTTTATTTTGGTAACACTGTTTTCTTTTGTGTCTCTTTTAGAAATTCCCTCATAAACAAACTCTAATGCTATATAACTAAGATGATAGGGCTACAAACGAAAAATGGTTAGGAAACAATTGTATTGTTAAGTTTAGCGGTTTCTAGCGTCGGATAATTGGAGATTTGTGATATTGTGGTGAATGTTTTGTGTAGCGTTTAAAATAGAACGTGAACCGATGAAAATGCAATTATAAACTGTTGTACTTATCGATAACTAAAGTCTGAACAAAATTCTAACATCTATCAAACATCATATAAAAGATTTAATGAAAATGAAAGTAAACATTACATCGGTTATTAGATAAAACTAACAACACACGTTCTTGTCACGTAAACTAACAAAGATGGGATTAATGGTGTCGTTTTTTAAGAAGAGCATAAGTAACAAAATTAGCATGAATGTGATTAGCCCAAAATAAAAAAAAAAAATTGGCTAATTTTGGCTATTTTATAAAAGATTTAAGCACATTTAGCTCCATTTTCTTTTTTGAAATGGGCGTATTTAGCCGATTGAAAAGTTAAATGTGCACTAACGGGCACATATTTTCTCTTAATTGTAAAACATTATAATCGTTTTTGAAAAAAAAACTTATATATATAATACATTTATATAGCAACAAATCGTTTTGCGTTAAAAAAAGTTTATGGGTTCTAAACGAAAAATAATAAAAGTTTGAAAATTTGGGGATTAAACATAATGTTTTGAAACCCGGTACGACCCGGGTGGTTCAACCGGTTGAACCGTTCCCGTCGAAAAACGAGTCGCTTTAAACCGAGTCAACCCGAAGCGAGTTGGGTCAAAATGGGTCAAATTAAACAGGTCAACCCACGGTTTTGAAGCATCCAGAGTCAACACGGTTTCGATATGTATTAATAGTTTCAAATTTTCACTTTTACTTTTTGTTTTCCTTTATATATAGTGTAACAGGTACCATCGCGTTGCGGCATGGTACCAGTGAACGATTAACCGGAGAATAGATCTCGAAGAGACTGATTCACCGGTTTGTGTCGGTTTAACGGTCCTCTCTAGTTCGTTTCGGATGGCTATTATTGTTAGTTGAATCGGTGGCGACACTGGTTCCGGTTGAACCGTTGGTCGATCCGATTTTAACTATATGTCTCATCAACTTGTTAGCTTGTATGAAGTTTTGTGTGTATTATTAATTTGTATAATGTATATAATAACATGTACTTTTCATTTTAGGGTGTTTTAAAAATAATATTAATTAGTATGTTTAATTATTTTATATTTAGAATTATGTTGTAGCTTGTTTAAATTGTACATTGTGAAAAATTTATTGTACTTTTTAGTAAAATAGTTTTAGTGATAAAAAAGTTTATAGGTTATAAGCGAAAATAGTAAAAGTTTGAGAAATTGGGGATTAACATAATATTTTGAAACCCGATTCGAGCAAGGAGGATTCAATGGTTGAACAGTTCGGTTAAAAATGAGTCAATATAAGCCGTCAACCCGACGGGTTGGTCAAAAAAATAAGTCAAATTAAACCGGTCAACCCGACGGGTTTGAAGCGTTAGGTCAACCGGTTTTCGATGTATTAATAGTTTCTTTTGAAACATATTTAGGTATTAATAGTTGAAATTACTCATAATTAATTATTTCAACATTTCCTTTTAAATTTTTTCACATTTCACTTTCTTGACTTTTCACTTTGACCATTTTTCTAGTATAGATAGTATAGATACATTGGTTTCATTTATGTTTTTGGATTTGACGAATAAGTTTCACAGACACAATGTTTCAATATGAATTTTTAAAGGTTGATACCCTTAAAGTTAAGCATTACCAATTCGTGTTTACTTTCTTCCAAAACCAACATCGGTTGTGATTTCTTAGTGCTAACCAAACGTCTTGTAACTTATTTAGCTTTTAGAGCATCTTTGTTCAATGCTTTTATTATATGAATGTTCATGGTGATATGGATGTGAGGACGATAATATAGATTATTTAGTACCAATAGCTTACGTTGGTTGTTTGTTGTTATATGGAAGGTTAAGATAGCTTACGTTGGTAGTTTGTTATTCGAATATAGTAGGGTTCTACTCATGATGATCATAGTTTGAATAATAGTCTACTAACTTAAGTTTTCATGACTTATGCTTTATAAGACGTTGTTTGAGAACCAACCGATGTGATTGCAATTTAATCTTAGCCAATAAAAAACATAGGTGATGTAAGATGTTCCATTACTTGATCCATTTATGGAGTATATGCGTAGTCCATCGTAACACTTAGCAATCATTTAGCAATTAATTCAAACAATCATATCACCATAACATAAATTGGCGAATGCAACGTTTAAACCCATTTCCATGAGGTTTGAGATTGAAACAGAGTAAAGAGTTGAAAAATAGAATTTAGCGCTCATGCATCTGAGTCTAAAACTTACTATTTCGAGATAACATGAACATGGACTCATTACATACAAGATAACATGAGTGAAATGAATTGACATGCTTCTCGAACGTATGTGTCATTTTCAAAGGTTTATTTTAGGCAAATGGTTTTGAACAAGATAAAATTCACTCTTATTAGAACTAGTTTGACCATTTGAGTATTCAATAAAGACAAAAAAGTTTGGATATGTTATATTATCTCACTTGTACTTTTCAATAATTTTGTGGGTTGAGAATTAAATGTTTACCAACTCTAATATTTATGTATCACTACTTTGGAATTTGGTCAAAGTTACAATTGATGAAATAAATGATAATAAGAGTCTTGGAAGTCTAACAACAATGATTCTTACGTCGTCACCACCAGCCACGTCAAGATCTCGTTTCCACAACTAACCACAACAAACCCTCCTCACTCATATGACAAACCTCAACCTCTTCATTTGGTGCATAGCTACCACTTTATTTTTTATTCAATTTCACTTAGAATAAAACTAAATAAATTCATTTCATTCAATTAAAAATACAATACATAACACAATAATAAAAAAGAACACGATACGGAAAAAAAAAACAACGATACGGAAAAAAACAACACGACACGGAATAAAAAACAACACGATTAAGAAAAAACAACACATACTACCTGGAATTAATCTTGACATCCCAATTTGGGCAATTTTCAAAATCTCCCAAACGTGAACATATTTGAACTCATTTCTACCAAATTGTTCTTTGGAAGCTTAGTTTCGCATTTTCGAGATGAGATTGGTCATTTTGAGCACTTCGACGTTACAACTGTTTGTAAATTGCGTTGAACCTTTTGCAATCGACGTTAATCCTCGTCCATTTACCCGTGATTGAATTTTTATACGATGGTCATCGGTTGTCGATTATTGAACATATACATAACGTCATTCCAAAAATATTTTGAACGGTTATTTTGCATATCCATAGCTTGCGAATTTGTATCGAAACTTATGACAAAATTTCTTCAGACTTGTTCCACTTCATATTTTGAGACATTTGTGTGTGTGTTTTTTGAATTGATGTAGATTTGAAATAAAATGGTGGTTGATGTTATTTATAAAGGTGGTTTTTAATTTCAAATTCAAATTCAAAAACCGGGTACTGTTGGGCGGGGTAATTCAAATTCAAATTTTAAAGCCGTTTACTGTTGGGCGGGGTAATTCAAATTCAAATTTTAAATTTTAAATTTTAAATTCAAATTCAAACGGTTAAGTTTTCTATATATACTATCATACCAGCATTAGTTTGACACACAAATAACACAATTCACACACAAAAAGAATGCCTGAAACTTTTCTCAAGAATTCTCAACCAGAGAGTTCTTGGAAACCGTTTCCAAGACTGATCACTTGTTGGGAAACCAACTTTCCAACTCGCGAGTTTGAAGTTTACCAACACCACCAGAAAATGTCTTCCCATGGGGTTTGAAAACATCCGTACTCCGATTGTTCCAGTCCACTGTGAATGGTCCGCGGTGGATTTTCAAACCACCCAAGCGGGTTAAGTGAGGCTTCCTCTAGTTTGAACAAGATGAAAAGCGTCGGGAGATCTCGAAGAAATAGCGTGAAGAGTCGCACGCGAGGCAAAGCAAGCACGGAGGCTCGGTACCTCAAGACAACTTTTCGACATAATGGAGTCGATACATTAATGGGGAGTTTTATTCTCCGCCACAAGTGATGATGGTTTGGACTCGGATGACTCGTTTTTTAAGTGTTTAGTAGTTTTATTATGTATTTCATGTTTTATGTTGTTTTTAGGGATCCATCCGTAGTTTTAATGTTTAAGGTTATTATGTATTTCATGTTTCAGTTAATCTTTAAAGTTTCGGTTTTCTTTGTTTAACCACGGAAAGCTCGATCACCTCTACGAAACTTTCAAATCAACTTCACCTTCACCTTATTCCATAAAACTTTACAAATCTTAAAAAAAATAAAAAAAAAAAAAAAAAAAAAAAAAAAACTCTTGTCGGTTTAAGCTTCGTCGTCCCACGATTTCACCGACTCGACGGCGAGCCACAACGAGTGGAGGCGAGCCACGGCGGCCGGACCACGTGCGCGATCAGCGAGCCCACGGCGAGCCCACAATCATCCACTCTAAGGCCATGAAATGATAGAATTATTTTTTTTAACCATGTTAACCTTTTTATGAAATAAATGTAAATGATAGAATTATTTTTTTAACCATGTTAACCTTTTTATGAATTCTAACTTCAATGGTTTTGAACTTTGCACATAGATTTACCATTAATAAAAAGATTTATGTTACCAGCTTTGTTATACATGCTTGTTGTTTTGCTTACGTACAAATGAGGTTTCTTCTATTCATATTCGACTCGAACTTAAATGTACGCGGTTTAATCAAAATATCTGTTTAACTATTTCAGACTTATGCTATTGGGTATACACACATATATCTATTAGAGGATATATTGGTCGATAAACTTGTGTAAAACCATGAAACTAGAGTTAATTACATAAATCGTCCTTGTGGTTTGGTAGAAATTACGGAACTTGTCCCCTATAGTTTTTTTTAGCGGGTCTCGTCCCTGTGGTTTACAATTTTTTACGAATCTTGTCTCATGTCGGCCCGATCTCAAAAAAAAGGACGCCACAGCTGCGATTCTCCTAGCGTGAAATTAACGTTTATAACGATCGTTATACAAACCAGGACGATTTATGTAATTTACTCTTTAAAAAATAAAGTTTTTTCTTTTTAATTTTATTATTCAAATTTTTTAATTTTGTTACGATAAAATTTTTAATAAAAAAAAACTTTTCAATAAAAACTTTTCAAGTAAATTATATAATTAACTCTTCAATATATTTTCATGAAGAAGAAAAAAAAGTATGGGTCGATTCATGGTGCCCAAAAGCCAAAAAAGATTATATGATCCTAGTGGCACTCAAGAGCTACAAAAGTAATTTGGTCGCTTCATACTAATGATGGTCTATTTTATGAATAAAGTTATGTTCCAAAATACATTGTTTTGCATGACATTTCTTTATGTGAATCGAATAATGTTATTAGCAATTTAATATGCACATTATAAACGATATAATATGTATTAACCTTTTAGTGTCAGGAAATGTTTGGTACTTGTATATATGGGAGTCTAATCAACCCATTTGTTACTTAATAGTAGTTAGACAAGAAGATTCATGTCGAGTTGACTCACGAGTTTGTATTTAGAAATTAAAAATGAAAGAAAATACAAATCAATCTAAAGAGGTATAACGTATGGACACCAATAGCGGCACCGATGGCAAAGATGGTGTCACAGTGGTCTTGTCATGTGGACCTCATGATTTAAGAGCCTCAGCTTTGTGTCTTATCTTATATGTCATTGACTTTTCTTTGTAAATATCATTAGTTATATAAATTTCATTTTGGCACAATAAATAAAACGTCATTAAAGGCTACATTATAAGAAATTGTTATTAATGAACATTTTTATACACACTTTTAAGTTTATTTTAATTTTGATAGGGTCTCTATTTAATTTTATTAGAGCATCCAAATTCATTTCTTAGCCCTGAATTGCGGTTTGTCTTTTTCATGCAACTTAAGAGAACGTATTTATTGATTGAAAGAAAATTTAGATATAATAAACAGAAAAGTATGTAATCAAATCTTTGTACAAATACAAGCCAAAGAGTTGAACTTTGTAATGAAAATTATATGAGTTTTAGTTTAATGGATCACGTACAGTGACGTCTAAAAGCAATATATATGAATTTATACAAAAACTAGTTCTAAACTAGTAAAGTTTTTGCAGGGGCTATTACTCTATTTAGTTCCCTTTTCAAAAAGAAAACTAGTAAACTTCTAAGAACTTCTTTATTTATTTTGTTTAAGGAACAACTCAAATTAACTTGTTTTTGACAAAAAAATAAATAAAAATGAAATGCAATATTTTGATTGCAAGGCACCGGCCTATGCATTAACAGTCGTACCAACAATAACGAGTTATACAAACCTATGCATTAAACATTCGGTCTTGATCATCTGTTGTGGGAGTATATTTTTGTGATAGAAAATATTAATAGACGGGATGAAAACATAACAGATCAAAAGTGATTGACGATGATAGAAAAAAAAAGTAGTGTGACACTGATGTAATATCAATAATAAGTATGCAATGATCGTTTTAACATACCCCATGTTGTAACGATGATTATTAATAGTTCAAGCAAAGACTACATGAGGTGATGCATGTTCATGGATTGTGATTCTCATAAGTTAGAATCAACATGGTACGTCATGTTTTTTCACAAACAAAAGAAATATCGGGTTTCGTAATAGATCCCGCAGTTTTGTATGCGAGGGAAAATGACCTATCATATAATTTAAATCATGTATTCATGCACATTTTCAAGCGAATTCATAATAAAAAGTTTTGATTAAATAAAATAACCAACTCAGACAAGTTTTAGATTAGAGTAAAGTCCAAAATACATCCCTGTGGTTTGCATGTAACGTTTTACGTCCCTGCAACTTTTTTTTTGGCCAAAGCGTCCTCCGTTAGTAAAGTTGGCAAATCATCCTCCAGTTAGCAATTCGGTTAATAAGAACTAACGCAAAATTTTTCTCGTTATCTCACACGTGTCATCGGATCGGATCAATGAACGGGTCGGGTTGCGTGGGCCGATGAGGTGGTCTGCGTGGCGTTGGTAAATAAATCACCATTGTCACCCGGTTGAACCACGGTCATTTGGGTGGAAGCATAGCTTTGCTGGCTCAGGCTAAGCATAGCTTCAAGTATATATCCTTAAATTTCATACTTAACTTCTAAAAGTTAAAAGCGATTCAATAATAACAAAAGGTTGAATTTAGGTTTTGGCTTATCAATTTATGAGGTTATATGGACTGTCAAAAATAAATAAATACATCGTCGGACTCGTTTTTTCGTGCTCTTTCCAATGGTATGCTCGGGAATTTTTTCAACTTAGTTTGGACCTCGAAAAATGCGAAATCATCATTTTTCTTTGTTTTGCATTTTCGAGGTCCAAAACAAGTCGAAAAATTCCCGAGCATACCGTCGGACTCGTTTTTTGTGCTCTTTCAATGGTATGCTCGGAATTTTTTGACTTGGTATGGACCTCGAAAATCGAAAATCATCATTTTTTCTTTGTTTTGCATTTTCAAGGTCCAAAACAAATCAAAAATTCCGAAAGATACCGTCGACTCCTTTTTCGTGCTCTTCCAATGGTATGCTCGAATTTTTTCGACTTGGTCTGGACCTCGAAAATGCGAAAATCATCGTTTTTCTTTGTTTTGCATTTTCGAGGTCCAAAACAAGTCGAAAAAATTACCCAAGAATCTATTGGAAAGAGCACGAAAAATCGACAGTATGTTCGGAGAATTGTTTCGACTTGTTTTGGACCTTGAAAATGCAAAACAAAGAAAAATGATGATTTCGCATTTTCGAGGTCCAAACTAAGTTGAAAAAATTCCCGGCATAACATGGAAAGAGCACGAAAAAACAGTCCGTACGCCAGATTTATTTATTTTTGACAAACCATATAACCTCATAAATTGACAGCCAAAACCTAAATCAACATTTGTTATTATTTTAACTTTTAGTAAGGGTTATGACAAATTTAAGATATATAATTGTTTACGCTACTTCACAAGAAAGCTGCTTCCACCCAAACGACTGGGTTCAATCCGGGTGACAAATTGGTGATGATTTACCAATGCCACGTGGCACCACCTCATCGGGTCCACGCCAACCCGACTGTTCATCGATCCGACCCGATGACACGTGTCGATAACGGAGAAAATTTGCACCGTTAGTCCTTATTAACCAATTTGCTAACGGAGGATGTATTTGTGCCAACTTTACTAATCTGGAGGATGATTTTGTGCCAAAAAGTTTAGGGATGTAACAATGTATGTAAAAACCATAGGATGTATTTTAACTTTACTCTTTAGATTAATATATGCAATGATTACCTTAAATAACATTGTATTATTATTCTTTTTATTTTGCATTTCATAATCGAATCCTACACTACAAGAAACTAAGGGAGGGGAGTGGTCACTAATCCCCAGGTCTTGGCACCCATCCAATAAAAACCTTACACATCAAAAGACCTAATTTTACCCTAATCATACCCTAAGTGGAGGGAGCTGTCACCAATTGTACCGATTTATTATTTTTTTTTTTTTTCATACATAAAATCACATACAATATTTAAAATAAAAACATACCATTTCATTAAATAAAATAAAACATTACATAATACTTTAAAAAAACATAACATAATACTTAAAAAAAAATAACATAACACTTAAAATAAGTAGATTAAAATAAAACACACTAATCATCGAGATATCGGCAAGTTTTGACGTCTTCACGTGCTTCGTGAGATCATATCGAAGACGGCCACGGAGAACTTCGTCTAGTAACCCCGCTACCACACCGCCGTCAGACATCGGCCGGACCGGCCATCCATTATATGAGCAGTGAGATTGCCATCCTCGCTTTATAACCATATTGTGCAAAATAACACACATTCGAATTCGGAAGACATTTTGGCAACGAAAGCTACCGTGGATATCTCGCCGGACGAAGATGGAATAATGATTCGAATTCGGAAGAATCGGAAGACATTTGGTAATTATTTTTTATTTTGAGAGATTTTAGTGTGTTTTATTTGAAAATAAAGAAAGTAATATTTGGTTTTAAAGGTAATTTTTTTTTTTTTTTTTTTTTTTTTTTTTTTTTAACTCGACTGTTTGGCTCCAGCGGTCAAAACCCATTCAAACCTCACATTTCACACTCGACTTGGTACCCGATTTTCATACCCGATTTTCATACCCTATGGGCGGCTGACGGTGTTACCGCTCGGGTAAGCAGACCAATCCCTTACCCGTCTTACTCCCTCCTCTCTGCGTGGACCTACATGTATATTTGACTTTAGAAAGCTTATTAATTTAAGAGTTAACTACATTTTGGTCATTGTGGTTGTACATGGATTTCACTTTTGGTCTATTTATTCAAAAGTTGCGATTTTAATCCAAAATCGTAGTTTGGTTCACTTTTGGTTCATTTTTCAAAGTTAGTTCGATTAGTTAAGTCGAATTGTAAAGTGGCAACATTAGTCCTTTAACCTAACGATCGTTTGCAACGTTAGTCCTTTATACCAAAGATCTTTTGCAACATTTGCAACGTTAGTCGCTTCAGTTAGTTAGTCCTTTAAAAATTAAAAAATTCGAAAAAATGTTTTTTGTCGAAATTTTTTAAGATAAAAATTTCAAAAATTTTTAATTTTTTTCTAATAAAATTTTCTTAAAAATTCTAAAAAATAATTAGGAAAAAATTTAGAAAAAAAAAAATATTTTTTTTTTCTAAAATAAAATTCGAACAAAATTTGAAATATATTCAAAAAAACTTTTTTTTCCGAAAAATTCTAAAAAATTTCTAAAAGATCTAAATTTTTAAAAATGTATACACATTGAAAAAACGTATATACATTGCAAAAATGTGTATAAACAGATACACGCTTTAAAAAAATATACCAAAGATCACACACTTTTACACACGTTTTTTATTAGAATTTTTTTTTTTAAATTTAGAAATTCCATTTTTAGAAATTTTTTAGCATTGACATTTTTGATTTTTGATATGGACTAAAAATTTCTAAAAAAAATGTACTAAAACTATAATTTTGATATGGTTTTAGTATTTTTTAAACTTTTAAAAAAGTGAAACTAGTACAAAATTTTTTAGAAAAGTGAAACCAAACTATCATTTTGGTAAAAAAAAAAAAATTGATATGGTTTTAGTCCATTTTGATATGAATTAGTACAAAATTTCTAAAAAACATATCTAAAATTTTTTTGATATAGTTTTAGTCCATTTTCCTACTATGTACCAATTATGTCATTTTGCATCACGCGTGTAATCACAACCATTCGTTATTTTTATAAAACGACGATGCTGCCTACTTTACTCTTTTGTATTCTTTCTAGTACTACTACTAACCGCTTCTTTAGCCCTTCAACTTTGAGTGTTGTCAACTTGTCATTTCTTTTTGTACCATCTTACAAATATGCTGTTAAAATATTTAGTGTGTCGGTTGTAGGATTGAGCAAACCACCAAGCGGACCAACCGACCGCATTCGGTCCGATCCCCGTCTTGGTCGGTCTGTCCAGAACCACAAACCGACTATTTTGCCTTGTTAGGCAAGGCCGACCGATCGAGACCGGACGGGACCGACGACATGCGGTCCGGTCCCGATCTCCGCTGACCACCCGGCCCGCCTTGGTCGCTCTGGTCCATGGCCGATGCTCACCCCTAGTTGGGTGTGGACGGGAATAAGGGTCGGGAAAATCCTTTTTCCTAGCGGCAAAGACAAAAACAAATGGGTCACAGTAGGTTGTCGGGGTTCGAGTTGTTATCGGGTCGGGTGATTCGGGTTTATCGGGTTGCTCACTTTTTAAAGTCAAACACGAAAAGAAAAGTATATAAGTAAAAAAAAAGTGTACAATAAAATGGGTCACAGTAGGCTTTGCAAAAACAAATACTTGCTTGTTATATGGTCATTCTTTTGATGATTGTCCCAAAGCAGCTGCCAAACATGTGGTGAATAGGATAGATAAAGGCAAGGTCAAATTTTTGGGTGCATTAAAGAAGGTTTCAAATTCTAATGATGGGTTTACGGTTGTGTAGCGGAAATGAGCTAATCCAAAGAAGTTTAATGGAAACCGTATGGACGATCGGCCTAGGACTCCTACAAGGGATTCTAGAACCTTCTCGATCTCTAATTTCATCTTTAGTCCTTCCCAATTATATTTAACGATAGTTGGTCCATTTCATTAATTACTTAACGTCCGTTATAGTTATTTCGTTTAATTAATAAATAAATATAACTATTACATTTAATTATTAACTTTAATTTAATACGTAAAGTGTCTGATCAAGTGGTGCCGAGTTCGGTCTAACACACGCCTATTAATTTATCATCATAAAACCAACAGACATCCATAAGTTGCTTTACCCCGGTTTTGACTTTTTCTTCATTGATGAAAAGTTTTGTGGCAAGCACCTCAGGTTCAGCTAAACCTGACAAATTTTTGGCTTATATGGTTCCTTCGGTCGGTGAGGTAAGTTAGCCCTTGCAAAGTCTCCCTTTATTGGTGTTGTTCTTCTCGTATTTTGGCTGTTATTTATTATGTGCTCTTTGTTTACTAATTGTTGCAGCTATCCAAGGATATTTATGATGATTCTTATACGTGGGTTCGCGAATTTCACTGGGATGTATGTATCAAATACTTGTTCCCTTAAAATTGTGGGGTTTATAGTTTCGCATCACAAACTGATGTGACCTTGTATGCATTTGTTGCTTTAAAATTGTGGGGTTTATAGTTTCAGACAATGTGAGTTATTAACTATGAGCCGGTGTTAAAATCAAAGAGGAAAGATTACAAAGCACTCGTATTACTCTCTGTCATAGTTTTATGTTCAGGTTTGTGACGAGGGTTTGTGCATTTGCCAATTTGCGGTCCGAATGTAACAGCTTTCCTTAGTCAATGCAATATGGCCTGTTCAAGATGTGTATTCGATCTCGTTATTAGGGAAATGCCTCTTGATCATGGAGTTCGTTTCAGTTCTATCTTTCTTTGACTTTCGAGTTCAATTCCAACGGCATTAAGCCATACTCTCATTTTCTCCAAATAGACGGAAATATTTCTCTAGCAGCTATACTTGGTATCACTCCACTAAAGCAACAACTAAATCAACAATATATGCAAATTAACCAACCTTATAGAGCATGTAATTCTCAACAGATGCAATTAAAACCCATGTCCAAACGTTCAATGATCAAGTTAACATATAAAATCTTAAGTCGCGAATGTAACAATATGATGCCACAAAAACAATCACAAGAGTCATCATTCAGCCACAACTTCGTAAAACTTTTCTATCCATCTGTACATTTAACACTTCCTCGTGAACTCCATAACTCCTTATAACATATCTCATCTCATAACATAAACAACAAATTACAAACACAAATTGCAACAACTAGTCTGTTAACGTACAGTGAATTTGATATAATGAATAAGATGACGTTTTAACACTTTGTAATTTTAAAGCTAAGTAAAACTAAAACAAAGTAAATTTTATTTTACTAGCGGCATTCATGCGTTGCGGTGGTGATCCACTTCAGAATTAAAATTTTCGGCTAGCAACATTTCTTTATTACACATATTTTATTTTAAGCAACATTTCTCGATTACACATTTTTTCGATAATAACATTATAGACTCCTAAAATTTGAACCGAAATAGATTTAATGATAAGCAAACTATATACAGGTATGATATTATATACTTTTTGGCAAATTAGTTCGAGTGATACTGTTAGTAACGGCGGGAACTGATAGTAACGACGGCAAATTAGTATGGTGGGATATTTTACGAGTCAAAAACTTTTATGAATTTAAATTTTAATCGCAAAATACCAAAAACAAAAGTACAAAGATATAAGAAGAAAAAAAACTATTCCTTCCTAATGTTTACATGATGTTTTAAACTTTCTTGTTTTGCTAAATTGATTCTCCACAATCTTTAAACCAAAATAAATAATTCTCTATGACGTTAAAGAAAAATATTAAACTAACAATAAAACTTTGACCGTGAGACAATGAGATTAAAAGGAAAACCTGTATGTATTGGCCATTAATTCAAATGGTGATAATATTAATATATCATTTTCAATATATTCAAATAGCCTATATAATAAACACTATTTACATTCCTTATGTAACCTATCTTTCTCAAAATCATCTCTTCTTCTTTATATATCCATTTACACATCAAGAAAATAAACTTTTCTCTAAATTTCTAATTCTTTTGTTCTTCATGTAATAAACCCATATATATATATATTATCTAATAATAGTATTATGTGAAATACTATTAAAAGAGGTAGAAGCAGCGGCAGCGACATAGGTCGCCGAGAACTGGTAGTAGCGGTGGCGGTGCAATGGAGGTCATCAGAAAGTGGTACGTCTTTAGCTATAAACTTGTTTTTATGCTTGGCTAAGCCGCCCGAACAACCCATTCAAGATTGGAGTGTCCCGCCCAAAATACCAGTTGACGATCCAACAAGTTAAAAGCCTCGCCCATTCCATATTAAATAGACGCCCAAAAGAACCCAACAATATGGTAAAATCTCCTAGATGATACCGTTTTGTTCATTATGGACGGACATTTCAAGTTCTGGTTAAACAGGCTAAAACAACAAAACACCAGGTTATATAAACTCCCATCGCAGCCAAAACCACCTACACCATGTAAAACGGTGGTAGTTACGGCACATGTTGCTAGTAGTGGTGGCGTTGGATTCAGATGGTGTTGATTGCGGCTGTCACTACCTAGGAAAAGATTGGTGTGTTTTAGATTTTAGGAAAAGAGTTATGGGCATGTATTTATAGTGTCACGATTGTAGAAGTCTGACAATGCTGATTTTTAGCTTTTGAAAAGCTGTTACTTTTTTTTCAGTAGCTGTTACAATTGAGTGATTGACTGAATTGAAGATATTTTAATTTTTAAGAACGTGCTTTTAGCATCATGATTTCTAGCAAGTGATGTTTTTGACCATTCTTTTAATTCTTTTGGTGATTATATGAAAACTGATGTTTGTAATTCAATCTCACACGTATGCATTGAAAGTTTGGTCATAAAGTCTTTTTTTCAAGTCTTTAATGTATTGACCATTTGAATTTCATGTATTGCTATTGATTAAATGAATTATTATTTCTTAATACGGAAATGTTTTTGGTCTTACAATTTTAAGACTACTACTTTTAGCAAGTCCCAAACCCTTTATAAAGTAGTATAGATAACGGTGGCAAACGATACAAATAGTATTAGATGATAAATAGGCCCAAGCTCGATTTGTGGGTTTATGGTATTTAAGGTTTTACCATTATAAATAATGGTCAATAATAAAATTATACGTGGGTTTTTATTCAATGTCTAACAATAAGAGTAACATGTTTTATTTACTTTGATAATATCAGTGTACATGTTTTATTAGGATTAGATTACACCATCAAATATTTTGTTTTCTAATGACTTTTATGAATTTTCTTGTTCCCACATTGGTCAAGAAAGGAAATTTTGTTTGTTTATATATTGTGGTGGAACTCATTTAAAAAAATAAATACAACTTTTAGCTCAAGTTAACAGCTTCGCACGTTACAGCTTATAGCCACTTTTGATAAACATATCCATTATATTGTCCTTAACTTCTTTTATCATTTGAAAATTTAAGAGCACGTATTTTAAATGTGACCGGTGCTATAATTTTCATGTTCATAATGTATGGTTCACGTATGTTGAGATGTACTTGACCCATCACGATACTTGCGCGATTCACATCAATCCAACTTGTAATATATTTTTTTCCTTTCGCAATTCTCCCATTGCTTAGGATAAAAATGGATGCCTGTGAAATATATTTATTTTGCATGAAGCCTCAAGCCATGATCCGGTTCAACCGGGTTAGTCAAATATGTCTGGTCTTGATCCGGTTCATCTTTAAAAGGGTTCACCAAGACTTAAATTGAGTATGCTAAGGAAAATTTCTTTTGTGTGAAAAAAAACATTTCTTTTACTTTAGCCAACTCTCACTCATATCTCTTAGGTGGCGTTTGGTTCAAGAATTTCAAATTCCGGATTTTTAAATTCTTCAAAATTTTAAATTCTACAAGATATTAAATTCTGAAAATTTAAACCCTGTTGCATGTTTGGTTGACATAAGGCTTGTCGCAGTGGAGCTATAAACATCGGTTGGGGCAACAAAAATACCCATGGTCGACCGATCTTGACATCGGTTGGGGCCAATGTGGAGGTTGGGTTGGCACATCGGTTGTGCAAGGCAAATTAGCACATCGAGCGGTTTTCCAACCGATGTGTAGTTGTTGTTTGTGAATACATTTTTCAAAAACGACCGCTTGGTCAATTAAACTAAAAAAAAAAAAAAAAAATTCAAACCAACTTTACCACTCTATAAATACCAACTTCACCTCACACACATTTCTTAACACACATTTCAAACACAATTCAACCTCAAAATACTTCTTAACACAAGATTTAATATGAACATCTCCCCATTCTGTTGAAGATACGCAGTGTCGCTCAAAATCAACGTAATATCGACGATGAGGCTCTAAACAATTTATTATAAAGCGTCGTCGAATTGTTTGACGGCGGCCGGAAAGAACAAATGAGACAAAACTACCGGAGTTGAACGACATTACTCCCGAAAGAAAAGCCGTGATCGAAATTTTTGAAAGATCGCCCGCAGAATCGCGAGGTTCTTGACAAGTTGTGGAAAATTGTTTCGATGATAACGAACAACATCAAGACCAAAATCAATCGGAGCCTATCGGAGAACAAAGACGATGGTGTTGGTCGTCAACTCGACTACCAACTCGAGCCCACGGAACCTCCGCTCGAGGGATTCACGGTTCGTCTCCTCGATGACCTGCGTCGGGGAGCGTTCAGATTAGATTTATGATTTATGATTTCGTCTTGTTTTATTTAGCGTTGTAACATTTTAATTATTAATGAAATTTTAGTTTATGTTAAAATGTTTTTTTTTAAAAAAAAAAAAAAAAAAAAATTTTCTATTGCCGACCTGCATCCGGGTTGTCAATTCCTGCGTCATTGGAGAGAAAAAGCTACATGGCATGTGGTTGTCATTGACCGGGGACTAGCCTAAAGGAATTTATAATCTGTTTCATTTTGGTATTGCAATTTTGTATCATAACGAAAGATATTACATTATTACCTATTGGAAAAGCGCACATAACCATCTAACAACAACAATCATCACAAAATTGCACAAAATAAGCCTAGAAAAACAGGATAAAACTGCACAAGAACGGCAAAATCAGCACTAAAGTGCACCAAAAAACTGATTAAAAACAGCAAAACCAGTACTAAAAATAGCACAAAACAACACTAGAAATCAGCTGCAAAAATCAGCAGTAAATTGCACAAAAAACAGCCTCAAAGAACTGGAAAAAAAACAAGATCAGCACCATAAATCAGCTTCGAAACACAACAAAAATCAGCAAAAAGAAAACTAAAAACTTTACTAAAAATTAACTAAAAAGTATAATAAATACAAACAAAGTTACGAACCATTTTATAATCCACAAAAAGCATAGTTACATAACCATTTTGGCCCATGAACTACTTTCTACATCTAAACCATGACGGGCTCTAAAAATATTACATATTAACATGGATCAAGCATTAGCATTCCAAGATTCAAACATAGATTGTGCTAGATTATCTCGAAATGAAGTCCACTCATTTGAAGTCCCGACATTAGTGATATTATCATCTTCTTGTCCAACTCCAAGGTTTCATTATCGTCCTCGAATGGATCAATTGGCATTTCTTGTCTTGTGTAATTATGAAGGAGACAACACGCCATTATGATCTTAATATTTAATTCAATCGGATAATATGAGTGGTCTTTTAAGATTCCCCATCTCCCCTTCAAAATACCAAAACACCTTTCGATAACATTTCTTGCGGATGAATGTTTCATATTATAGAACTCTTTAGCAGTAGTTGGTTGATTTCCATCACGCCATTCATTTGATAATAGTAACTGATGAAAACCACTAGTTGCAACAGCAGACATACATACTTAAACAGATGATTAAAAACAGCATAAAATATAAAACAATCAAATCAACTAATTTAGCAAGCATTTTCAGCAAACATGATTACCAAATCATATATGTAGTCGACAGTAATAAGCAGATCATTAAAAACAGCAAGACCATTTTCAGCAAACACGACTATCAAATCATGTATGTTGTCAGTTTGGGCTCGAACCATTTTTGGCTTGAAGCAAACCGAAATAAAATATCATAAATAATGGCAGTTTATAGACAATTGCAACAAGCACAAATAAACCACTAGTTGCAACAGCAGACATACATGACCCTTTTTTAAACACTTTGACTTTGATACAATTTTAAGTACAATCTAATGTCCACCAACTACAACAGATGATTAAAAACAGCAAGAAATAATGATCTTATTGTAATTAAATGAGATCGTTAGTATACCATTATCTCCAGAGTAGTGATCTCAGATTCGGATGAAGCGGCGGCCATGTTTAAATCAAACCCTAGAATCTCTCTATCTGTGTTTTGTGTGTGTGTTTTTGAGTGAGTGTGTGTGACTTGTTATATAACCCAGAAAGAATCATCTTATTGGATTGCCTCTTAACCATATAATGAATCAGCTAACTTGATAAGAAGATCCCACATCGGCTAGCAAAGCGATGATGCTGCTTTATATATATAAACCATCAAACAATACCATGCGATGTGTCTTCTTCTTCTTCATCTTGATCTTGAAATATATATATATATGATGAGAGAGATAGTACTAGTAGTTTATATAAACCATCACACAATCCTATACTTGGGCGATGTGGGAAGATAATAATAACAAGGTTTGCTGGGGGGTTTATATAAACAAATACTACTCAGTTTCATCGATTATCTTCAAGATATGAGATAAGAAGGTCGGTTTGGTGTTAGATCTGTGTTGCGTGTGTGTGGCTGCGCGATGCGAATGAGGTGGGTTTAG